>JAWPHD010003484.1:0-215567 GCA_037043455.1 Cyrtodaria siliqua | reverse complement strand
CTGACTATGTGTAATATTATAGCTTGTTCCACGGATGAAAACAACTGACTACTATAATTATGTATAACTATGTAGCTGGTACCACAGCTATAACACAATTACCTCCAGCAAGCGTGACTAATTAATGTATCTTCACCAGTGCGGTATATATAATTCTACCAGTAAACAGCATTACATGCAAACAGCTTTGCTGCAGTTCTCATCAGCATTAGTGTATACTTGATTGCATGCACTCGATGCACATTGTGTGACTGGGGTTGAGTGCCGACAGCTGAGCTTTACGTGTCTTCCCTTTGTCATTATCACCACGCATCATATGCACCCATTCGTGAATCTGTAAGATATTGAATAGCTAAAACAAATATGCTGAATATGTTTACATGCAACTTCCGGTTTAGTATGTTTACACGTTTATCTAATCAGTACTCCCGTAACTGTTTAATAATGAATACACAATTGATTCATTGGTCAATACAGCTGATTATGCCATAATTCAGGTCATATGTGTATTTACCAACACACATTTGAAAACGAGTAGTATACTTTATTCAGCGACTAGTTGTATATGTGTTTTTAATAATTAAGAACATGTTCGTCCCACCCCTCGCATGATATATTCCATGAAACGTGCAACTCAATAACAGAGAAGAAAGGGAAACAATGTGTAGCAATTGACAATTTAGTTCTTGACTCGAGTTATTTCCCACTTTATGAATGAGTGCGAGACGCTTTATCGGGTATAACGTCTTCTTTGACAGCGTGAAAAGAAGATTTCATTCACAATACAAATAAGCTAAATAGCCGTGTGTCTAAAAAATAAATAGTGTGACACACCTGCTGTTAGTATATGATGTATAATTATAACTCGTGTTGTCATCACATTATGCCTGCCAGAAATCCGTCTTATATAGATATGTTCATGCACACAGCTGAATTATTGTTATTATAATATGGCGTTATAGATTTACATTTTGTTTGTGTTTTGTATCTATAGTTTATTGGACGTGTGTGTATCTGTAGATTGAAATACGTTCATTTTTAACATAACGAGAACACTTTGTAATAAATATATTAAAATTATATAATTTTACTTATAGCATTTTGCCTTTACTCTTGTGTTGATACCCCAAATCGGTGTATGTGCGCCAAAAGGCAAACTTAGAACGAAATAATGCGAGTAAGTAGAAGAATACCGTAACTTTCATGAACATGTGTAACCATTGACCTCTATGTATACTGCTATTTAAATGTAATCCACTGTTACCATTTCCCGTTTTTTATGGCAAATCTGTTCAATATCTCTAATTGTTCTTGCCTTTCTAATGGTGAGGCTATATTTATGCATAGTTTCTTTAATTTACAGTTTATTGTGTCGCCTGCGTAGCATGGCCGACACTTAGGGAACACTTTGTCGTCCGTCACACTTTAACATGTAACATAACATTTGCCATAACTTCAAAAATATTTGACCAATGTTCATAAAACGTAACAAACGTGTTCATCTTACCTCAAGGAATGTCGTTAAACATGTCTAGTAACTCATAAAACTTTAACCAGCAACCTAACCAAGATCATAACTGACCATAACTTGAAAAGTATTTGACCTATGTTCATGAAAAATCACACACATCTTCATCTTACCCAAAGAAATATGTTACACATTTTCAATAACTATGTCTTTCATTTTGGCAAAGCTATGATCATAACTTGACAAAATATTGACCAATGGTTATGAAACTACAGTTCCTCTTTATCAATGCAATCCAATGCAGAGTTATGCCCCTTTTCATAAACTTTAACAATTAAAAAAAATATACTCCATAATTCATTAAGGAAACCCGTGTCTTCAATTTTATAGTTGCTGAAAATATCATACGACAGGCGACACAAGTGTTACGTGGAACACCCCTCTAGTCATGTAAATACATGATAATTGTATGGGGTATGTAATAGGGAGGCCGAATTGAGCAGATTTTACATTGATATCCGTTTAAAATCATTTTAATGGGACAGGTGTAAGATAGGGGAAGGTACATGGCTGGTGTGGTGTGGGAAGGGGGTGGCCAACCACGTCAGAACATGTCACCCATCATTTGTATATAGACCAGTCACTTCAAAACAGGTCAGCTACCAGAATTATATAGACTAACCACTTCAAAACAGGTCACCTACCATAAATATGTAGACCAAACACTTCAAAACATGTCACCCATAATATGTATATAGGCCAACCACTTCAAAACGTGTCACCCAGCATATGTCTATAGACCAGTCACTTCAAAACAGGTCACCCATCATTTGTATATAGATCAGCCACTTCAAAACAGGTCACCTACCATAATTATGTAGACCAACCACTTCAAAACAGGTCAACTACCAGAATTATATAGACACACCACTTCAAAACATGTCACCCATCATATGTATATAGGCCAATCACTTCAAAACAAGTCGCCCATCATAGACCAGCCACTTCAAAACATGTAACCCAACATTTCTATATAGACCAGCCACTTCAAAACGGGTCACATACCAGAATTATACAGACCAACCACTTCAAAACAGATAACCTACCAGAATTATATAGACCACCACTTCAAAACATGTCACCCATAATATGTATATAGGCCAACCATTTCAAAACAGATCACCTACAAGGTGTATATAGACCAACAACTTCAAAACATGTCACCCATCATATGTATATAGGCCAACCACTTCAAAACATGTATGTCACCCAGCATATGTATATTGACCAGCTACTTCAAAACATGTCACCAATTATTTGTATATAGACCAGCCACTTCAAATCAGGTCACCTACCAGAATTATATAGATCAACCACTTAAAAACAGGTCATCTACCAGACTTATATAGACCAGCCACTTAAAAACAGGTCATCTACCAGACTTATATAGACCAGCCACTTAAAAACAGGTCATCTACCAGACTTATATAGACCAACCACTTTAAAACATGTCATCTATCAGACTTATATAGACCAACCACTTTAAAACATGTCATCTACCAGACTTATATAGACCAGCCACTTAAAAGCAGGTCATCTACCAGACTTATATAGACCAACCACTTTAAAACATGTCATCTACCAGACTTATATAGACCAACCATTTAAAAACAGGTCATCTACGAGACTTATATAGACCAACCACTTTAAAACATGTCATCTACCAGACTTATATAGACCAACCACTTAAAAACAGGTCATCTACCAGACTTATATAGACCAACCACTTAAAAACAGGTCATCTACCAGACTTATATAGACCAGCCACTTAAAAACAGGTCATCTACCAGACTTATATAGACCAGCCACTTAAAAACAGGTCATCTACCAGACTTATATAGACCAGCCACTTAAAAACAGGTCATCTACCAGACTTATATAGACCAGCCACTTAAAAACAGGTCATCTACCAGACTTATATAGACCAACCACTTAAAACAGGTCATCTACCAGAATTATATAGACCAGCCACTTAAAAACAGGTCATCTACCAGACTTATATAGACCAACCACTTAAAAACAGGTCATCTACCAGACTTATATAGACCAGCCACTTAAAAACAGGTCATCTACCAGACTTATATAGACCAGCCACTTAAAAACAGGTCATCTACCAGACTTATATAGACCAACCACTTAAAAACAGGTCATCTACCAGACTTATATAGACCAACCACTTAAAAACAGGTCATCTACCAGACTTATATAGACCAGCCACTTAAAAACAGGTCATCTACCAGACTTATATAGACCAACCACTTAAAAAAAGGTCAGCTACCAGAATGATATACACCAACCACTTTAAAACATGTCATCCATCATTTGTATAGAGACCAGCCATTTCAAAACAGGTCAGCTACCAGACGTATATAGACCAACCACTTAAAAAAAGGTCAGCTACCAGAATGATATACACCAACCACTTTAAAACATGTCATCCATCATTTGTATAGAGACCAGCCTTTTCAAAATAGGTCAGCTACCAGACGTATATAGACCAACCACTTAAAAAAAGGTCAGCTACCAGAATGATATACACCAACCACTTTAAAACATGTCATCCATCATTTGTATAGAGACCAGCCATTTCAAAACAGGTCAGCTACCAGAAGTATATAGACCAGCCTGTTCAAAACAGGTCCACTACCTAATTATATTCGGTAACCAGTTCAAAACAGGTCACCCACCAGAATTATATAGACCAACTACTTCAACACATGTCACCCATCATATGTATATAGGCCAACCATTTCAAAACAGGTCACTTACCCGAATTATATAGACCAACCACTTTAAAACATGTCAACAATCAAATGTATATAGACCAACCACTTAAAAACAGGTCATCTACCAGACTTATATAGACAAGCCACTTAAAAACAGGTCATCTACCAGACTTATATAGACCAGCCACTTAAAAACAGGTCATCTACCAGACTTATATAGACCAGCCACTTAAAAACAGGTCATCTACCAGACTTATATAGACCAGCCACTTAAAAACAGGTCATCTACCAGACTTATATAGACCAACCACTTAAAACAGGTCATCTACCAGAATTATATAGACCAGCCACTTAAAAACAGGTCATCTACCAGACTTATATAGACCAACCACTTAAAAACAGGTCATCTACCAGACTTATATAGACCAGCCACTTAAAAACAGGTCATCTACCAGACTTATATAGACCAACTACTTCAACACATGTCACCCATCATATGTATATAGGCCAACCATTTCAAAACAGGTCACTTACCCGAATTATATAGACCAACCACTTTAAAACATGTCAACAATCAAATGTATATAGGCCAACCACTTTAAAACATGTCACCCAGCATATGTATATAGACCAGCCACTTCAAAACATGTCACCTATCATTTGTATATAGATCAGCGACTTAAAAACAGGTCAGCTACCAGAAGTATATAGATCAACCACTTCAAAACAGGTCACCTACCAGAATTATAGAGAACCAGCCACTATAGACCAGCCACTTCAAAACAGGTCACCCATGATATGTATATAGGCCAACTACTTAAAAACATGTCATCCAGCATATGTATATAGACCAGCCACTTTAAAACATGTCACCCAGCATTTGTATATAGACCAACCACTTCAAATCAGTTTCCCTACCAGAATTATATAGACCAACCACTTAAAAACAGGTCACTTACCTTAAATATATATACCAACATCTTCAAAACATGTCACCCATCATATGTAAATAGGCCAACCACTTCAAAACAGGTCACCTACCAGAATTATATAGAAGAACCAGATCAAAACAGATCACCTACCACAATTATATAGACCAATTACTTAAAAACATGTCACCGATCAGTTGCATATAGACCAGCCACTTCTAAACAGGTCTGCTACCAGGATTATATAGACCAACCAGTTCAAAACAGTTCAGCTACCAGAATAATATGGACCAACCACTTCAAAACAGGTCAGCTACCAGAATTATATAGACCAACCAGTTCAATACAGGTCACCTGTCAGAATTTTATATACCAACCACTTCAAAACAGGTCACCTACCAGAATTATATAGACCAACCACTTCAAAACATGTCACCTATCATATGTATATAGGCCAACCATTTCAAAACAGGTCACTTACCAGAATTATATAGACCAACCACTTCAAAACATGTCACCCATCATATGTATATAAGCCAACCACTTCAAAACATGTCACCCAGCATATGTATATAGACCAGCCACTTCAAAACATGCCACCTATCAGTTGTATATAAACCAGCCACTTAAAAGCAGGTCACCTACCAGAATTATATAGACCAACCACTTCAAAACAGGTCAGCTACAAGAATTATATAGACCAACCACTTCAAAACATGTAATCTATCATATGTATATAGACTAACCACTTCAAAACATGTCACCCAGCATATGTATATAGATCAGCCACTTCAAAACAGGTCACCTACCCGAATTATATAGACCAACCAATTAAAAACATGTCACCTACCAGAATTATATAGACCAACCATTTCAAAACATGTCACCCATTATATGTATATAGGCCAAACATTTCAAAACAGGTCACCTACCAGAATTATATAGACCAACCACATCAAAACATGTCACCCATCATATGTATATAGGTCAACCACTTCAATGTCACCCAGCATATGTATATTAACCATCCACTTCAAAACATGTCACCCATCATTTGTATACAGACCAGCCACTTAAAAACAGGTCACCTACCAGAATTATATAGACCAACCACTTCTATATACATATGATGGGTAACATGGTTTGAAGTGGTTGGTCTGTATAATGCTTGTTGGTGACCTGTTTTGAATTGGCTGGTCTATAAAATTATGGTATGTTATCTGTTTTGAAGTGGTTGGTCTATATACATATGATGGGTGATCTGTTTTGAAGTCGTTGGTCTATAAAATTCTGGTAGATGACATGTTTGGTCTATCAAATTATGGTAGGTTACCAGTTTTGAAGTGGTTGATCTATATAATTATGGCAGATGACCTGTTTTGAAGTGGTTGGTCTATATACTTCTGGTGGGTGACCTGTTTTGAAGTGGTTTGTCTATATAATTCTGGTTGGTGACCTGTGTTGAAGTGGCTGGTCTATATACGAATGATGGGTGACATGTTTTGAAGTGGTTGGGCTATATACATATGATTGGTGACCTGTTTTGGAGTGGTTGGTCTATATAATTCTGGTAGGTGACCTGTTTTCAAGTGGATGGTCTATATACATATGGTAGGTGACTTGTTTTGAAGTGGTTGGTCTATATACTACTGGTAGCTGACATGTTTTGAAGTGGCTGGTCTTTATGCATATGATTGGTGACCTGTTTTGAGGTGATTGGTCTATATAATTGTGGTAGATGACCTGTTTTGAAGTGGCTGGTCTATACACAAATGATGGTTGACATGTTTTGAATTGGTTGGTCTATAAAATTCTGGTAGATGACCTGTTTTGAACTGGCTGGTCTGTATAATTATGGCAGGTGACCCGTTTTGAAATGGTTGGGCTATATAATTCTGGTAGGTGACCTGTTTTGAAGTTGTTGGTCTATAAAATGTTGATAGATGACCTGTTTTGAAGTGGTTGGATTATAAAAGTATGGTACGTGACCTGTTTTGAAGTGGTTGGTCTATATAATTATGACAGGTGACCTGTTTTGAAGTGGTTGGTCTATATACTTCTGGTAGGTGACATGTTTTGAAGTGGCTGGCCTATACAATTCTGGTACATGACATGTTTTGAAGTGGTTGGTCTATATAGATAATCCTTTTTACGCATATTCAATCGAAGGTATTTTAAGAACCAGGGAACACTCCTATACTTTTAATAGGCACATTTACATTATTATATGACCTATACATCGGATAATTTTGATACACGGTTTGGTAGTGTAAACATTTTGCCGTTATTTGGCGGGTTAGTTTCTTTAAATATACAATTGACGGCAGAACAGAACAGAACTGAATAGTGCTTGCATTAAATAAATAAACATGCGGGTTTTCATATATTATTTAAAGAACTACATACCATACGTTTTTCAAAGACTGCAGTTGTAATAGATTCGTTACAGTATATTGCTTACCAATATAGGGACATAGCAATGCGCATTATATACTTGTCATTGAATACAGTTACTTATAGATAACCAGAATAGACACTAGTGACGCAGTGTGACACTTAACCTGGATAATCAGGATGACACATATTGTGTTTGTGTACGGTACATTAAAGACAGGCCAGCCGAACCATTATTTAATGCAAGAAAGGACATCTGGAGTATGCATACCGAAGGGATTGGCAAGGACGGTTGAACGTTTCCCGCTAATTGTGGAATCGCGGTATAACATACCATTTATGCTGTTTGAACCAGGCAAAGGACATGTAAGTTAAGTTCTTGTCATTATTATCTGCAACCGTATAAATCTCGTTGATTCTGAATAAAGTATTTTAAAAATCTTTGAAATGTAAGGTACGAACATGTTTAAGATGATTATAATACTTTTCTTATACTTATATACTATCGAGTTCAAACCTAGCTCAGTATTGAACGGACGAGCAAGCATAAGGGCATTATATTTTTAACATTGCATACTACTTTTTATGCACCTCTATATATACTTCAAAAAATTCACATGTGCGATATATGAAACAAAATTTAGAACATGTGGAACGTTGACACCGACCTTGTTGGCACTTATTAAGGCACTTATCTCGTCGTAAAATGCACCGACAGTTACCTTAAATAAATAGGTGACATAGATATGTATGCATAGTGTTCGCATACTGTTGTTGCCAGCGTTTCAATTAGCAAACCTTTGTTGATTATTCCTTCCGTCACATTTAGATCTACCCCAAATATCTACGTTTATGGGATAGACATAAAAGGTGATTGTAATCGGCCAGTTTGTTTATACACATGAAAGCAAGAGCATTTCGGCTAATCTAAACTACATTGTTGAAGGCTATATGATAGCAACGCAATACTTAGTATACTGTTGTAACTGTTATATAGGGAGTGATATATAGGCTGTTTTGGTCCAAAGCATGTTCATACGTTTGTTTGTTTTTGTTTTTGTTAGTGTATCCAAGGAGAGTTGTACGAAGTGGACGGCCGTCAGTTGGAGCGTTTGGACGAGCTAGAGAACCATCCCAGGTTTTACGAACGCCGCGAAATAACTGTTGAGGGTGATACAAGTAATATAGAGACCGGAGATCAGACGAAGCAGAGGAGCGTCTTCGCCTACTTGCTGGTGAAATACCAGCCACGTTTACTCCACCTACAGATGTATGATAGTTACACAGACGGTATTAACGGTGCACGTTACAGGGCGCCCCTCGTCCGGGGTGTCAATGACTTGTCGTCACCGTCATGGTTGACCGAGATTCACAGTGGGTACGAACTGTGAAACTTGATAGCCGAATATTTAGTCTCGACAATAGTGCCAACAGTGTACATCACTTATGGCTTCTTTGGACGCGTTAAACTGCAGGTGCTATGGCAATGCAATATAAGTAAAATGTTTTTCCTCATGCTCTAATAAAAAGTAATAATTTATTTCTGATATGTTAATTACTTTTATTTAAGATATGTTACTTTATTATATAACCTAAACAAGCTCTTTATTTACGATATGTTAAATACTATACATATCATTGTCCAAGAACTTACCATATGCTATTATAATGGTTTATCATTAGCTTTAATAAAGTTTAATAAAGTTACGAGTATTTGCATTTTATAATAAAAATAAATAAATTCCATTTACGCTATGTAAACGTTCATGCAATATTAAGTATTTTCCCCGTGTATCTGAGCAAATAAGTTGCTAGCGATTTGTTTACGTGATATACGTGTCTCACAATCGACGCATTTGATCTAGAAAACTCGATTGCCAGGTCACCAAATTCAAGGTAAACTATTCGGAAGCCGTACCAGACGGAGTATATAAAGTTTAATTAACATTGTTGTTGTGATACGGAAAATAATCCTCGAGTGAGAAAAATTATTGCGATATAGAAACGAGTGCGCTTAAGAAGCGCACTCGTTTTTTTAAGAACACTCGTTTCTATATCGCAAGCATCTTTCCCACGAGGGAATTATTTTTCGTTTCATGACAACAATGTTAATTAAACTATATATTATAATTATATTTCTGTGATGAATTTCTTTCCAATCGTCAATGTTTTTACACCAGTTTGCCTTTTTAAACCAGTTTGCACGACAACGCCAAGACGACGTTACGCCATACAAACAAAACATGTGGCATACTGACGTCATTTCGAATTTTTCAAATGATACTAGTATCGATCGAGGGCGAGAATGAACAAGTGGCAATCGGAACTGCCTCAACCATTTTTTTTCAAAAATAATCTCGGGAAGAAATAGACACCATCTTTGATACTACTTTTCGATCACGTGGGGTCATAAACAATGACGGCGCCCATTGAACTGTCATGGCGCTCCTTCATCCCAAAGAATGACGGGACTGGCTGAGCGTTACGATTGGCTACTCCGTTTGTTATGTAAACAAAACAATACGTAATTAATTACAAAATATTTTTATATTTAACTATTTTAACTTAAACTGACTACAAAATGATAAGACTTATTTCAAAAGAGTATTACATTTAATGAATAATACAAATATATTTAAAATCAATTCATTTCCGGGTTTATATTTTGTTACGGTTTAAACGGTACTTTGCTGGGGCAAATCACCCAAACCCATCAAATCGACGTGTATCCTTGGAAATACCCACGAGCATTATTTCCGATAATCTACGAAAATGAGCGAGTTTGCACGATTGGAACAAGTGGAACCGGAACTCTTCGTTAATTTCCGTAATCGGTATTTCCTAGTGGCGGAATCTGACGAAGACGTCCGTAAAACCATCGGAACATCATTTGCAATAAAGTCGGAACTGCCTCGTCGGATTCCGTCACTATTACCGAGTACGGAAAATGGCGAAGAGTTCCGATCGCGTCATTTCCGAGCTGTGATCCGTACTGCGAAATAATCTCCCTCGCAGTAGAGCAAACGAGTAGAAATAGCTTTTCTATTCACAGTGCAAATCACAGACAAATATGTAATATACTTTCATATCCCTCATGTTCTTTGCTCCGACGGATGGTCTGCATTCTTTGTATCTAGAGAGAACAATTTCTCAATCCTATTTTTTTTTCATTTTTCATTTTGCACTTTGAATACGCAGCACTCACATGAAAACGGTATCCTATGAATTATGTCAAGGGCCGTTTAAGCAAATCGTTTCTTATCTATTTATAGACAAAACATGACTTTTAATACTTTAACGAACACTGAGCTCCGTATATTTTTCTGGAAAGGAATCTGAAATACCTCGCAATTAATACTATGAGGTTATTTAACATTGTTCTGTACAATACGGTGATATATTTGGACGAGTACCCAGCTAACACAACCATATTGGACTCGCCGCTATGACACAACCATATTAGACGAGCCTAGCGGCGAGTCCAATATGGTTGTGTCAGCTGGAAACGAGACTAAATATATCACCGTATTGTAAACAACAACGTTAAATGACCTTATTATTATATACCTATTTCTTTCGATGTAGAAATATAAAATATCTCAATTGACTTACATGTATCGTTTCGCTATTTCTTCTCCAGAAAGCATCTTTCACCAACTGTCAACTATCAAATACCAAAGACAACAAAAATTTTTTTTTTCATTGAAGCGCTTTATAAACGAAAGTATATAGGCGTGTAAAGCAGTTATGTGATATTGATGTATTCGGAACATTTTACCGGTTTTCGGACTTTATCGTTGAGTTAACATGGGGCTCGTGTACTGTACAACACGGACTTTTTTTTTTGTACGCGCGTGCGTCCAATACGGAAATATATTGTACGGTCACATGGTACAAATGCAGACCGCTCATTGCACGAGAGAAATAGGTATATAATAATGTCCATTCTAACAATCGAGAAGGCAGATTGAGCATTCGGTAATTGTTCATTATATAGGTCATATAGGTCACGGTAAATCGACGAAGTTTATACTGAATTGGTGTAAACGGGGTTTTCCGTGTTGGGTTAAACATTCCATTCATAATGTTCTATTGCAGAGATGTTGAGATTTTATCTTATTTTCAGTAGGTGATGAAATTTGTATTACTCGTTTTTTTTTATCCTTAGGTTCTATAGTAAAATAAAAATCTTTGGAAGAGTACAAAGAAGATAATTTTCACGATTTTGATTTCGAAAGATACATATATTGAATCAATTTGCATGAAAGTGCATGAAATATGCAGAGTCAAAAGAATCACACTGCGTATACCTTAATTTTAACAGTAAACTTGGTTGAACATCAAGGATAAAGACCAAGTTTATCACCTACCAGAATGTATTGGTATGTTTAATTTCTGGTCACTGATTGGTCATTTTTTTTTGATGATGCTCTATCAAAATTACGAATTGAAACAAACGCTGCCAGGGGTGTAGCTGGTCGATTTTAAGTTGAAGGCCCACTAGTTTGAGCACCTCAGATGCGAAGTTTCTAGGGTGTATGGGGACATGCTCTCCCAAATTAAAACTAAAATAAAAACAACAACATGTAATAACAACAACAACAAAACAAAACACAACAAAAACAAATACATAAATTAAATGGTGCTTTCTAACGAGAGTTTTTCGGAAAGTATTTTGGGTATAAACACAACTTCAAAAATAGTTTTTAGGACGGATGTCAATGTTTTATTAGCGAAACGTTATTTTGAACGTTATTATTAAAAGTCGGAATATTTTGCAACAAAATTTTCTATACGTAGCCAACACACACCCCTTAGTTATTACCCACTCCTCCTACACTGTCTAATGCACTTTTAGCTTTTTTTGGAATGTTCATTTATGGAAGAAAAAAGGAGTTGTAGGCCTGGGCCTGCAGTCTATAAGCAGCTACATCACTGGTTGCGCAATACTAATTGTATTGTCTTAGTTGCACGTGCCGACCACTATAACAGTAAGGGTTGTTTGTACCTATATCACATGATCGGGAAAACACATGCGATGCATTTTCCGGAATACGTGCATTCTAAAGGGACATATTGAAGTATTTATTTGGAATAATACATTAGCAACTTGATTTTTTAATCCAGTATCATTTTGACTTTAAAGGGACGCATGACAATCTTGATTGTTTTAAAATGCGCGGCGTCCCGTTAGTTTTGCTTTATAATTTGCATTTTTAAAATCACCAATATTAATTATTAGAATAGTTCAAAGCAAAGTGTTTAGTATAATTCATCAACAGTAAGTATATCAAAATATATGTCAGAATAACAAAGAAAAAATAGAAAACCCAAATTATATTTAATTATATGCACTTTCAGGTTTAAAGACAAAATGGTACCGGTTTAATAAATCGAGTTTCTCATTGTAATGCTTCAAGCCTTGATCAGCACTTCAGACTGTCATGTGTCTCTTTAAACCTGCATGCATATAATTACATTTTTTTTTAAAAAAAACATTCTTCCTTATTTTACCTACGCATCGCTTATTCTATGCCGTACACAATATCTTCTGTACCCTTAAAAGGGTGAACCGTAAGAAGGGCGAAATGAAAGCGTATATTTTACATTGACACCTGTTACTTCCGTTTTACCGAACATGTTTACGAATGCAAACGACCCAGATATTAGATGTTCTAGAGGGACTTCGATCACTAACTATAGTTTAACTATGGTCGTTGATCTGCGCATGTCTAGTAAAGGAGTAATGCGAACTTACTCTAGTTAAACTATAGTTTTACGCGGCATAGTGTAAAACCTGGAATGTGTTTACTTTATCATATAAATATATGTCAATCCAAAATTAACAACTAAAACTAGAATAAATACAGGCACATGAACAAATGTGTGATATATAGAGTCTAGTCTCAGCGAGTTGGTTACCAACTGAATACAGGCACATGAACAAATATGTAATAGTCTATATAGAGTCTAGTCTCAGCGAGTTGGTTACCAACTGACTATAAAACACCGAGATGGGCTAAGCCCATCGACATCGAGGTTTTTAAATAAGGCCATACCATTTTTTTTCTATCTTTATCGGGTCATCCTACATAACACATCTAATGAAAACAAACATTTCTCCTCTGGTTGAAAGAGTCATCCTGCATAACAAATAAAAAATATACTGTAAATAAACATTTCTCCTCTGGCTGATGCAGTCATACTTCAAAACAAATATACTGAGAAAAACAACGTTGCTTTCTCGAAACCTACCTACCAGGCAAGAACAAAGAAACGAACAGTCGAAAGGAAAAAAAACTACGATGGCCCATTTGGCTCACGTTTATTTCACTTCTATTTCTTGACTTCCGCATTCCGCATTCCCATTCCGCATTCCTAATTCCGTATTCCGCATTCCGAATTCCGCATTTAGAAGTAGGTAATAAGATAATAATAATAATATAGTTTATAGGCATAAATGACCGGTCAAAATGATAAGAAAAAGAGCTATTGTTTATTGTTTGCTAGAGTTAGACCATAATAATAATAATAATAATAATAATATATGCGTGCATGTGCATGTATGTGTGTTGTGAAATCACAGTGTTACTGTTAAAGATGCAATAACTTCTCACATTTTATATTTAATAATCATGTAATATAAAAGTGTATGAATATTGCTAGTGACCACGATCGTTGTATTTTTATATAAACCACATATTTTAAATTAAATTCCCTATAAGCTGAGTATCCGTGCATCCTTTGTATAAATACACCATAAACGTATATACTATTATACCCTATAAATATACACAAACTCCTACTCTTATACCCTATAAATATACACAAACTCCTACTCGAGTATCTGTTAATTGAATTGGGTTTTACGGCGCACCAACACATGAAAGGTTATATGGCGCCTAACAGGGATGAACATGCCAGGCTTATCCTCCATTTACATCCAGATAAAATATGGAGAATGGGCCTCGAACCTTCTAATCTGCTGAACTGCAGAGTTTCTGCAAATTCTATAGTAAACACTCCATTTAGGATGGAGCCACGTTTCCACGTGTGCATACGCGGTGTCATGATGAAGACATTGAATGAGCAGGATATAAATGACAAAATGAACATGAAGGGGGTTCCTACCCCTCTGCCTCTAGCGGGATTTGCAGTGGTTGTATTCTACCCCGGAAACCACATGTGCACGGGGAGAGTATCTGTTAATCCTTTGTATATACATACTATAATTAAACTTCAATATAAAATCTAAGATTTTCAAAAATACTCTTATTTAGTATTAGTGCAAATATGAAAAAAAAAATATATTATGGAATGCGGAATTCGGAATGCGGAATGCGGAATTCGGAATTCAGAAGTCAGGAAATATTTTATTGGTATGTGTGTGGGTGGTGTATACCACTAGCGGATCCACGTTGGAGTATAAATTCAGAGTGGATCACTAGCGGATCCAGAGGGAAGGCCGTGTGAAGGGCCGGACTGAGATTTTATAAATAACATAAAATATTAAGGTTGGTAAAGTTTGGACCGACTCTGGACCTCCCCCTGGACACCCCTAGATACACCATACTGAAAAAAATGAAAAGAAACATGTGTTGTAGTTTTCTTGTTATTGTGAAAACTTATGCTCCCCCTCGAGGTAAAATCCTGGATCCGCGTATGAACTTTCGGATATAAGATTACAGTTTATTCGTACCAATTATATTTTAAGAGAGCAGGCGCGTAGCTAGGCTTACGCACCTATGCAAGTGCGTACAATTATTTGTCAATGTCCGAAAAAATAAAAATCGAAAAAATGCGAAAAACGCAATAAAAACTGAAGAGGATGGGGTAGGAGGTGTGAGTTGTATTAAAGTTCCGTATGCCGTACCTAATTTAATTTTGTCTTCTGATTTCAATGTGTACTAAAATAGCAGTCAAAATAAGCCGACTGCGCCCTTAGATTTTATATTGAACTTTATAGTGTGCCAAGGATCAACAGATACTCAAATTGGAGTTTGTGTATATTTATGGCATATAATAGCATATACGTTTACAAAGGATCAACAGGGATATTCCGATTTTATCACATAACTTACGGTGTGGGAGTGGAATAACACCATTCTATATTTTCGATATACTACTAGTTATATAAGCATGCAAATAAGCCTAGTATGCGTTGTCAAAAAATATCGATAATGACTATGATCCAATTCCCACGGTTTTTGTCGGTTTCGCGTGTCAAAACGACAGGCAAAATGCAATAAAAGTCGATATGTTTGTTATGATAAATAGCAATAGCCTCGCATTATATCATTTTGCCAATTCGTTTAATAAATTCAATAATGAATGAGTACTCATGTAAGTAAGATCCCTTGTATATAGAATTTAATTTAAGGTTATGGATTTTATATTATAAAAAATACAACATTCGTGGTCACTGGCAATATTCAAACATCTTTATATTACACTATTATTAAATATAAAATGTGAGAAGTAACTGCATCTTTAACAGTGTCATTTCACAAAACACATACATACACGTGCACGCATACATTATTATTAATACTATTATTATTATCATTATTATTATTATTATTTTCATTATCATTATCATTATCATTATCATTACTATTATTGTGGTAGTGGTAGTGGTAGTATAGTAGTAGTAGTAGTAGTAGTAGTAGTAGTAGTTGTAGATATAGTAGAAGTAGTAGTAGTAGTAGTATTTTACTCGTACTACTTATTTACTACCTACTTATAAATGCGGAATTCGGAATCCGGAATGCGAAATTCGGAAGTGAAGAAATAGAAACGAAGTTAATGTGAGCCAAATGTACGATGTTCCGTTAGGGCCATCGTACCATCGAGCATCGACCTTTACAAGTCGATGCGCGATGGTACGATGGCGATGACACGATGGTACAATGGCGATGGTACGATGACGCGATGGTACGATGGCGATGACGCGATCGTACCATCGCGTTTAAAGTCGATGCGCGATGGTACGATGGTACGATGGCGATGGTCATCGCCATCGTACAATCGTCATCGTACCATCGCCATCGTACCATTGTGTCATCGCCATCGTACCATCGCGCATCGACTTGTAAAGGTCGATGCGCGATGGTACGATGGCCCTTCTGGAACACCGTACAAATGGGCCATCGTAAAAAAACAGCTGTACTGTTCATCATTATTTGGACGTTTTTCAAACGACACCATATTCAAACCACAAAACAAGTTATAATGATACTCATGTAGTAAGATTTTTGTTTATTCCAATTAGGAATTGATGTAGTTGATCAAGTTGTTCATTTCCCTGGTCATTTTATAACTTGTTTTGCGTTGTCGTCGACGTGGAAATACGTTTCCGATGGTTTCCATATGAATGTCAAAAATGTTTTGTTTTGTTTGGCCCAGACATTCAAAAACTTACCAGCCCAATGACGCTAAACATAGAAAAAGAACTTGTTAGGCACTAATAAGCTGTGACAGACTCTATCTATTTTTGTGTAGTATGGTGCTCTTCCATTAATTTATCGGACGTTATAGTACGGTAAAGCTCCGCCCTTTGTCTGTATTGAATTAAAAGATTTAATGCTATGCATTCATCAAAGGCAATTCCACCGACCATGCTACGGACGAGGAAAAACTAGTGCACTCAGCGGGGTTTGAACTCAGAACGATTGCATGTGAAGCCATACCTACCGCCATCGCTCTGCGGCGAGACAGTAGTACCTATTGACATACATCCAATTGAGTATTACTACACTAAAATGCTATCATATTGTGCACTGTCTTTGTTAGTTTGCGTACATGTATCTGCCATGTACATAATTATGTCAATGTTGGCGCGTGTGCATGTGTGCGTGTGTGATAGTCTGCGTGTGCCAGTCTGTGTGTGTGTGGTTAGAGATTATAATACCAATAGGTTAGAACATGTCAGATATATTACATTGTGTTCCCATGCTTTCCTGATAGCCTTACAATGTAAAATAAGCATATTTCACATGTTTTCATTCCAATTTTCTTCCAGATTCATTCCATATTTTATCCTATACTCAGTACATGTGTCACAGACTAAATTATGGAATGGGAACTTTATACTAGAATGGAATGGAATGCGATTGTAATCAAAGGCTCATTCCATTCCAATTCCATTCCATCCCAGGTTTTAGACTATGCCGATAGATGGTGCATTTAAACCATACGTTTTTTACCTCGACACCGGCAACTCAATTTCTCAAATAATTCGCTGTAAAACAGTTAATTGTTGTTGCAACTGCATACATGTATCGAGTAACTGACTACATACAAATAACACATTTATAACTCAAGTCAAATGTCTATAAATGCCGGAGATACAACAAAGTTAGTTTCAAATTTGTGAAAGTTTATTTTTGTCCGCCATGTTTGAACCAGAGCAACCATCCCCTTGCCGTGGGTTGAACTATAGTAGATTGATGACGTCATTCTGGTTAAACCATTGTGTATTCGATCTGACCATAGTTATACTACGGCTACTATGGTTCGTGATCGAAGTCACTCCTAGATAACGGCGACACCTTGTTTATTCATGAGAATCAGGATGACACATCTTGCTTTTGTGTACGGTACCTTAAAGACAGGCCAACCGAACCATTATTTAATGCAAGACAAGACATCGGGAATATGCATACCGAAGGGGTTGGCAAGGACGGTTGAACGTTTCCCGCTAGTTGTGGCATCGCGGTATCATGTACCGTACATGCTGTTTGAGCCAGGCAAAGGACATGTAAGTAACGTTAAATAATACGATATAAGAATTTTAAAGCACACACAGGTGCGGAACTAGGATTTGAGTTGGTATTGTATCCGCCCGGCTAGATCTGCCTTTGACAAATAGCCATGTAGGCATATAACAATCATCAAGCAGTGCTGTATTTGGGGACTGACTGTTTAAAGTAATAAAAACCATGATCATTCTTTGCGACAACTGGGGATATTAAATTTTGTCCATGTAGCTGGGTGACTACTTCATTTTGTGATACAACTAACCCGTTACCGTGAAAAACAATCAACTATATAAACTATGTAAGGGCCTTACATATTTGGGTTATCCCAGTCCGAAATTATAATAAGTGAGAGCGCAATCCCGTTTAAAACCAGTATCTCTAACGACACTGAACGATTTTTTCAGTTTATGTGATTTTTGAATAAGCTAAAATAATGTATGTGCATGTATTTCTATTGTAAAGTAAATAAGTAGCTTTATTCAGAGAGGGAATATTCTACGCTAATATCATTACAGTTTACACATATGTTCATACATATCTGGCTGTGAGAATTATAGCTGTTATGATACCTACCGTAATATCTATGGTAGGTACACAGGGCCCTTTAACCCTTCTATAAGGCCCCTTCTCCAACCAAATTTCTTTCAAAATCATGCAGTTTTCCCCATTTTTAAAACTTACCTCTGGAAATTCAATTCCCCATTCATGTATGTTTCCCCCAATTTAGGCCAAAAGCACCCTTCCTCAAAACTGGTAAAAAGGCCCTGGTACAGAATATAAAACCATAAGAGCTATGATTCTCACAACTAATACATGCCAAACTGTTTTACTGTGACCCTTTTAGGGACCTGGCATGCCGCGAAACTTTTGTGTCGCTGTGACGTACTTCAATTAAGGTCACTGCCGGTTTTCCATACAAACCCTGTTTTTGCTTGTAACATGTCATTTTGTGCAGGATATGGAACAAACTTTATAGGCGTATATATCAACCGTACTACATGGTGGACCAACGTTTGCATCGTTGTGACCTAATTTAAAACCAAATGTAGGTCTGGGCCGGTATTCATAAAGCTTCTTAAGATATTTCTCATCTTCAACTTAAGATTGGCAAATTTCACTTAGGTAAGATTTTTTCTTTTATCTTAAGTCAAATTCTTATTCATAACGCATCTTAGTTGAAATCTTAGCTAATAAATATCTAAAGATTTTCTTATTTTTTATTTTTCGATTCCAGACTAATCTGGAATTCCCCATCTATATTCCGAAACCGGAACAGATGTTTAGCTTAGGATTCTCCCACAACTATGCAATATACATATTGGAGTGAAGAATTGTTAGAGGTGCTTCTTGTCTATGTTTATTGTGTTTCCCATCTTGGATAGTACATACATGTTTAAAGCAATACATAATAGCCAACTTGTTATTTAATCATTAAGCTGACTGTGTTGTCTTTTTTCTTAAAGGGAGGCGATCTCGAATCATTTGGATTTCAATACAAATACGATTAAAACCGTCACAATTTGAACAGTTTCGTGTTCAATGTGCATAATATTAAGCACTAAACTAGGCCCCATGCACCATACAATTTAAATATTCTTAATGCCAAAGCGTGGTTTAAAATTATTTAAACATAGCATTGATACATGTAATGAAATTGTTTTAAGAATATTAAAATAACATTATTTCCATTTCACCATATTTCGTGCAAAATTGTACATATCGAGCCGCAACACAAGATTAAGAATGTTGAGAAGTGATTGTAATATAATTCCATTTCACCATGGTTTGTGCACAAATCGACGTGCCGCAAAACCCCATTTATTTGTTTCATGCCGCTAATCGTTGCTTTTAATTGTCTCTGGAGCCAAGATATGCAATTTTTCAATATAAGTATTGTAGGGACATATTTATATACATGTATTTTTAAGCTACTGAAATCAATTATACAATTATTATTTCTCTATACATTAAATTCTTTCACATTTCTATGTTTAAACGGACTTATTTTAGTTAGTTTGTTTGAATTGAATTGAATTGAATTTTGTTTAACGGCTCATCAACACAATACAGGTTATTTAGAGCCACCCCAGAGAGAGGGGAAGGATTCATAGGAATACGGGAACGGAGGATTGAACCCGGGGCCTCCGGTTACAAATCCGCCGCGCTACCGACTGCACCACGCCAGCCCCTTTAGTTTGTTTGACAGTAGCTGTCTAAATCAGTGTGTAGGCACAAGGTCTAGGTGGTCCTGGGGCCTGCCCCCCCCCCCCCCCCCCCCCCCCCCCCCCCCCCTCCCCACCCACTCCGGGAATTCAGGATGCCAAATCCTGTATTTTAAGCAGCAAACAGTATGTTTTTAAACGCGCGATTTCAGGTTTTTGTAATCTGCGATTTCGCAACCAAAACATCGGAACAGAACAAAATAACATATTAATATGAATACTTGCTTTCTGAAAATCTTTCGAAATTTTACACAATCATGGTGTGTTTGGCTCCGAAAGACCGCGAGCAAAAACAGTTCGACTTTTATTTTCTGAAAAGACCACGAGTAAAAATTGGTATGAGCTGACCATAACCCTCCACCCCAAACCCCTCTGTTTTTATTGCATTTTTGGCATTTTTTTTTTATTTCTGGGGACAAAGTGTAGGCACGTGCTAACAGTGCCTATAGGCAGCTACGCCACTGTTTGACATAATTTGTAGTTTTGCAATCAGTAATAGTAATTATTATAACAGTTTTAAAAAAAGAAATTGTTTTTACACGTTACTAACAGATGACATTTTTTCACTAATATAATATGTTAATGTTAAACATTTAACGGAACAACGAAAGGAAAATGAAAACTTAAAATGTTATTTAATTATATGCACGCAGGTTTAACGTCAAAATACTATATTAATAAATCGAGATGCTATAACATGTTTGATACACATTTCAAGGTTGCCGTGTGTCCCTTTAAAGGCTGGCTATATATATATATATATATATACATCTGACCGTGATAATCTTGAAGGCAGTGTTATAGCAATGGAAAACATCTTTAAATACTGTTCAAGGCTTTCTCCTAAAAATTAAAATAGAAGATTGCGTTTATTCATCTTGACTTTTTTTAAAATGTCATTTCGATTTTTCGCGGAGACGCATCCGTTCATGTGGGGACACATATAAGTCAAAATCCTGCCATGTGAGGACAAACTATGTGTCCTTTCATCTACTATCGTAGATTTGAAGATTGAGACAAGTATTGTTAGGACCCAAAACAGAGAGACATGTAAGGACATATGAGACAATGACCTCATATAGTATTTGTTAAGACCTAATTGTCCTCACTATTTTTCCTCATTTAAAACTTATGTGTCGGGTTTTCTCTCTTTCGTGTGAAAAGCAGAAACTGCGTGTATTAGTTCAAATAAAAATTGCATATATTGCTGCAATATTGCCAGTGGTCTACGTTAAGATCATTAACATAATTTGAAAGCCGCCAACCCAATTTCTATGTATATGTTAAACGCCATTCTAGAATTATGTATGATCATTGTATATGTCAAACGCCGTATAGGTCAAACGCCATACTAGAAAACGTGTCAGGCATATTTCTTTAATATGTGATGTTGATTTGATTTTTAATCGCATTGGCATACACATATATGCTCAGTTCTGAGGTCAAACTAGTCAAAATTAATATCCAAAGTCTCAAAATCAATAGCTCAAATAGTTTTGTTTATAAGTAATACATGGAAAATAAACATGATTTAAAACAATAATAGCAAGTTATGTAAATAACATTAATATTTTAAAAATTGTGAAATAAAGACAGGTAAGTATAGGCCAAACGCCATTATATGGAAACACACACACACATAGCCAACAACATGAATCTTGTAGAACAAAAGACATTGTATTTTTTTTAATATAACCATGATTCTACTCACCTCAATACGGACATGACACTCTACCCGGACACAGTTTCTGCTTGATATATTAGTGTACCAAGTTTAAATTAAATTATACCAATCAGTTTCCTGGGGTAGTACTAAACTATGTAATTCCTATCTCGTAATTTAGTACGTAAACTCGTTTAAAACTTTTTCAAATACAAATTTAACGTGCCTTAATAGTTTGACTGAAATTGGTTAAACTAGAACTTGATATTGTTTATAAACCACTGATAAAACGATGGTGTTGTTGGTGCGCTACCACAGGCCTAGACTTGAAACACACGGTTAATTTCGCAATCAGTTTTTCACGATCTATGCTTACCTGTACTTGGTTACATAAATAGAGGATCTTAAACGAGTTCCCATTTCATATAAGATTTATGAAACGTGTTATGAATTATTTTAATTTTAACGAGCCTTTTGGCGAGTCAAAATTAAAAAATTAATTCATAACGAGTTTTCATAAATCTTATATGGAATTGGAACGAGTTTAAGATCCTTTTATTATCACATAGCATTGCAATCAAATTAGTAAAAATTAATTCAGATGGACATAGAACCGCCACGAAGTCAGACACACTTTAGCGCCATAACGTCATAAAATATGTGACGTCGTAACGTCGCGTCTCACACATAACGTTGCGTATAAAAGAGTTCGTGTTTTATCTCTTTACAAAATAGCAGTTTACGCAAACTTTTTAACAAACCAACAACAATGTTTTGTATAAACGTGCATTATTTTTATAAGCTGTCACAAATAATAAGTTTATGACTCAGATCTGGGTGAATTTGTAATAAATAAATAGTTTCAGTTAATAAACTTGCGTAGTGTTACAGGCTTTACTAAACCAATCAAAGATCGTTCAGGTTGTATTACACATGTGTCATACAATAGAATATTAAGTGGTGTCGACACCTTATGTGATAAAACAATTTCTTAAATACTTAAGATAGGGTAGGAGGTGTCTTAACTTTTGATGGAATTTCAACACAAACTAAAGTCGAAATTTAAAATTAGATGTTTTATGAATAACGTTTTAAACTTTAGATGTTTCTTAAGTAGAAGTTCTAGAAAATAATCTCATTTGAAGGTATTTAAGTTGAGAAATATCTTAAGAAGCTTTATGAATACGGGCCTTGGTGTAAGCCACTATATGGACCACAATTCGTCAGTTACTTTTAAGGCCCTGACAAGGCATGCACTACTTTGCATCCCTTTGAACGACTTACTCCGAAGTAAAGGTTTGTTTTTTCGATAATTATACTATATTAATTTTGCATTAAACATCTTGCCATCTAATGCGTTATATGAACGAAACCTCATCAGTGTGTTCCTCCCATCTGACTGAACAACTTTTACACCGTCGTGGCTTTCTTTCTTTGACATATAGGTCAGGGCCATATTCTAGGCACAAGTCCTGTGTCTCGACTTACACAGGATATGGACCAAACTCGGCAATGTCGCCCTCTTATCGACCTGCATGGTGTACTAACTTTTGCATTAGTCTCACCTTCTTTCTCGTAATATAAGGCATGTCCGGTTTTCGATACACATGTATATTGACTTCTTTTACAGGATTATGGATCGAACTTTAACTCTGTACATCCGTGCGGAAATAATTTTACATTTAACCTTTTGGTGAAGTCCCGTCCTCAGGACACAAGATGATGTAGAGCTTTTAAAACTTCACCCTGTTCCAAGCCTTCTCTGACCTTTACAGCTGTGTACGGTCAAAGCGGTTCCTATAGTAATATAGTAACCTCCCACCCTTCAATTAACATTTTATCAATACCCCCCCCCCCCCCCCCCCCCCCCCCACACACACACACACCCCACACACACACACACACCCACACACTTCAAACACACCCTTCAATTAACATTTCAAGCATCTAAATTGATTATCAATATTAACATTTTTCAATACCCCCCCCCCCCCCCCCCCCCCACCCACCACACACACACACACACACACACACACACCCACACCCCACACACTTCAAACACACCCTTCAATTAACATTTCAAGCATCTAAATTGATTATCAATATATTTATTTTATTTACCGATCTTAACTGAAATCTTTGTTAAATTAATCGTTTTAAAAAAAGATGTTGTCAGTTGATAGTGGAGTTATTTCATGAGGTCAATATGAAGGCCTTCACCGTGCGCGAGAATATCACGAGGAATTTAATATATGCAAAATGACAATATGGCGGATATAGTAAACAAAACTACTTCAAAACATAAATGTTTTCTTGTGTCACTACAATCGACAAATATGCATTTTTATCATTGCAGCTTGGTATAATAAACAATCATTTATCGTTTTGTTTGGCTAAGTTATCGTATGCATGACTGTGTTTTTTCAGTCAACCCCGCGTTTTCACATTAGGAGTTCCTCAGACCCTAAAAAGCTACACAAAAAAGGCTTTTACGGTCTGATAAGGCTCGGATTAATTTCACCCGTATTAACATCTTCAAGACATCAGTATGTTTCATATACGATTGACCTTCTCTTATCTTTCATACGTGTTTGTGTCTTTCTAGGGCATCGAAGAGAGTTGTACGAAGTGGATGACCGTCAGCTGGAGCGTCTGGACGCCCTAGAGAACCATCCGAAGTTGTACGAACGCTGCGAAATAACTGTTATTAGTGATACAATTAATGCCGAGACCGGAGACTCGACCAAGCATAAGGAGCGTCTTCGCCTACTTTCTGTTAAATACCGACCACACTTGCTCGACCTACCGATGTATGATAGTTACACAGGCGGTATAGGTGGCACGAAATTATAATTATGTCCCGCCTGCCATTCGGGACGCCAGTGACATGCCTTCGCCATTGTGGTGGTACGAGGTTCTAGCGAATTCGAACCGACAAAATAATATCGGACGGTGGAGCACTTTACTGACACTAGACCAGCATAAAACCATCATATATGCCATTTAAACTATTTTACAGTTATTATAAAAATGTATGAAAGACAATAAACACAGGTAAAACTATATTATAGCCTCTATATACTTACGTTGCAAGCATTGTGTCCAACTATTGCAGTCTCTTGTTTTACTAAATTGCTTCACATGAAAACTGTTATTGAACAAAATTGATCAACACATTAAAGGTTATTTAGCGCCGTCCCAGAGAGAGAATGATACATAGGAATCCGGAAACCTATCTTACGCTTACTAACGAATAGATTCCTTTGCACCGATGCAGGACCACCCGTTTTACGTTGCCAGCCGAAGGCAAGGCTAAGGGAAAGTGCATTGCATTGCATAAGAACACACCGACGGTACTCTGTGGCGCCGGAGAGGCTTGAACTCGGGGTATTTCGGATTCATCCATCGTGCTATCCACTGGGCCAACTCGAGCCGAGGACTACCAAAGTGGTTGTTACGGTATTTAGTTCAAACACAGTACCAGCATGTTTTAATTACGTTTTGTTTTAATAAATACAAACGTACTACACTCGCTTTAAAGCTAACACATCCTATAATTAAACCGCATGCTTCTTTTAGGAGTATCTTTATTGGAAATTTCATGATTACCAGCTCATAGCGATTCGGGTATTAAAAAGTTACAGATTTTATACTTTAATGGGTACTAACTCATGAATATGAATTAGTCGCGGGTGAAGTTTCAATTTGTGTATAGCGTTTCGTTCTCTCTACTTGTCACACTAATAACTCTTTCCTTTTTTTTCTTTTTATATTATTTCTTTTTCTTTCAGTTGGGAATTTTTGACTAAAAATTAGGAAAAAAATATAGGTTTTGGCATTGGGAATATAGCCCAATAACCGCTATAAAAACAGCCCACCCCAAAAATAAATAAATAAAATAAAAATAACACTGGAAAACATGGTAATTTAATGGTCTTCAAAGAAATGTATGATTCAATGATGGTGTGATTTATTTTGCTCAATGATTCAGGCTATTTAGGGCTTGTCATGGGTTTGATTGTTGAGAATTGGACATTAAACTGTGGAGTGCCCCCTAGACAGACGATACTAATTCGAGACGGACAAACGGACATACAAGGCTGTCAATGTGTGCGTTGTTTTATTCATTTGTAACAGGTTGCAAACAAAGTAAGTTCAATTACTAACTGGCTTTAGCATGAACACACTATTTGCTGTGTGTGAAGTGCACATTGCGTTATAATGCTTCTTCCTGCCAAATAATGCATATTTACAAAATTTACAAAACTTTATTGATATTATTGATTTTATTGACATTCCAAGTATTTTTTGAGATATTCATGTTGTTGATTCTATTCCTAATTATTTCAAACATTCAGAAAGTCCTATAAAATGTTTTAATTATAAAAAAACAACAATAAACAACAATAACAGCAACAAAAACAACAAACAACACAATTAGATATATTATTTTCAACTACAGCAACACAGTTATAGAATTTGCAGCAACTCTGCAGTTCTGCAGGTTAGAAGGTTCTATGCCCATTCTTCATATTTTATCTTGATGTAAATAGAGGATGAGCCTGACATGTTCATTCCTGTTAGGCGCCATATAACCTTTCCTGTGTTGGTAAAACCCAATTCAGTGACCTTGACATAGAAAATAACACTCACAGAAATAACACTCACAGGGAATGTGAGTGTAAAACATCAACATTTTGCTATGCTCCGACAGGCCATGTCATCACTGGTAATTTTGATATTATAGATGAGAAACGTATTTCACATTTGTTTTCTAAAAGTCCGAAGTATAGACTACCTTCAATTATTGATTTTAATGCTTGATGTGCTCAGATCGCCCAGTCCATTGAAGATTTTAGTATAAAATGGTGTTTTAGAGAATAATCGGATCGACCTTCATTTCTACTTGAAAAAAGTCAGTTCTTAAATTGATATATACCCGTATTAACTTTTATAACGCTAACCACTCTTTACTTCCTCCGAGACTTTGGTTTTCGTCGTAATTTAAAATCGGGAATTCAAGAATTTCGTAATACATTTGTTTTAGTTCCTGCTAATAAGGCGGCTAATAATGTAAGTATTGTTTACGCCTACATTACGTCAATGTTTTATCTCTGGAACTCTGGAGCACTAATTCGCATACTCCAGTTCAATCCACTAAGGATGATATCGTGTCCACGCATATCATTAGGTGCACCACTTTCAAGACTATGTGTTATATGTCCTAATTTACATAAACAGCCTTATAAATACTGCCGTTAAAGAACACAAAACAATATTGTGCTAAGGGACTGACCATTTTATTTTCTAGGGTGGGGGTTGGCTGGGTGGGGGGGGGGGGGGGGGGGGGACTGGGAGTGTGTGGGGGGGGGGGACTGGGATCTTCCTTTCAGTCGGAATATTTTTTTCCATCTCTTTTAAACCATGATTTTTATTTTTCCTAGTACACTGGCAAGATCTTTTTTATTTCGTCAACTTGAAAGCTGGAATATTGGTTCTAAGCTTTACTATTCGTAGAATAAGAAGAGCGATTGTAGATCTACTCAACGTCTGCGTAGACGTAGGTTTTCAGTTGTTTGCCAAGTCCAATTATTTCATCAACCATTGGTCAGTGAAACTCAGTACCGTGAAGGACACTGTTCCATAATTCTGTATTGCATTTAAGCTAACGTATGGCCCTTCTCTTACTTTGAATTTCCGGTTAAAGTTTTTTTTGACAAGTTCATGTGTTTTAACAAATGCAAGTCGTACATCAACACAACTTCAGTAAAGCTTGGAATATCAAGGGCACTGGTAGACACAGTTCCATAACTCTGTATTGCATTTAAGCAAGGTTGTGTGCCGTTTTCGACATTAAAATTCTGGTTAAAGTGATAGTAACTTATCGGGAAAACTTCAGTAAAGCGTGGATGGTGGTAGACACATGTTCCATATCTCTGTATTGCATTTTAGCAAACTTATGGCCCTTTTTCTGTATATTGTTTTTGGCAAGTCCATGTATTTCAATGGCAGGGTCTTCTCCATGCCATTATGGCATAGTGGCACTACTCCTCCTTAATTTCAAACAGGTGCTTGCCACTACTTAATTCGGCCACTACTTCTTAAATTCTAGTAACTACCCCTTAAATTTTCAAAATGGATCATGATCCAATTACAAATTGTACTTCATTTTGTTAATACAAATAGTTAAAAAGTAATAATCTGTAACAAAAGTCATTTATTCTCTTAAAGAGTATGATAGTGGACCTTTGGAAACGGCTGAACACGATAAGTTCGAAATATTGCAGTCTCGGTTTGATTGAGACTGTTCATGAACGGTAGTAAAATACGCTTGCTACCGTTCACGCCCCCTAGCCCCGGGTTTAGCAGAACTCAGTAGTCATAACATCAATAGTAAAGAATTTTAACCATCCCGTGATGACATGCATATGGCTGTGGACATGCCATATTTACCGCCATTATTCCATGTCCCGAAGAGCGAAATAAACAAAGCGGAATTTAGTTGGGAGCAGCGGTTATGAAGCATGCGCATCACAAATAACAGTCAAAAGTAAGTATTACAACCAAGTCAGATGACGTACGAGCGTTATATCTGAATTTCAATTTTTATTCCACCGAAAAGCATATAGTAATCGCACCGTCCGTCTGTCTGTCCGTCCGGATTCCGTCCGTCCGTCATTCCGCAGTTGATTTCCGGACTGTACCTTTAAAACCTCTGCATGGATTTTTAATTAACTTGGCACAAGTGATCACCATAACATGACGATGTGTCGCGCGCAAAACCCAGGTCCGTACCTCAGAGGTCAAGGTCACACTTGCAGTTCATAGGTCAAAAACAGGTACGCTATTTCGTGTCCGGACCGTAACGTCACAACCGTTGCAGGGATTTTTAATTAACTTGGCGGCACAACTGATCACCATAACAAGACGATGTGGCGCGCGCAAAACCCAGGTCCGTACCTCAAAAGTCAAGGTCACACTTGCAGTTCATTGGTCAAAAATGGGTACGCATTTTCATGTCCGGACCGTAACGTCACAACCCCTGCAGGGATTTTTAAATTACTTGGCACAAGTAATCACCATAACAAGACGATGTGTCGCGCGCAATACCCAGGTCCGTACCTCAAAGGTCAAGGTGACACTTGCAGTTCATAAGTCAAAAACAGGTACGCAATTTCGTGTCGGGACCATAACGTCACAACCCCTGCAGGGAGTTTTAAATAACTTGGCACAAGTCGATGTGTCACGCGCAAAACCCATGTCCGTACCTCAAAGGTCAAGGTCACACTTGCAGTTCATAGGTCAAAAACATGTACGCATTTTCGTATCCGGACCGTAACGTCACAACCCCTGCAGTGATTTTTAAATAACGTGGCACAAGTAATCACCATAACAAGACGATGTGTCGCGCGCAAAACCCAGGTCTTCAAGGTCAAGGTCACACTTGGAGGTCAAAAGTCAAATCGTGTCCGGTCAATAACTCTGGCATTCATGGACGGATTTTCAAATGACTTGGCACAAGTGCTCACCACAACAAGACGATGTGTCGTGCACAAAATCCAGGTCTGTGGCCCCAAGGTCAAGGTCACACTTAGTGGTCAAAGATCAAATCGTGTCCGGTCAATAACTTTTGCATGCCTGGACGGATTTTGAAATAACTTGGCACAAGTGCTCACCACAACCAAACGACGTTGTCTTGCACAACATCCAGGTCCATGGTTCCAAGGTCAAGGTCATACATAGAGGTCAAAGGACACTTCGGGGGCATTTGTCACTTACAGTGATATTTCTTGTTTAGTTTATTTTTGTAACGGAATGAATACCCTCCTCGCCTAACCATTCCTATGTTTAAAATGCCACTACTCCTAAAAATGTTCCTGTGGAAGTAAAGACCCTGAATAGCTAGTACATGTCATACATCAATTAAACTTGACATGGATTTTCAGTATGATCAAGGATGTAGGAACCTCAAACGTGAAAAATGTCACAAATGTAAAAACGGTTACAAATGTAAAAAAAAAAGGTCACATATGGAAAAACATACAACAAATGTAACACGTTTGGTGACATATGTAAAAAAAAAGAAAGTGACAAAAGTGCAAAACAAAAAAGTAACATATGTAAAAAAAAAAGAAGAACACAAATGTAAAAATACATTTTTAAACGTTCATTTTTTAGCCCTGTTGATCAAAGGTCATGACTATGACGTGGTGCGGCGTCCGTCCGTCTTTTCGTCTGTCCGCCTTCTCCTCAGACACCGCTTGGCCAATTTTGACCAAACTTCACATGGATGATAATTAAATGACTTGCTTTTTAGATTTGCTAGCATTAGGTCCAAGATGGCCGCCATTACCATAAAGCATGATCGTGCCCCAGGGGTCCAAAGTTTGTATAACAAAACCCTTCTTCTCTGAAACTACAAGAGCCGGAGGTTTAATATTTTGCATTTACTATAAGCATATGGTCCTATAACCAAGCCTGTTCAAATGGTGATCCTGGGGTCACATTTGGCCCCGCCCCAGAGGTCACATGTTTATATAGACTTAGATTATCAGCTGATAATGAACACGACACAATAATGCAATATTACGTTTATTAGCAAACTAACTTTAAAGCACGAATATAATATTGGTCAAGTGCTAATGCACATCTGTTGTTGAACACTGCAAATGTTTCCATGAATAGTAATTGATCCTTATTATCACACTGACAGGGGACAGCGCCTATTCAGTTTGGATTAAATTAATAATTAAATTAACAAATGAGGCTCTACCTATATACATGCTATTTTAATATATTAAAGTGACTGGGTGTCATCTGGAAAAAGCATTAGCAAAAATACACATACGACTAAAACCATGTGATTCAGTTTTATATTCAATGGACATAAGTATGCACTCCATTAGGACATATTTCTGTGTTGTTTTAGTACATTCTTACAAATAAAGCTTTGTTATGTGCCCCCTCCCCCCACCCCCACAACCCCCGCCACTCCACCCCAAACCCGATTTTTTTTTTTTACATATGTTACTTTCATTTTTTTTTGCATTTGTAAACTTTTTTTTTACTTTTGTCACAAAATATGTCACCAAACATGTTACATTTGTCGTATGTTATTATATATGTGACTCTTTGGAATCGTGTATACCGTATATGTATATAGTGCAATTTCTGAATAGGGAGTTTTTAAAACGGGTGAGACGCTTTACCGTTGTAAGCAATGTAGTCCCCTTTTACTGCTTCAAATACAACTTAATTTGATAAGGTGACTGACATGAACGTTATGTATACCGAGTAATATAAATACTGATTGTGAAATAATGAAATAATTGTAATTGTATACAGTATAAACATGTCTTTTTTGTAGGTTTACCGAAATATAATGCGCATTAATAAACCAAAAAAATCGGATTGGGTGCTTTACGCACTTCGAGAATGTAGTTCCTTTAACTGCATCAATTATAACTTAATTTCATAAGGTGACTGACATGAACGTTATATATAACGAATAATATAACTACTGATTGTGAATAATTGTCATTGTATACAGTATATACGTGTCTTTTCTGAAAAAGGAACTGAAATACTATGCGCAATAATACACGCATATATATATTTCATGAATGGAGTTACCCGGATGTGCCGCTCATGACGTGTGACCCAGATAACAAATTGGGAACTAAATGTTCGTAAATATAGTAGTTATTGCATACATGTGATACCTCACGGCGTGAGATGAAATCTCACGGAATTCTAACCCTCCTCCCGGCCCCACGGAATTGTGTGAAAAACTCCCGTAAAATTGCTAAAAATAATTTTTCGAAAATCATCGGTAGGTTTCCTTCTTTTGGTGTGTTAGCTGATTTATCAAGGCTTTGTTGCTTCTAAAAATAGAATGAATTCAAGAACGACAACTCCTTCGAAATTTCGTACTTCGTACTTCGTACTCAATTAGATTCGTGCTATTGTACATTGTACTCAATTTGATTCATACTATCGGTTATTTTCCAGAGGGGAAGTTATTAGGCAGCCAACCGGCTGTTTTTGAAAAATCTGTTTTTTGTTTTGTTTTTTTAAGCTCTTACTTTCTCAATATTTAAAAACCTTTAACCTCATCAAGAAGATAGACACTGTTCAATCTTGGCGACTCTCAGGACCTTCAGTCCTTTGATTTTACATTTGTAACCATTTTTAAATTTGTAACATTGTTTACGTTTGAGTTCCTACGTACTGTCCACGCATTTACTATGTCTCAAAAGAAATAATAATAATAATAATAATAATAATAATAATAATAATAATAAAGACTTTATTTAACGAGAGAACTCATCTGAAACTAGTCAATCTTCCATGAGGCCCTCAACAATGCATAGATACAACCAATTTTGGATTACGGTGACACTATTTGGGGAAATTGCTCTAGCAACAATATTAATAGAATCCAAAAAATCCAAAAGAGAGCTGCTCGGATCATCCTTAATAAGCCATATGATGCATCTTCAAAACCCTTATTTAAAGAGCTTAACTGGTTAACTGTCCATGATCGAATACAATTTCATAAAGCAGTGCAGGTTTACAAATGCATCAATAATCTTGCTCCAGACTATCTTACATCTTTGTTTCAAAGGTTCATTCCTCTTATAAAGTAAGGACTTATTCAAATGGTTATCTAATCATACCGAAACATAAGTATATACAAACGAAGTATTCGTTATTCTGGTGCTGTCATATGGAACTCGATCGCACCTCCAATGCGACAAGTCAAACATATCAAAGAATTTAAAAATAAATATTATTCCTATCTTTTAGGTAATACTAGTGAATTTTAATTTGCTTACATTTGGTTAAGTACTTTAAAATAACTTTAAAAGACTTAATATAGGGACTTTTGATTTTACAACAGGAAACTCTTCAGAATTGTATAATATTGTATGTATATAACCTTGTGTGTTACATGTTTCTTCATTTGATGGCCTCAAGGGAGAACAATTGTTGTAAATTGATTGAGTTACCATCTTTAAATAAAGCATTTATTATTATTATTATTATTATTATTATAACAATATATATTATACAAGTATTTACAAAGATATGTGATAATTTAAAATGAATTGTAGTATATTCATGCATACAGTAACATAAATATGTCCAAACTGAGTTGCAAGACTTAGTCATTATTATATGGTTTGGTCAATCCACTGTAAATACAATGTTTTGAAATGATTAACAGACTGGGCATTTTTTATATGGTGAGGAAGTGAGTTCCACACTTTAGAGCCTGAATTTTCTGAAAAATGTACTATTCAGTCTGGGGTAATATAGTTGTAGATTTGAGGATGATCTTAAATTTCGTATATATACATTTGAAATAAGAGTAAACGAATTTTTAAGAAATACCTTCTGAAAATACATTTGGGGTCACTGGGGTCAAGGTCACTGTTAATAAAAAAAAAACGGTTTTCGCTCAGTTACTTCAGTTAGGAATGAGATATTGGAATACAACTGCTGCTACTTCACGGTCAACAGGTAGCGTTCGGTTCCGAACCAAATTGTTTATTTATAGCATAGGTATTGTCTATGTTAACACAATAGTTAAAAAGTTCACAAACCAAAGCCCAAAGCGTACGTTTTTATTAATCACTGGTTTCATTTAACACCTGGGTACAACGGGCGATTTAATGCAAGTTTGACGGTAATATTATACCCTAATAATTGACACAAAGTGTTCATCGTCTTCGTTGACGTTGAAAATAAGCATATTGTGGCTTTAAATACTTTCTAGAACAGGCAACACATGCGTTCAAAAGCACCCATCTAGTCTAAGTAGTTGTCAGAATGTTTCTGTGTTTTTCATGTTGATCAAGACTATGTAGGCGTGACATGAAATTCGATGGAATTTTTATAAAAATTATGTTTTGGAATAAATCTTTTTATACGGTAAAACTTCAACGATCATTTTGAAACTATAACATCCAAACAGGTACATTGCGCTTGGAGAAAGCAAGAACTTCATTGTTTTTGAAGTCAGATCGAAGGGCAAGGTCACTATGCCTTTATGGAAATATGCACTAGGATTTCAAAAAGCACAACATCCACCGTCATGAAAATTCATGTATATTTCCCTATGTAAGTGTGGGAACACTTGCTTTGGGGTCTAGGCAGTCAAAGGTCAAGGTCATAGTTTCAGGTTAAAGTGTTTTAATCAATGAAACAATGGCAAGCCTGTACATTTCATTAGCCCCTTTAAGTTTCAATAGCCGCATAAACCCAACCCCTTTCCCACTCCTACACCACCACCAACATCACCCCAGATAAATAAATTAATATTTGTTCTTTTCTTTTTGGTTTCTATGTAATCACAATGTCTGCACCCTGTTCTCTTCCACCCCACCACCATCCCACTCTCTCCATTCTAGACATCTCCAATGAAAATATTGTATTATTTCCTTTTTTTCCTCTTCAATAACACTTCACTTCCCCACCCCACTCTCTTCAAGTTCATAATCTTTCTCGGGTATTGAAGGTCTTGCTTTGATATTTGGTATATATGTGAATTGACCACCCCACCCCCTCACCCATACACCCTCACCTCACCACCACCACCTAACCGGCACAATTAGGACTTGACCGTGTGAATGAACTGGCACCATGATTGGCGAGACAGCAAGTGTCAATGACCTTGTTTAAAATTGACTTCGAATAGTCGAGTTTGCTGTCATTTTGACAGCTCTTGTTTAATATGGATCGTTCATGAATATCCAACCTAATTTGGTGGATGAATCTCAATGTGCTGGTTGTAGTCATTAGTTATGCTTGTCATTGTCTGCTTTCTATGTGAGCCCCATTTTGATCTTCTAAATTATGTATTGATTGAATGTTTTGTTTGGTGGTGTTGGGGATTGTCTTGTTCTGGGCATGTCTACCAAGTTCCATACCATTCTTATTGACGATGGCATTTATCGCATAGCTTTGTCTGTAACCGGGCATTGCATGTGGCTTAAGCTGCTTCTTAAGTCCATTTATTCTTACGGATGGCGGGAGGTGTGCAGTAAGGGTTCTACCCAGGAAAGTGGGTGATTTGCCTCGACCACAAAAATCGACCGTCATATACAATCTTACATGTGTTGAAAATGACGTAAAACATCATACACACTTGCTGATGATATTCACAAATCCATCGCACAAGTACCAAGACCCTTGTATTTTAATACTACCATGACCACCATATACCACATTTATTACGAGAATGACCACTGTATACCACATGCATTACCACCATAACCAATGTATACCACATTGATTACTAACATGTCCAAAGTACATCACAAAATAGCATGTATTACTACCATGGCCACTGTATATCACATGCTTTACTACCATGACCACTGTAAACCACATGCATTACTACCAAGACCACCGTATATCACATGCATTACTACCGTGACCACTGTATATCACATGTATAACCACCATTGCCACTCTATACCACATATTCTACTACCATGACCACTGTATATGATATGCATTACTACCATGACCATTATATACCACATGCATAACTAACATGTCCAAAGTACATCACAAAATGGCATGTATTACTACCATGGCCACTGTATATCACATGCTTTACTACCATGACCACTGTATACCACATGCATTACTACCAAGACCACTGTATATTACATGCATTACTACCATGATCACCGTATATCACATGCCTTACTACCATGACCACTGTATATCACCTGCATTACTACCATGATCACCGTATATCACATGTATAACCACCATTGCCACTCTATACCACATATTCTACTACCATGACCACTGTATATGATATGCATTACTACCATGACCATTATATACCACATGCATAACTAACATGTCCAAAGTACATCACAAAATGGCATGTATTACTACCATGGCCACTGTATATCACATGCTTTACTACCATGACCACTGTATACCACATGCATTACTACCAAGACCACTGTATATTACATGCATTACTACCATGATCACCGTATATCACATGCCTTACTACCATGACCACTGTATATCACCTGCATTACTACCATGACCAATGTATATCACCTGCATTACTACCATGACCACCGTATATCACATGCATTACTACCATGACCACTGTATATCGCATGCATTACTACTATGACCATTGTATATCGCATGCATTACTACCATGACCACCGTATATCACCTGCATTATTACCATGAACACCGTATATCACATGCATTACTACCATGACCACTGTATATTACATGCATTACTACCATGATCACCGTATATCAAATGCCTTACTACCATGACCACTGTATATCACCTGCATTACTACCATGACCATTGTATATCGCATGCATTACTACCATGACCATTGTATATCGCATGCATTACTACCGTGACCACCGTATATCGCATGCCTTACTACCGTGACCACTGTATATCACCTGCATTACTACCATGACCACCGTATATCACCTGCATTACTAACATGACCACCGCATATTACATGCATTACTACCATGATCACCGCATATCACATGCCTTACTACCATGACCACTGTATATCACATGCATTACTACCATGACCACCGTATATCACCTGCATTACTACCATGACCACCGTATATCCCATGCATTACTACCATGACCATTGTATATCGCATGCATTACTACCATGACCATTGTATATCGCATGCATTACTACCATGACCACTGTATATCACATGTATTACCACCATGACCACTCTATGCCACATATTCTACTACCATGACCACTCTATATCACATGCAATACTACCATGACCTCTGTATACCACATGCATTACTACCATGGCCACTGTATGCATTACTACCATGGCCACTGTATATCGCATGCATTACTACCATGACCACTGTATATCACATGCATTACTACCATGACCACTGTATATCGCATGCATTAATACCATGCCATGATGGCCACTGTATATCACATGCATTAATACCATGCCATGATGGCCACTGTATATCACATGCATTAATACCATGACCACTGAATGCCCCATTTATTACTACCATGACCACTGTATATCACATGCATTAATACCATGGCAACTGTATATCACATGCATTAATACCATGGCCACTGTATATCACATGCATTAATATCATGACCACTGAATGCCCCATTTATTACTACCATGACCACTGTATATCACATGCATTAATACCATGGCAACTGTATATCACATGCATTAATACCATGACCACCGAAGGCCCCATTTATTACTACCATGACCACCGTATATCACATGCATTACTACCATGACCACTGTATATCGCATGCATTACTACTATGACCATTGTATATCGCATGCATTACTACCATGACCACCGTATATCACCTGCATTATTACCATGAACACCGTATATCACATGCATTACTACCATGACCACTGTATATTACATGCATTACTACCATGATCACCGTATATCAAATGCCTTACTACCATGACCACTGTATATCACCTGCATTACTACCATGACCATTGTATATCGCATGCATTACTACCATGACCATTGTATATCGCATGCATTACTACCGTGACCACCGTATATCGCATGCCTTACTACCGTGACCACTGTATATCACCTGCATTACTACCATGACCACCGTATATCACCTGCATTACTAACATGACCACCGCATATTACATGCATTACTACCATGATCACCGCATATCACATGCCTTACTACCATGACCACTGTATATCACATGCATTACTACCATGACCACCGTATATCACCTGCATTACTACCATGACCACCGTATATCCCATGCATTACTACCATGACCATTGTATATCGCATGCATTACTACCATGACCATTGTATATCGCATGCATTACTACCATGACCACTGTATATCACATGTATTACCACCATGACCACTCTATGCCACATATTCTACTACCATGACCACTCTATATCACATGCAATACTACCATGACCTCTGTATACCACATGCATTACTACCATGGCCACTGTATGCATTACTACCATGGCCACTGTATATCGCATGCATTACTACCATGACCACTGTATATCACATGCATTACTACCATGACCACTGTATATCGCATGCATTAATACCATGCCATGATGGCCACTGTATATCACATGCATTAATACCATGCCATGATGGCCACTGTATATCACATGCATTAATACCATGACCACTGAATGCCCCATTTATTACTACCATGACCACTGTATATCACATGCATTAATACCATGGCAACTGTATATCACATGCATTAATACCATGGCCACTGTATATCACATGCATTAATATCATGACCACTGAATGCCCCATTTATTACTACCATGACCACTGTATATCACATGCATTAATACCATGGCAACTGTATATCACATGCATTAATACCATGGCCACTGTATATCACATGCATTAATATCATGACCACTGAATGCCCCATTTATTACTACCATGACCACTGTATATCACATGCATTAATACCATGGCAACTGTATATCACATGCATTAATACCATGACCACTGAAGGCCCCATTTATTACTACCATGACCACTGAATACCTCATGTATTACAACTATCAGCTATGTATACTATATTTATTACTACCATGACCACTAATACCACATGTATTTTTACTATTACCACTGTATACCACATTTATTACTACCATTACCACTGTATACCACATTTATTTCTACCATGACCACTGATACCTCATTTATTACTACCATGACCACATTTATTAATAATATATTTCATGTCGAATACCCATGTTAAATTTTCATAGGCTGTTATTTCTCCATTTTTGTAATATCTCGTATCGCTTGTAATGTCTCCATGAAGTGACGTCACTGAATGGTAGTCTTTTTAGCTCAACTTTTCCGAAGAAAAAAAGGAACTATTGTCATCACTTGATCGTCGTCGTCGTATTTGTTGTTGTCGTCGTCGTCATTGTCGTCTGCGTCCCCTGGTTAAAGTTTGTATGTATGCTTGTATCTCCCAAACAACATTACGTAAAGGATTGAAACTTCACACATGTATGCAGCATCATTAGTTCATACCACAGAGTCAAAGGATATAACTCTTGCTTTTATTTTGACAGAATTATGGCCCCTTTCATACTTAGAAAACTTGGTTAGAGTTTGCATGTTATCTTGGTTAAAGTTTGTATGTAAGCTTGTATCTCCCAAACCTTTTTACACAATTGATTGAACCTTCACACATGTATTCAGCATCATTAGATGACACTACAGTCAGGTGACGTAACTCCTGCTTTTATTTTGACAGAATTATGGCCCCTTCATACTTGAAAACTTAGTTAAATTTGTATGCAAGCTTGTATCTCGCAAAGAACTGAACATAATATATTAAAACTGCACACATGCATTGGGCATCATAACACAACATCACAGTGCCAGGTTCTATAACTATTGCATCTATTTAAACAAAAGTATGGCTCCTTTTGTACTTAAGAAATTTTGTTAAAGTTTGTATGTAAATTTGTATCTTGCAAAGTACTTTACATAATGGATTAAAACTTCTCACATGCATGCAGCATCATAGACAACACCACAGAGCCAGGTTATATAATTCTTGTTTTTATTTTAACAAAATTATGGCCTCTTATTCTTTGCACATTTGGTTAAACTTTGTATGTAAGCTTACATCTCCAAAAGTACTTTACATAATGGATTTGGCATCTTGTAGAGCCCATGTTTTTATTATAACAAAAGTATGGCCCCTTTTATACTTAGAAATAAAGCTCGTATGTAATTGATGGAAACCTTGTTTATTAATTGTAAATGTAAGTCGAGCTTCTGCACCGTTGGCATTGCTCTTGTTTGTAATGCCACCACAGTACAATATGTCCTCTCTTATATATATGTATTGTGGGTGTCCTCTGCTCAACAGTGTATGTATGCGCAAATGAAAATCAGTGAACACTTACTAAAATGGCCGACACAGTTTTCACAACACTTTCTGAAATGATTTGAAAAGTTTACTCATGAGTTCACGGCTAAAGATTTCGAAAGCCGACAAAGAACCAGATATTTATTTTCTAGATGTTGTGAATATTGATTTTGAATAGAGAGAACTAGCACTGTTTTCTCATGTTTTATTTCAAAGGAACATTTAGCAGAAACGACTATCGTTTTCAAACATATGTTTCAGCATAATAAAATAAATTACCTGAGAAGGTTGACACATACTCACTGTCACCCTTGCAGGATTGTAATATTTACATACTACCATGACATACTACTATGACAAATGTATATTACATTTAGGCCATTATTTTTGTATTATTCGTTTTACAAACCATCACGACAGAGAACTGCTGTAGGAGAAGAGGAAAAAATAAAAATAAAAATTTGGAAAAACAATTTTTAATAATTATTTTGTTGGAAAGGATGAGAATGAAATGTTCTATTAAAATCTGGGAGGAGGTAAAACAAACAACACAATAAACTATCAAATTCCCAACGAATTTTTTTAAAAAAACTTCGTTTTGTCGTAGAAGGGTTCGTAAAACGAATTATCAAAAAATATTACAACCATGACTTATGTATACCACATTAGTTATAACCATGACTTTATTTGAATATCCCATTCATAACTACCATGACCAATGTATGACCACTTTATAACACGTTATACAACACATGTACTACCACTATGGCCAATGTATACCACTTTTATCACAATTATAACTACCATGACTAATGCATACCACATTTATTATTACAACCATGATTATTATCACTGTCTTCTAAACTCATTTCGATTGGAGATTTCGATAAACGTCAGAGCAGAAGTTGTGGATGTAGCCACATCTATTGGCTGATGGAGTAGATCTACATTTATCATAGACTTATGTTTTTCCTCTAATTGGACTCACAACCTCGGGGATTAATTTATTTTGGTCAATTAAAAATTCAGGAGACGTCCTTGATAACATTTGCAGTAAACGTCAAGATTCAACTATAAGTACTTATAGCTTTTTAAAACTATATACAACCTTACCACATCACCTTATCAAAGACAAACCTATTGCTCTCATTCAAAAATCTTAATATTAAAGCGCTTTTACTAACGGCAGTTTAGACAATAACACCATGTGAACTTGCCAAGAAGTTTATGAAACACTCGTTTTCCTGTTTGATGATATTTTCGGCAGACATGGAACTACCGTTTAATGACAAAAGGCTGGTATCCCTATGGGTACAAACTGTGCAACTAGTGTCGCAGATTTGTTCTTGTATTGCTATGAAAGAGATTTCAGGTAGATGTAATTGCAGCCTTTAATGACACATCTTGGTATCTAGATGACATATTGAACATTGACAATCCTTTTTATTCTACTGTGGTTAATACTATCTGTCATTGAGAACTTCAACTCAACAAAGCTAACAGTTCTGATACTGTTGCATCTTTTCTTTATTTACATCTCTCTACTGAAAATGGTGAAATAAATACTAAATGTTGGTAGTGTTAATTATCCCCATCACAATGTTCCCCGAGCTACTTCTTATGAGGTATATGTTTCTCAACTTAATCGTTTTTCTAGAGCTCGTAGTCGTCTTGAGGACTTTATTATTCGTATTATTTGTATAACTAAAAAACTGTTCCAGCAAGGCTACCGTTACCACAAACTTTGAAATTATTATTTTTTTATTATACTTTTAAAATTTAAAAGTAATATAAGAATTCTTCTGCGCCAAGGAAGCACATCCTGACTTCTATGAGGATAACTTTATCACTTTCATACACTCATTTACAGTTCGCCACTATGCTTTCCGCTTTGATTGTGCGATTGCCGAACAGAGTGTGGACTCTATGATGACAGCTATCAAAATCCCCAAAGGACCGGGTTTTGGATGTTTATCTTAAATCTTGTCTTGTCGTACCCTTAACGCGTTGGTCTCTTGTGTCTTTGGTTTCTGCCAAGTCACTGAGTATTTGCTTTGTGGCTTTTAATGCTTTGGTGTTTATATACTGCCTTATTTGTTAGAGAATTTAACCTATCGGAGCCGTTTTATTGGGATCACAATATGGACCAGCGGCTTTTTTTTGCCACTGACCGTTCCATTGCGGTATCCCTATTGTCAACCCTGTTATGTTTGTGATTTTATACATTGCCTTTTATTCATCTGTATAATTATTGTTTGTTTCTGTGCCTGTTTTTTGTTGACTGTGGTCCGTGAATGCTACATTTCCTTTCCCACTTTTATGTCTATTTTTGTTACATTTTTGTTTATATTTGGCATATTTATAAACATTAAACTTGTCTAGTAACCACACAGAACCACTACGTAGGACATTTTTAATGGTAAACATGTAGATTACATGTAGTATATGATTATATAACAGTAGAAAATGCAAGTTATGTATTGTATGGATGATAGTAACTTTAGACATATTTTATCTTTATTTAAAAATGTTTACAACATATGCACATTTATACATTACGTAGTTAATATTGATCGGCAGTTTACTCCAGCATTGCCACGGAGCGCCGACATTGACCTGTAAACCATTCTAGCTACTCCAAAAAAGAAACGTTTTCATTTATAGTATGCAGGTTTACCCCTTTATTGCTTTTGCACAAGAGAAATTATTTTACAAACACAATTTCTTTTACAAAATATGACATTGCCAGAAAAATATATTACAATCGTATTGTAAAGGGTTCCAAAATAAAAACAACCAAACATCCAAACATCCAATATTACATTTCTTAAGCGTTACAGTAGTTTTAATTAAAAAAACTTCGGTACAATGCGCATACCTAAACGACCATGCAAGTATTGAGCCTCCACAGATGGCGTTGAGGTTCATACACGTTCTATAGTTTACGTAAAAGGGATATTCAGTAAGTATTCGGCCCGAAACCGCTACATGTTCATGTGATTGGGATATTCAGTAAGTATCCGGCCCGAAACCGCTACATGTTCATGTGATTGGGATATTCAGTAAGTATCCGGCCCGCTACTTGTTCATGTGATTGGGATATTCAGTAAGTATCCGGCCCGCTACTTGTTCATGTGATTGGGATATTCAGTAAGTATCCGGCCTGGAATCGCTACATGTTCATGTGATTGGGATATTCAGTAAGTATTCGGCCCGAAACCGCTACATGTTCATGTGATTGGGATATTCAGTAAGTATCCGGCCCGAAACCGCTACATGTTCATGTGATTGGGATATTCAGTAAGTATCCGGCCCGCTACTTGTTCATGTGATTGGGATATTCAGTAAGTATCCGGCCCGCTACATGTTCATGTGATTCACACGTGTTTTCTTTGATGTATTTATTATTTATAGATTTATTAATTAAAGGAACAAATTATATTCTTTCGATATATAACATAAACAATACATTTAGGGAAGAGTATAGGCAATGCTTAGTAGCAGTTGTGGAGCGCTGTAGTTTAGTGGTAGAACGTTGGACCCCGCATCGGAAAGTCGTGGATCCGATCCCCGCCATGACCATCTGTGTTGTGTCCCTGAGCAAGTCAGTTTATCTGTATTTGCTTATTACTGGTTCTACCCAGGAAGACATCGAGAGTGATTAAAATAAGTTCAGAGAACTTTCGTTACAATCGATGTAAAATAAATCAGTTTAAAACTAAAGCTTAGTAGACAAATAATCCCCATCTTTAATTTTAAAGTTATACATATTACGTTTACACCACCAAAACGTGTTTATTTTACCTTGATATGTATTCGTTATACACATCAGGGAATGTAGCGACACAGTCAAACAATCTATATATTATTGAAGTTCTGAGAAACTTGGATAAAGAATGATTAAAATCGGATGATAAACAAAAAAGATATGACCATTTAAAGGTTGTTTTAATATGGATATGGGAACCGCCATTTTGATAACTATGACGTCATAGTTCCAAATTACCATATATGGAATACTGATATCATTTAAGGCATAGAAAAACACTACAAATGAATGCAAAATCCTTTACTGGCCATATGAAGGCTTTTAATAGTATTAATATTTTTTTCATACAGCTGCTGCTGTCATCAATTTCCTATAAATCAATAAACGTTCATATTTATAAATATTCCATATATGGTCATATAGGACTGTGATTTCATATCTTTCAAAATAGCGGCTTCCATATCCATTTCAACAGAACCTTCAAATGATCATGTCATTTTTGTTTATCATCTGATTTTGATAATTCTTCCGCCCTCATTCAAGTTTTTCAGAACTCTCAAGAATAAAGATGGTTTGGCTATGTTCCCTTTAACAATTTATCATGATCATGATTGTAAACGCTAATTCTCTGTCCAAAATGATACGTGTTGAAAGATGGGAAACAGCAACAATTTAATATCTTTAAAATACTAAGCAAAAAGTGATATATATTATATTACATTAACAACAACTTGCAATAGAATTGGATTTTATATTCGCTCCAGCAGCTAAGGTCATATAACGACTCTTCCTGCTTCCATTGGCGGAGGAAGATCCCAGCTTCCATTAGCGGAGGAAGATCCCAGGTGCCACTCCGTGCACGGGCGAGCACCTGGGTAGAACCACTGAAGTTCCACGAGCCGGCTAGATAGCTTCTCAAACAACTTGTGTTGTATAGGACAGTAAGCAACACTGGACGTTCACGAAATTTAAGACAAATGGTAATTCGAGATGCGAAATTAAATCTGAATTTATTATATAAATATAATGCATATTTAATAGAATTTAACGGCCAGACTCTTTAAACCAGGTAGTAACTACAGTACGGCAGTCTGGTCTTTAAACCCGGTAGTAACTACAGTACAGCAGTCTGGTCTTTAAACCCGGTAGTAACTACAGTACGGCAGTCTGGTCTTTAAACCCGGTAGTAACTACAGTACGGCAGTCTGGTCTTTAAACCCGGTAGTAACTACAGTACGACAGTCTGGTCTTTAAACCCGGTAGTAACTACAGTACGGCAGTCTGGTCTTTAAACCCGGTAGTAACTACAGTACGACAGTCTGGTCTTTAAACCCGGAAGTAACTACAGTACGACAGTCTGGTCTTTAAACCCGGTAGTAACTACAGTACGGCAGTCTGGTCTTTAAACCCGGTAGTAACTACAGTACGGCAGTCTGGTCTTTAAACCCGGTAGTAACTACAGTACGGCAGTCTGGTCTTTAACCCGGTAGTAACTACAGTACGGCAGCCTGGTCTTTAAACCCGGTAGTAACTACAGTACAGCAGTCTGGTCTTTAACCCGGTAGTAACTACAGTACGGCAGTCTGGTCTTTAAACCCGGTAGTAACTACAGTACAGCAGTCTGGTCTTTAAACCCGGTAGTAACTACAGTACGGCAGTCTGGTCATTAAACCCGGTGGTAACTACAGTACGGCAGTCTGGTCTTTAACCCGGTAGTAACTACAGTACGGCAGTCTGATCTTTAAACCCGGTAGTAACTACAGTACAGCAGCCTGGTCTTTAACCCGGTAGTAACTACAGTACAGCAGTCTGGTCTTTAAACCCGGTAGTAACTACAGTACAGCAGTCTGGTCTTTAAACCCGGTAGTAACTACAGTACAGCAGTCTGGTCTTTAAACTCGATAGTAACCACAGTAAACTAGTAGCTACACAGAGTGTTGTCTGATACAAGATAAGGATTTTAGCCTCCTGATCAACCATTGATCTTATATTTTACAGGATCAGCTATTAATAGAAGCCCCAAAATTTCAAAATTTGACTGTTAAAATCTCATTAAAATCAAATCCTAATTACGCTTTGATATTCTCCGCTATAGGATCTGACTTTCAATTTTCATCCCAGACTGAACAAACGAAAATCCACATAAAACACATATATCCGAAAAAAGATAAAGTCGTCGTTTGTTAATGATGTGGATTGCACGATAAATTCAAAGAAATGCACTAGATGGCATGTTTTACAACAAGAATACGAAGAAAATCATGGGCGGGGTCGTGTTTTTTGAAAACATTCGAACATTATATTTGTATCTGAAAAATATTTTATTCCAACATTAGGTTTTCTATATCGTACGTACTAATACATCTGGCCCGCTTAGTGCAGTTGGTAGCGAAGATGGACTATTGCGACGTTTTATTATTATTACCCACGATTGTAATTTTACTGTGGGTTAAGAGTTCAACACTACGAAGCGACTCCCAACTACTTCTTTTTTTTTGTACCGCTATTGAATTCCGTCAAACAATCTTAGTTTTATTCAGCAAATATTCAATAATGGTTGATGTGTTATGTCTGTCAACGCAATTTTTTTTATATTATATAAGCTAAAAGTTACGGACGTTGTCTCTTTCAATACCGAACGTAAATACCGAGCGTAGACTGCTCCACAGCGTTTGACTGAAACGCGACATGCGCAGTGAAGCAGTCTATACCCAGCGATTTTGTAGCTGAAATCTGATTGTAAGGTCAATCTGACGTGACCTCCAGTGCAGTATTGTCAGATCCTTAGTAGTGTAGAGTATCGTAGCGTGATAAAGGGTCTGATTTTAATGAGATTGTGACGGTTAGGGATAATGTTCAGAACGTATAGAAAATTAATACATTTTTTAAATTAAAAAAAACAAGAGTTGTATAGAGTATTTTATTATTTAAGATTGCTTGAGATTATTTAGAAAAAAGTGATTAAACCTCCCTGAGCAGCATAATGTATAACATGATAAGAACATTTTCAGTTTTTATATTGAAGTATTATAATAGAAGTACGACATTGAATGTGATATATCTGAATCTCGAATATCAGAATAATGGAGAAACGATATCAGGCATGCATCTTAGAAATTTCAATTAAAATATCCAATATTAAAATAATAAAGTGTCGACACTGGAACAGAATCTCTAATCTCCTAAAACGGATATTCAATATACAACATGAATCTTGAAAAAAATATGAAGATTTGACATTCGATCCGACCTCGAATTTTAAAGCCCACTTAGGATATGAATCTCTAAAAAAAATGGAGATTCGAAATTCGATCTGATTCTTGAATTTCAAAGTAATAGAAAACGAACTTTGGAGATGAATCCCTTCAAAAAAAAGAGGAGATTCGTCATTCGACACGAATCTCGAATTTCAAAATTACGGACCCAACTTATAATATAACTCTAAAACATGAAGATTCTACATTTGATCGGAATCTCGAATTCTAAAATTATTGACCCCACTTTGGATATGAATCTCTAATTTCTAAAAATATCGAGATTAGACTCTCGATCTAATTCTTGAATTTCAAACTGATGGAAACCCGACTTTGAAGTTTAAAATGGTGAAGTTTCGACACTCGATCTTTGGTTTGAACGACCCTCATCTTTATGTATTGCGCGTTAGCACTCATCCAATATTAATATATATATTTTTTAGCTCTACATCCTTTGACATATAATCAAAATCGGGTTTATATCAATTAAATACAACTGAGGTGCATGTAAATATGTTTTTCAAGCACGTCTTCTAGTGAGATAATAATTATATATAGATGAATCCGTAAACAATAGGATCAAGTAAACATGTCGCCCCACCATAAATTAATCTTATATTAATCTAAACTTATATCCCGCCGTTTTGTAAAGGAGTGATTTGTCAGCATATGTAACATGTGTTCTTCTTGAACAGCCATCTATTTCAAAAAGGGATACGATCGTTGTAGCCAATTGAAAAGTAGCATTTGTGTCACGTGATTTATATGGACCAGCGCTAATGGGAAAAACATAAAACATGGGTATAAAAGGAGCCCCCAAATGGCCATATCCAGTGTCTTCGCTACAAACAACCATTTATTTCCATTTTTGCTGTTAGTATAACCAAGCAAAATAAAAAACATATTTTAAACGAAAAAGACAACTTCGCCGAAGACCATGAGGTGGTCTCCCTCCTATTTGATAAGCCTGCTATTATGGATTTTGACCAGTATGCCCGACCAGATCACGTCTCAGATCAAGTATGTATGGTTTTATTATTAATTTATACATAGGATGTTTAAGAAATATTTCTTAAACAACATATTACACATTCTTCATATGTTCGCAGTCTGAGCAATCGTTGTTAAATAATTATGACTTTTTAACTATTTTAACATTTATGTAAACGGAGCACATATTAATGAAATACAGATTGTTTAGATAATTTTACCGAAACCACCAGGCTTGTAAAAATACAACGAATTCGTATATTTCTGGTTACGATAATGAACTATATATATATATATGCAAAACTAAAGCAGTTATCAGCAATAAGAAATAAAACATAACGTATGAAGAAAGAAAAAGTATTAATGAGAATAGGGTATCAAATTACAAATGTAATAATTGTTTGTGTTCACCAGAAGTATGCTGAGATCGTAAATAATTCTACTATATATGGCTTATAACTTCATTTTGATTTCATATTCATTCAAGACACTTGTTAATTAAATCTAAACAAAATAAATTTATCTGTTAAAAAACACAGTAAATACTATGCTTTATATATAAACACAGTAAATACTATGCTTTATATATAAACACAGTAAATACTATGCTTTATATATAAACACAGTAAATACTATGCTTTATATATAAACACAGTAAATACTATGCTTTATATATAAACACGCTTAGGTTGTCGGTGTCTTTTTTTGTCATTTTTAAAAAATATAAACAGTCTTTTCGAGAAATATTTAAATATATGTTGAGTATATGTTAATTTAATGACAAACGGGTATTTCTCTTCAAGTTATAACATAATTACTAGCAATGTATGCTCTATTTTTACTATCTGGTTTGTGCTTTCTTTCGGCTTTCATTTCAAGATTATTCGAAGAAACATGTAACCTTAACAAAAACATGTAACCTTAACAATGCATGTTTTTGTACTTTAATGAAATTATATAAAATAACACTCAGTTTATAAGAATTTGACGTTTTCGAATGCCAATTTTGGATGAAATTATCATGTATTCTTTGCTTCATAATATATAGTATGAAAATAAATCTTTATTGCCAACCCCTTGATGAAAAACCAAAACACTGTACGAGAGACTGTACTGAGCAAAAATAGAAACGTCCCTCTCTGTTTAAGTAAATATTTCCAGAAATCCAAAAGGGTTACAGTTATAAATCATAATCAAACATAAAGTTTATTCATTTGTGGATCTATATCAATTCACTAAATCTGGCTAGCACGAGAACTTTCAGAGTGATACCCTGGCGAAGTCGGTAGGGGTCAAAATAAAAAATCACAAAATATCAGACACTCGTTATGTAATGTTTAGGACATCGAGTTTAATTCAGAATTTGTCACCTGCATTAATTATCGTTAATAACGAGTGTGACCACCATTTGCACGAATACATGCAATAATACCCTTTTGAATTTCTGGAAATATTTACTTAAACAGGGAGGGACGTTTCTAATTTTGCTCTGTATATTAGGATATAGATCAGCATCTGCTATCATCATATTGCAAACATGTCTTTATATTATTTTCAATATTTTCAGCCACGTTTGTCCAATGACAGAAGTATACTATAACCCCGTGGAAGATTTCTGTGACAACAGCATGGAACATTTCGCCAACATGGAGATGCTTGACTTTGTGAATTCTGGCCTCTCCTCCCTCAGTGTCTCGGACAGACAGAAGGCCATGATGGAACCAGGCAGGATGTGCATATTCAACCAGTAAGTCATGCGTTGTAAAATGATAGGGTCATATCCTCTTTTGATAAACTTTTTAACAAGTGTAAATAAAGATTTTATGAAAGTGATCATGACCAAGGATCTTACAAAGTTTGTAAATCACATCAGCATGAGGTCAGGTTGTGATAGTTCTTGTCGCAGAAGAGTAAAATACTTTTATCTTTTAAAAGTAGATCAGTGTTACGATAATAAAATATTGCAAAGGTTTTTCGAAGTTTATGGTAACGGTAGCCCTGCTGGAGTAGCTTTTTAGTTATACAAATATTACGAACAGTAAAGTCCTCAGCACGACTACAAGCTCTAGAAAAATAATAAGCTGAGAAACATAGACCCCATAAGAATTAGCTCGGGGATACACCTCCATATAAATGGGGATAATTTACAATATCAAAAGTAAAAACTGGATCAATGAATGTCATACAATCCCTGTGAGGAGAAAAGATTGGATGTACGGGGAGACTTTCTACAACTTACAATGCCATCATTCACAACGACGGTATCAGTAAAAGATAACTTGTGACGAACTAGCTAAAGAAAACAACAATTTTAATTCAAATATTATTATTTTAAGGCACATTTGTTGGATATTTAGAGCTGGATTAACCAGAGTTTTCTTTACATATTTGTTTTCTCTTGTATCGGCTCTAAAACACACATTCAAGCACATGTTGAAAAGCCGTACAACCTGAATTCTATTTTTTTTCTTCAGGAAAATGGAGCGAGAGGTTGCAATGTGCTGTCCCGGTTGGTCAGGTCCTGTCGATGACGGATGTCTTCAACGTAAGTACATGACTAGATACAGTGTTTCCAAACAAAACATACAAAAGCAGCCTGGAAAGATGATATAATATTTTCATTAGTCGTGATTGAGTCTTTTTTTTTCCAGAGGAAGTTGTGCAATTGATTTTAAATAGTTAAAGTTTGCCTGAGAATAGTAAGAAAATGTCGATTTATACTGTTTAAGTTGACATGCAACTGTAAATTCTTCAGCAAGGCTTTCTGTAGAAAACTTATGCCTGTATTATTTTTACTATTAACAACTTGTTACAAAATAAATTCTTTAAAATTATTTATACCTGACCATGAAGTCATGACTCTTGCCTTTACTGCAGCTGAATGTCAAAGCCCATGTTTGAACGGTGGCACGTGCTCTGCACCCAATGTTTGCAAGTGTGCTGGCGGGTACCTGGGGTTAACATGTGCCGAATCGGCAGGAGGTGAGTGGATATATTATATCTGACATTAAACAAGTCAAGTGAGCTTCATGTGACTATGGCGGCAATGGTGTTGCGTCAGTGAACCTGTGTAGTTATATATGTCAACCATGGAGCACGTTGACGTTAATAGTAAAATATGCGCACCAATATATTTTAATGTTACTGTAAACTGTTCAGAGTGGTGGTATAAATGTAAAATGGACTGATATTTAAATAAAGATAACAATATATGTATGCATAGTCGGTAATGATATTTAGCAATATAGCCGAACAATCAAAATAGCTATTTTTAGAATACACAACTAAATTAACATATACAACTACTATTTTAGCCATCACACCCACACACAAGTACTGCTATAGTAAATGTAACGGAGACTATGTGAGTACAGCTGTAATGACCAAAGAGGAGTGTTGTAATGATGACGGGTCCAGAGGCTGGGGCAGCACGGGTGAATGTCGCAGATGCAGTGACGATTTCTGTAAGATACAATTTTCTTAATATTATATATGTATCACATTCATTTATAAACTATATGCTATATGAGACAATAATCTTACGAGAAAACGCAACGATGTGAGCACATTGAATGCGCATGGGGTGCCGCTTTAAATTCGCATTTTGCATTTGCGCTTTTTGTTTGGAACATATGGTTTAGTATAAAGGGGATACACGGCCATATTAAAGTATTTATCAAGTATTAGAAATAGCATTGTTTTGATCTCTTCTCTCACAAAAATTTGATTTGAATTTTAAAATGTCAGCCGAATATGGATTTATACATTTTAGAATTCTAAATTAGGAAATCCTGATATCTCAAACTTGTACAACCTATTGAAGTGTTGCCATTTTTAAAATCTACTTGACTCAAAAAATCTTCCTAGTCGCTAGTAATAATACATACATTAATATAAATGTATAGCGGACGTCGGACAAGTGATCGTTCAACAGAACTACCTCCCGTTCAAGACATGTATGAATGCTGGAGTCGACTACTACAGAACATTTGATGGACAAGAATATAACTTTGGCGGCGCATGCACCTATATACTGTCACGTGCAATAAACGAATGGACGATCCACGTGGAACTCGTACATTGTGACAAATACGCCACATGCAGAAAGGTAAATATCAGGACGGAGCATGTTTTATCACCAAGCTGAATAAAAGTAGATATAAAAGTCGAACAGGAATTATATCACTCAAAAGGGAATGTAGCGACACAGCCATACATCTTTATTATTGAGAGTTATGAAAAACTTGAATAAGGGTGAAAGAATTATCAAAATCGGATGATAAACAAAGAAGATATGATAATTTGAAGTTTCTGTTGAAACGGATATGGAAGCGGCCATTTTGAGAGCTATGACATCACGGTTCTAAATTACCATATATGGAATATTTATAAATATGAAAATTTACTGATATATAGGGAAAAAAAGACAGCAGCTGTATGAAAAATATGTAATACTTAATGGCAATAATGCTTTACATGACCAGTAAAAAATGTATTCATTTGCAGAGATTTTCTTCGTTTTAAATGATATTTATCAATATTTCATATATTGTAATATGGAACTATGATGTCATAGTTCTAAAAATGGCAGCTCCCATATTCGTTTTAGAACAACCTTTAAATGGTCATATCTTTTTTGTTTATCATTCGATTTTGATAATTCTTTCACCTTTTCCCAAGTTTTTCAGAACTCTCAATACTAGAGCTTGTTTGGCTGTGTCGCTACATTCCCTTTAAGTACCACAATCAACCAAAAACAAGCACAGAAACAAACAATAATTACAAAGATTATTAAAAGGCAAGATATGATATCACAAACATTAAAGGGTTAACTATAGGGCTGCCGCCTTGGAACGATCAGTGGCAAAAAAGGCCGCTGGGGTTTAAATCAGGTTTGAATTATGTATATTTAAGATAATTTCCTAACACCGTAATAGTGATTAGCCAACTAGCGGTGATGTATATAATGTACACTGCATTTGTTGCAAGTACGCACGATTTGTACTCTATATGTAACATCTAAACAAGTGCGATTATCTTTCTTACCGCCATTTTGAATTTAATTTTGAATTAACAACTAAAACGGAGAGAAACAATTATTTAAAGCTGTTTAGTTATATTAGTGTTGTTGTCATATCAAGCATATGACACACCTATGAGTTTCAGATTGTTATTGTATGTTTAATGAAAATCTCGTCAGGCATATTGTTAAATTCATGTATAATGTTAAATATGCGTGTTCATCGCAGAGAATACTTGTATTACATACATCTGCCATTTCCTTACAGAGGATAGTTATTTCCTACGGTAACGCCATCAATGTGGTAGAGATGTTTGACGATACAATCATGGTTGATGGCGAGGAGGTAGTAATGCAGATCGGTGCTCCCATCGCAGACAGTAGCAACAGTAAGTCTGTGTTTTTAGATCAGATACCAATACAGATTTGGGGCTTCTGATTTTTTGAAAAAGGTATAGGGTCTATTAGGACATACAGTCAGATTGTAAGGTAGATTCTGATTGGATGAAATTACCCAAATCATAACAAATCCCCATAAAACATCAAAATAATATTTTTTCATCATAAAACATGTTCATTTACGATATTGTGATTGAAATTTGCATCTTAATTAATAAAATTGTACTGAGGGTATATTTACAAAAAGTACAACTTTGTTTACTGCCATTCTGGGGTCGCCTACCTTCAGTGAAGTATTAGAGGTTGAAAGTATTACATTATCCCCAATTTGCTGGTCATTTTTGAGTGTATCAAAGATAGTTCTTTAAGAAAAGTTAGTTTTTTTCAGCCAGTGTGATTTAGAAATAGGGGTCGAAGGCCTAAAGGCTATAATCGAGGCCTCTGGGAAATGCAGTAGTGGTATATGACATAGTATACGATAGAACATCATGAAAAGAATACAGCATGTGGGTGTCCGTCCGTCCGTCTGTCGTCCGTCGTTAACTTTTGTCTCTTTAAGACGATAGGGCCTTCATTTTTCATACGATCTTTATCAAACTTTAACAGATTGTTAATATCAATGAAAACTCGGACAGGTTTGAAAATCAGCTATATCAGACTAGGAACACCAGAGTTATGTGCCCTTGAATTATTGAAAAATGCCATTTTCAGCCTTGTGAACACTCTAGCGCCTTTATTTTGTATTCGATCATTTCCAAACTTGACCAGATTGTTGATATCAATGAAAGCTCGGACATGTTTGAAAACCAGCCATTTCGAACCAGAAACATGTGTCGTGGGTTCATATTTCACTGGAGGCATATATATATATTTTCATAAGAAACCTAGGTGCATGGGTTCAATGTTTTTAATTGTTTTATTTTTTTATTTTATGTTTTCTGATAAGAAACCTTGGTTCCCTTTTTCTTTAATTGGGAGCTTAGGGGACCTTGTTGGATCAGTTTTACATAGAGTTATAGGGAAGAACTTCAAAAATCTTCTTCTCTGAAACTAAAAGAGATAAAGGTTTACTATTTTTTTATATTTATTATCAGCTTATCCTCTACCAAGTTTGTTCAAACGGTGACCCTGGGGTCAAATTTGGCACCGCTCCAGGGTCACAGTTTTACATAGACTTATATAGGGAAAATCTTCCAAAATCGTCTTCTCTGACACTATAAGAGCCAAAGGTTTAATATTTTGTATTTACCATCAGCTTATTGTCCTCTACCAAGTTTGTTCACGACGGAGTCTAATTTGGCCCCGCCCCAGGGGTCACAGTTTTACATAGACTGATATAGGGGAAAACATAAGAAATCTTCTTCTCTGAAACTATAAGAGTCAAAGGTTTAACATTTTGTATTTACACTCAGCTTATGATCCTCTACCAAGTTTGTTTGAATGGTGACCCTGGGATCAAATTTGGCCCCACCGCAGGTGTCACATCTTTTGCATAGACTGATATAGGGAAAAACATAAGAAAACTTCTTCTCTGAAACTACAAGAGTCAAAGGTTTGATATTTTGTATTTACCATTATCTTATGGTCCTCTACCAAGTTTGTTGAAATGGTCACCCTGGAGTCAAATTTGGCCCTGTCCCCGGGGTCACATGCCCCCCTCCACACCACCCCACCATGGACACCATATAGTCAGTAGAGCAATACAGGGGCCCTCTTGGGCCACTTGTTTAGTCTTCGTTTGCATCCGTTTATCTATGCAAATTAATTTTCCCTCTCGTAAACGAATTCCCGAATTTCTAACCTATCCGTTAACTAACCTTGTAATTATGTAAAGACTAGTTTGTAGATCTACGACTATCTACCGGCGATTTCGTTGCAGTGGATCGTTCTGTCCTAGTATAAATCATAAGAAAAAATATTTTGAATAACCGAATAGCAATGTCTTTTTATTTTAGTAAATGTATCAATGTGATTCAATGTTGAACGCTGTAACACTGTACGAGCCTCGATTCGAGTATTTAAGTGGTCTGATTTTTTTTATTGTTATTACCAGTACAATAATGTTCGCAATAGTATTAAATATTTTTGTCATACCATTTACCAGTACAATAATGTTCGCAATAGTATTAAATATTTTTGTCATACCCTATATAGTTCCAACTTTAAATTACATTGTTACAGTTGTAACAAATGAGCCAGACATGTCAATAGTATATACCACAAAATCCCAGATTGAGAACAAGAAGCTGGGTTATGTATCATATGTACATTGACATTTATTGTATCAAAACATATTAAAATGAATGTTTTTTTTTTGTTTTTTTTATGTATGGTGTTTTACGTCATTTTCAACACATGCAAGGTTATATATGACGGTCGATTTTTCTGTCGACGGTCGAGGCAGACCATCCACCTTTTTCCTGGGTAGAACCAGTACTGTACACTTCCCACCTTCCTCACTTGCGAGTCGAGCTATATTAAAATTAAAGGATATTTTTCCAAATACTTGTTAAGAAATACTTAGATTTAGTAGTCTTTAAACTACAGTTGGTGATATGTAATTTATCTGGGTATTTTACTGAGGTGTTTTTTTTTTGTGCAAATTTATAAGGTTGTATATACTGATTGTTAATGTCAAAGTACTGTATTACTAAGTTGTTCAAATAATTGGCATTACACTATATTACGAGCCTGAAAAAAACTATTATTAAAACGCATGTATATGTGTTATTTGTTTGCATACTTATTTATACGTATTCTATAAGCCATAACACTATAACACTGCTATGTAATTTTCAGTACGATCCTCATGTAAGATATGGACTTTCCCTGAAAATAGTCGCAACTGTAATAGAAAATCTTATTCAATTCTCTGTAGTTGTTTTGATCTGTATTGGAATACTATACTCTAGATTTATAATAGAAGATTTGTATCTGTTTTTCTCTGATACTAGTTGTATTTGCAATACAGCACTCTGAAATCTGTTCTACCATCTCTGACTAGTTACATTTGTAGTAGAACTCTGCTTAATGCAATCTGTTTTATCATCTCTAACACTTTGTTTTATAAAAAATGTAATATAAGTATAGTAATATAAAATTGACTAGAGTTATTTGCCCATGAAAATGAAGGTCAAGGTCGTATGTGAATCCTCCTATGTTTGAAAAAAATGTACTACATCTCTAACACTTTGTATTTGTAAAAGAACACTAGTTTTTGAAATCTGTTTTTATCATCTCTATCACTGATATTTGTAGTAGAACTCTGGTTAATGAAATATATTTTATCATCTCTAACAATGATATTTGTATTTTATCATCTCTAACAATGATATTTGTAGTAGAACTCTGGTTAATGAAATATATGTTATCATCTCTAACAATGATATTTGTATTTTATCATCTTTAACAATTATTTTTGTAGTAGAACTCTGGTTAATGAAATCTATTTTATCATCTCTAACAATGATATTTGTAGTAGAACTCTAGTTAATGAAATCTATTTTATCACTCTAACACTGATATTTGTAGTAGAAAACTAGTTTCTGAAATCTGTTTTATCATCTCTAACTATTTGCATTTGTAAACGAACTGTAGTTCCTGAAATGTGTTCTATATTCTCTAACATTTTGTATTTGTAGTGGAACATTAGTTACTAAATATATTCTTTCCTCAGCTACTGATTGTATCAGTAGTGAAACATTAGCTTCTGAAATCTTATATGTTATGAGCAACTATTTATACTTATAGTATAACACTAGCTTTTGAAATCTTATCTATTATTTTAGAATTCTGTATTCTGTTGGAAAAAACACATGTTTTTGAATATTTTTCCTTTTTCTTTATCTTTGTGTTTGTCGTAGCAGTAAACTTTTATCATACTCGCCTATACATTTAATTACTTAAACATGCATTCATCGGAGAGCCTTTCGTCTCAAAATTATGGCTTTGAAACATATATATAGACATTATTTATAGAAACTAACCCGCCAAATAACGGCAAAAGTACACTTCAAAACCTTTCATCAAAGCTCTATCCAGGTGTTTAGGCCATATACTAATGTACATGTGGCGATTAAAAATATAGGAATTTTTCATTTGTTCTTAAAATACCCTTGACTGAAAATGCGTAAAATTAATGAGTTGGTTACTCTTAATTCAACGCTTCAGTTTTGAGGTTTGGTCTGGCAGGGTAAAGCCGTTTATATTGTGCCTATAGAGTTTGGATTCCAAAATATGTAAGTTATATATATATATACCTTGTCGTCAGTAGGTTTAGAAACGGTGTACATATATTGTAAAATTTCACTGTTGTTGGCGGGACAGATACTTTAAACATTTCTTTGAGAGTCTTTTGTCATTAACGTGCTTGTTATTAATATAAAGACCCATTCATGCACTCAATTATCTTTCTTTTTAATGAATAAGTTCTCGTTGTAGCATTTGAGCTATATTATGCAGAGAGTCATATCAGCACTTAATAGCATACATTACCTTGGTTAGACAATTATCTTTTTGAACGGCAATCTGAGACAAATGGTTTACTCATTTTCTATCTTACTGTGACTATTTATGTAACTTGTAATTAACTTTTGTAGTGGTGACAGTGAATCGCATGGGTGATTACTATCAAGTAGAACTAAAGGGAAGTTACTGCACGGTGAAGTTTGACGGTAAGATGACGGTGCACGTGACCATCAAGCGCGAACACAACTACATGCTAGACGGTTTGTGTGGCAACTTTAATGACGACATAAGTGGTGAGTGAAACACGTCACGGCATTCAATCAGGAGAACTAGTCGATAACATTTTTTCGAGTGACATATGATTATGTCGATTTACTTAATACAATTGGGTATGTTGACAAAATGTTGCTGGTCGGCTTTTGTGCACACATGCCGGTTATTTTTTTTCCAGTGTGTTACTGAAATTTCTACAAACATTTTGTCTTCAAAGAATCGTGTTCATATTGCTGCTTAAACTTGCTTTAAATGTTCAGTACGATATAGATAATACATTATAACGTTACAAAGCAATGTTGCTCATTTTCAGGAAGGTCTGGCTATTTGCAGATATTGTTTTATACCATTACTTACTAAGCGTGAGAGATGTTGCACTTAACATTACCTCTGATGAACAAACTCAATAAAACCGAGTCTGCTACTTTTATCTCTTGTTTGTGTTTGTTTCTTCCAAGGGATCCCCTTTTTAATATTTATTTACATCATCCATACTATTGTTTGTTTCAGATGAGTTTATAACCGAATCTGGAATTAAGGCAAGCAATGCTGCTGTGTTTGGTAACTCGTTTGCCGTTTCCAACGGTGACCAAATAGTAAGTGTACATTGAGAAATTGATTGAATGATTTTCAAAATGATATTTGGCTAGATGAGATAAAATGTGTCTTTAATGTTCTTACGTCATATGAAGCACATAATACTAATACAAACAACGATTTGCAGTACATATTTGTGGGTGGTATTAAATACACACGTTACTGAATCACTATTTTGAAATAATGTATATAACAGATTTTTTTAACATAATGTTGTTCATTGTTTTTATATGTATACTTGTATATACCTGTTACTTTATACCAGTGCACGCCGGCGGGTATGTCACCCCAGTACTGTACGAGTGCGATACAACTGAACGATGCCAGCAACGCCTGCTCCTATCTCAACTCTGCCATCTTCAGGGACTGCCAGGGATACGTACGTGATTTCTTATGTCAGACAGTTCTTATAGTTTATAGTTATGTCATCTTGTATTATTTACAAAACACTTTCTTATAAGATGGACTGTTCACAAGTAAGAACTGAAATATAAAATACATCAACAAGCTATATAAAAAGAGACCATATTTAAGTTTTCGTTTAACATGTAATGCTGCATTAGTGCAATCTATATCAGTGCGTTTGATACGATAATACCACTACATGTGAATGGAAAATTGTGATTTTACTGGAAAGTGTGTCAATCTGTTTATTAATTTTATCAGGTGAAAGTTAATAACATCTTTAAGTCGTGCGTTAACGCCTACTGCCGAGCAGATACAGACGCCGAGAGGAAGGAAATTATGTGTGAACACATGGAGACCCTGGCCTCACAGTGTTCATGCGAGGGTGTTGATGTAGCCTGGAGAACACCATACCTCTGCCGTGAGTCAGCACTATTGTGTTATGTCTGTCTTGACCATATCGAACTATTATTCAAATACTTCATTAGGTGGGTTTGTTTGTTTTAGGTTACTGTTGTTATACAATAATACATGCGTGGTCGACATCAAGGCACTGGTTATTACTTCAAGAACCTTATATATTGTGTTACAATTATTACATGCGTTGGTTTTAGTTCAATTACTCAGATTCAGATTTAAGAATTATCCGCATTAAATAAAAGATGTTTTTTACACTTCCTTACAATGTTTTTATTTTGCACGTCATGTCATTAAACAAATTCAGATTTAAAAATTGTCCGCATTAAACAAAAATAGCTTTTATGCATTTCCCTATAGTGTTTTATTTTACACAGAATGTCATTATACACATTCCACACTGTTACACATCATCTCACAGTCATCGTGAATGTCATCGAGGAAGCAAGCAAGTGACATAGCTCCCTGCAATACCAATATTCTGTCATATTCCGGTAGCAGTTATCACATAATCACTTTGATCGCCGTTAGCTGATAACGGTCATTCAAAATGCATTTCAACTCAGCAATGTGACACTGAGTTTAAATATCTTAACAACACGCCGGCAAGCCATACACAGCTGTTTTTACCGATACATTTGTTTTTTCCATTTCAGCCAAACAATGTGAGAGTGGATTTGAATACCGTACCAACATGCCCAGCTGCTACAAGACATGCGCCAATGTGTTCATCGATCTGCACGAGGATTGCTACCAAAACATGGTGTCCGGCTGCTTCTGCCCGGACGGTCAGTTCCTAGACGAGAACCACAACTGCGTGATGGCACACCAGTGTAAATGTAAACATCACGATAAATACTTCAATCACGGGGATGTGGAATACATGGCGTGCAACCCTTGGTATGGCTTTGTTTGAAATCACATACTTTACTTTTTATCAACTGTGTGAAAACAACAACAACAACATTAAAAAAAGCCTCACATACCACTACTGTATTGCGCAATTGAGATATTTGAAACTTTTCACCACAACACTACACATTTGTATGACCAACAATCAACACAATTTACATTTCCCATTTATTGTTACGGGACCTAAATTATCAACGTGTGCCTGTTTGAAATTTATAAATAAATGATCATTTTATATTTGTGAGTTTTTCTTGAAAGCACTTCTCTAGATACAAACTATTTATATTATACTTCTTTTTTTATATGTTTAGTTGTTTGCTTTCTTTCTATTTGTGTAGTTATTGAATGCTCATGTTCGTACTAAATTGGTCGTAAATGTATTTCACTACTTTGCAAAGACAGGACGTTTAAGTCATTATTTAACACAACATGACATCACTTGTCCACTTCAGCACGTGTAACTTCGGACGTTGGACCTGTGAGGAGAACGCTTGTCCGGCAACATGTTCAATTGTTGGATTCCAACACGTTAAAACATTTGACGGAGAGCAGTATAGTTTTGATCCACCAGGAAAGTTGTGTAGTTTTACACTTATAGAGGTATGCTGTTTTCGTGAAATATATTACATTTGCATACATGCACGGGCACCACTGACCATCTACAGTTGACAGTTGGTCTCGTTTATTTCTTGGTGGGGAGGGAAGGGATGGGGACTCGTTTGAGCAAAATAGTATTTTCAGAAATCATTTATATAAAACATAAACATGTTAACAGAGCAGAACTACTTCATTATTATTTTATCATTAAACTCGAAATTTAATTTCGATTTGATGATATTTGTTCTGACATAAAATTATTCATTACTAACGCCCGATTTGATTTAGTTTACCAAACTCGTTTTATAAAAGAAAAAAAAGAAGAAAAAATTCAAATTAATTATTTTATGATCATCTATTTGATATGAAAACATGTACACTTAGTAACGGGATATTTGTTTAGATATATGTCTTATTAGGCTTACATATTACATACATGATAAACAATACTCAGACATTAAAGAGGCGTTGAAACCGCTCTTCCATATACATATTTAAACATTTCAATAATTATATGCTTTTTCGCTGTCAATATTACAATTACCTGCCCTATATTAGAAAGCAATTTTGTCTATTCAGCCTCTATTCGGTTATGAGCAACAGACACAAAACTTGCACATGCGAGTACTCACTCAGCAAGATTCATACAGGCCAAGAGCAAGAAACATGTATGCGGTGGAGATAGATGTGGATGGGCTATCAATTGTTGTAGACGATACGTAAGTTAACCTTCAGTATCAAGTAATATATAACTCTTGGCTGTTTTCCTAATTTTAAACACCCAACAGAAGTATGTGTTGAAGTCATGTTGCTGTATGTGTCAGATGCATTATGCAATGGGTTGAATCCGTGTTGCCGAACATGAATCAGATTTACTGTAGGAACAAAATATGCAATTTTTGATTAAGATTGAAATCATTTAGCCGCACTTGAATCAGAAGAACCATATACACATATCGCAATTTGTGAGGTTTTGAATAAATACTGATAAGGTGATCCTTTGGAAGCAACACACACAACAAAGAGAATACAGTAGGAGACTCGGTTTTATTGAATTTGTTCGTGGGAGGTAATGTTAGAAGCAACACCTATAACGCCATTTTGCCGAACATATAAATAAACAGATATATTAATCTTTACCTTTCCAGGAGCGTGAATATCAATGGCGCAGAAACCGCCTTGCCGTACATTAGTCACCTTGTGTACATCAAGCAAGCAACATCGATGTTTACAATGGTGAAGATATTCGGAATGACCGTCTTGTATGATGGCGCCCAGAGGTTGTACATTGTCGCTCAGCCGTTTTACGACAAAAAGGTAAGCAACAGATATAACAAATAAATGCTTTCCGCTGAAATAGTCATACGATGTCATTGTTTGATTAACTCAATATGAATAACTTATTGTGTTTAGATATGGCGTGTTGTGTAGTTTAGTAAGAATAAAAAAGGTCGGCGGGGAATTAACGCAAACAACAAGTTAAATAAAATGCAGACGCAGTTTCATTGCGCCTATTAATTGAAGCACTTATATGTAATTCTGCACGGGATTAAGTGTTAAAACAGTAGTTAATATCCGCAATGCAATACACACCTTATATTCTTCAACCTCCACAGTTTACTAGAACATAACATCAATGGCGGACTCTATGATAAATAACACATACCTAAATAATAAATAAATATACAATCCTATCAAAACTTAGCATTAATAAGTCAGATAGTGGAACCAATTGAAATTATCAGGGTGTCACCATAATGGAAGTCAAGAAAAAACGAAGCAAGTAACGAAACATGCAACCAATGTTTTATTTCAGCTGATTGGTATGTGTGGAAGGTTCAACTACAAAAGTGATGATGAATTCTACACACCCAACAATATTGAAGAATCCCAAGTGATGGACTTCGTCAAGGCATTCACTGGTCTTGGGTGCAAGTCAGATCTCGAAGAGTACAAAAGCGAGTGTGTCACACAGATTGGACTTGTAAGCTGTTTATAGACGACAACTCTCAGTAAAACTATAAATAGGGACTAAGTACAATGTTTTGGGGGTATGGCATGAAAACGGATCAAAATGGGTGAACTGGATTTAGGAATTAAAAAATTGTTGTCAAAATATGAAGAAAAGGACACACAAAGCAAAACAAACAAAGCGGAAATTAACCAAACGTATCAAAACATCTCAGGATGAGGCGAAATCAGACACTTATGTTGCAAGATTGTATTATGGAAGTATAGTTTTGATATAATTGTCGTATATCTGCAGCGTTATGTTGTAATATATTTATTCGTATGAACACATTTTGTATCCAAATGTGTACGTAATATACAGTTTCCGAAAATGCTAACAACTTACTTTTTATTGAGCGTAAAATCCTAGGCAACTATGTGGGTATATATGACCCAATACCAGAAACCAAATATCAGCTCATGTTCATTAGTCATGCAATACAGTATCGTTGACTTTTAATGTATATGAATATGTTTATTACATTACAACAGAGCACGTTTGCAAAGGATGTTTGCAAACATCTGCTGGAACCTGCGTTCCTAGGTGGCTGTATGGGTGTATTTGACCCCATGCCGTACTACCAGCAGTGTCTGGACGATATCTGTAGAGCTAAGGATACCATGGACTTTGCACCTATGTGTGTCATGACAGCGGCCCTGGCCAGAGAATGTTATTTGTATAAGTCCGGCATTGAGTGGTCGACGTATCCAGACTTGGCAATCCGATGTAGTAAGTGTTCAAATATAATGTTCTGAAAACAAGTTTGTATTCACGTTTACTGTTATTCATTCGATCTTTGGAGATCGCTGAGCCCGATACTTATATTTAGTTATCGGTGCTACATTTTCAATTTCTTTTGTTTTCTTACTTAATTTTTGATTCGGTGGTTCCACTACTCCGGCCGATAAAAGGCTCCGGGTATTGTTTAACCACTCATAGAATATGTTGTCTGCTTATTAATTTAGTCTTTTGGCTGTTACTTGTGATACGCAGTCTTCATAACCGTCGCTCCCAACTAAATTTCATTATGTTTATTTCGCTCTTCGGGGCATTTAATTTTATTAGATACTGGGACCATACGCCGTACGACATGGGGAAGAAATATACTCCATGTCCACCGCCATATGCATGCCATCTTCGGGATGGTTACAATTTTGTACTATTGATTTTATGAATATTGAGTTCTGCTCAACCCGGGGCTAGAGGGCGTGAGCGGTAGCTAGGATATTTCACTACCGTTCATGAACAGTCTCAATCAAACCGAGACTGCAATATTTCGTATATGTCGTGTTCGGCCGTTTCCAAAGGTCAACTCTCGTAATCTTTTATACGCTACATATTACAGTTATATATCCCATATAGTTTATACATGCATGATTATGAAGTAATTGTAAAAGCTCAGATTTATAGTTGGGTAGTGGCTATACATTTTGTCATTCAACTTGTTTGTAATTAAAGTTTTAAATGGCTTTTATGAGTATGGCTTATCTTGTATTGTCTGATTTAAGGCGCTCAAACAAGTTGCCCCGGTTGGTATGGTACTGTATACACAGAGAGCGCCGACATCTGCAACAACCACTGCCAGGACCTGTCGGTCGTTGACGAATTATGTGACGATGACGAGATCGTAGCCGGCTGTGTATGCACAAACGGGCAGTACTTAAACTATGAGAACATGTGCGTTGACATCGACATGTGTCCGTGTGTGGACGAATTTGAACCAGACAGTGACGAGACATATCCTCCGGGATACGTGCTCACCAGAACATGCGATTCTTGGTACGGGATATTTCTTTTCTTTCTCCGTGTATTGGTACACATTAAAATGACAATGTATCCTGTGCATATTTTAGTGAAATGTTTTTGTCAATTGTAGATCATATCGATTTTTGTAGCAAACATGTTGACATCCATTTAGTGTAATTTGTTTATGCCTTGTAATCTTTCAGAGTATCATTGCATGTTTTGTATACTATGTCCTCTGCAATATATGTATATAAATGAATGGGTTGACATGCATCCTTCTGTACGTTTTGGATATTTGCAGAGTAACTAGTAACCTTCATTTCACAATTTTATAACACGTATTACACAGAGCATTGCACATATTATAATCGTAAGTATACAACTGATTAATTTGAAAAGACATTGATGGATGCTTGGCTTACACACAATATAACGTTAAAGTGGTAAATACAAGGTCTACATCACTTATCATTACGAGTACAGAAGTAGTTTACATGTTACACGGTTATTAAAGAAATAATGGTACTATAATGACACTTACGTGAAGAGAAATTGCAACATGAACACATACATATATGACGTTAAGTTACAGTTAGCTACCTGAACTAATTAATTTATATATTTTATAATTACTTGATTAGCGTCTGTCAATCTGGACGGTTTAACTGTGAATCCATCACTGGAGATGATACGTGCGTCGATGAAATGATCTGCCCAAACAACTTGACCTATTTACGTAACTCGCCTATCTGTCAGAAAAGGTGTGACGCCCTTTTTGAATACTGTAGTCCCGGCAAGACCTTCACCGGCTGCGGATGTTTGAATGGATATGTGATGTCAATGGATGTATGTTGTTTGCTTGTTATATTTATTACCATCATTTTATTAGTATTAGTTATTAGTACATGTATATGTATTAGTAGGACAATATACCGTAATAAAAATAAATATCATAAATGGTGTATTCCGATTACGTACTGTAAATCAAACTGTTACGTGTTCTAATATTGAATTTACAGAACAGATTCATTTATTTTACAACGGTTGATAGACACCCGCTTTGGTCAACTGCGCAGGACTCGTTTCATAAATTTTAATTTAAAATGGTTTGAGATATCTAAGGTATGAAAACTTATTTGAGAGCCTTTTTTAAAGTTATAATCAAAAGGATATTTTTATCATTGCAGAAGACGTGCATAGAACCGCAAAACTGCCCATGTTTCTTCTCTGGACAAGCCTATCAGAATGGAGCGCTTCTTAAGAAAGGCTGCAAAGAATAGTAAGTGAAACGTCTAACGTTAAACTAACTTGACAAAATAAATATACTCGGAATGACGAATTCTCCAATCAAACGGTAAAACATCCCCGACATGTAGGACTAGATAATTCTTGACACACATTATGTATTTCTAATACTTATAGAAACTCTATTCTTTGTTAAAAATATTTTTTCACGGAAAGTAAATATTTTGATATTTTAATTTTACAGCAAATGCGTGGATTCGCAGTGGGAGAAGGAACAAGAAAAGGAATGTCCAGGTATTGATGTATTTTATGTTGAAGTTATATCTACTGCTAATGCTTAGTCGTCCACTTTGACGAATACTTATGCAACATATTAAATACGACATATACTGCTTTGAAGTGTCCATGTACATCTTTGCCCTATAACATTTCTGGATAATATACCTGTTAGATTATAAATTGTACACGTCATGACCACCCTCAAGATAATTTAGAATAATTACTGTTAAAAAAGCTTTTACAGGTCATCACTTTATGAAATAATGTTGCCTATGAAAATCAGTTTCCCGAAGCTCGTGAACTTTGTAAAGTATATATTTACTTCAGGTGTATGCTGGGCCACTGGCGACCCTCATTATACTTCCTTCGACGGAAAACGGTTCTCATTTATGGGTGCATGTTCATACACTCTGGTTAGTGTCGATGGTGTATTTGAAGTCACGGTGGAAAATGTCCCATGCGGCTCGTCCGGTGTCACATGCACAAAGTCTGTAACGGTGGATATAGGGGGAACAAAGATACATCTGATCAGAGACAAAGACTTGGTCATTGGGGGTGTTACATTCCAGGATTATGACTACAGGTAAAACATGCGAAAGATACCAAGATGCAATTATTTCCAAAATAATCTAGCAATTTTACTTATTTCTTGAAAACGTTTGACATTTTCCCCGCTTTTCTAAACAAATATTCTGTCAAATGTATCAAGGATATATTTACACAGATGGTAGCTAACTACTTAAACCGTTGTAACTTTATTACTTAAAACATACTTTGGTTCAGCGCAAAATGTCAAATAATACAAACGTATACATGACTTAACACTGCTGACAAGAAAAAATACATGAACATCTTCAGCTGGCCCACCCATGTTCCCCAAATATCTATAAAAAAAATCCTATGCCACTGAAGGGTTGCCGACAACTGGTGGCAACCGACGAAATGGATACATGAAACACAATATAGCAAACTGAAAGTTTGAGCTAAGTGATTTTGTACCATATATATCTCTAACCCTTTATTCGTTTCTGCTGCAGATCTGCCGATGGAAAGATAATAGTCAGCATGACTGGAGGTTTCTTTGTGTTTGTCCATGCCATCGATGCTGGTCTAACCGTGCAGTACGATCTCGGTGAGTTACTACTTTACACATATAACGCTATATCAAGTGTACACTATTGACTACCTGAATGTGTTGTATATGGCGCATCAGCACAATAGTAACGCATACAGATTATATTATACAATAATTAAATATGAAGACCCATTATCCTATAGTAACATGATCATTTCCAAGAGTCAGAATGTCATTTAAATCATAATAATTTGTATAATGTATAGTAAACATATATTTGTTTGGAGACAAAACGATTTATACGGTTGTTATTGCAGAAAAATATTTTGCAGTTTTGAAACAAACTTTCAGTGCAGTGTACCTTAGCTAAATCATTAACATCGTGTTGTAATAGAATTATGACATTTCTTACTTCAGAATTATTTGGTAAACCACATTGTGTCAGAACAATTTTGGTAATCACAGACGCCATAGCTTTGAAATACATTTGTCCATCGTGCACGTTGTGCTGAATCACCTTTGGCAAGCACTTCATTTTTAAATGAAGCAATTAATTGCTTGCCATACAGTTAACACATTAAACCAACCATTCAATGCACGAACACCAAATAAAGAAGGCCAACAATTGAACTAGTTAACAATACGCACGATTGTTATACTTCTATTGCTTAGCATATTGAGTATTCTTTCTAGATGTCCTGACATTTGAGTAAACTGTTATGCTTTCATTTAAGGTACTCGAGTATTCGTGCACGTGAAACAGATACATGAGTCGAACACAATGGGTCTATGTGGTAACTTTGATGGAGATCTCACGAACGATTTTCAGTTAAGATCTGGAGGTCTCACCACAAGTGTTGGAGGTACATATTTGACTTGAATAACCCTGCATTTCAATATTATTCTCATATTCTCACATAAAACTGTTTTGTTTGTTATTATCATATCACCTGGTTATATATTACACAACAGTATATCCCATAATTGATTGAACTTTCAAAACAATTAAGTAAACACCCAGGCAACGATATCCACGACATGGATTGTTCATATTCATGAAAGAAACAAAAGCATTGTCCAGTCGTGTTTTCTTCCCAGAATCGTAAAATATATTTAAAATTGGCTCTTACATAGGTCCCGGAGGAATGTTGTGTATTCTGGAACTATACATCTACGTTTCGTAAATTTCAGACTTCGCTTCTTCATGGAAAACAAAAGGCTCGTGTGCCGATATCAAGAACACGTCTATGGCCAGTGGATGTGATGTAAGTTTATTATATGCTTTCAAAACTTTGAGAGGAGAATCGTAATTCGCCATCAATTGTATGATGTTTTAAATACATGTACGTATTACTTGATACCTTAAATATTGAAACTTGACTTTACAGAGTTATTTTACTTATACAATTGTATCCAAATAATCCTTCTTAGTTCTCTCTTAGTTCATTTGTATTTGCCTCTGTGTCATTTCATTGTTCGGATAGCATACGTTTTACATTTAAATTGAACTAGATCAGTGGAGTTATTATTTTATTGACGTTATTAATATTTAAAGAGCGACGAACTAAGCCACAGAAAACTCTGGGCGATGGATTCATGCTTCGTGATCAAGAACAAGAATGGAACGTTCGCCGATTGCCTTAATGTAATGCCCGAATCACAAAAAGACAGTTTCTATGACAACTGTTTGTTCGACGCGTGCAGGTATGTAGTTTTCTTTCCTGATACATATTCTGGACTTTTACGTTAATTCCTGACATTTTCAAAACAATCCTAACCCGCCGCCTTTACATTTAAAGTGTAGTCGTTTAAGGATATTGCACACTATAACAACAACAGGTCGCGTAGACACATTGATGTTTGGTTTACGTGTTTGAAAGAATAAATACACAGTAATAATATATCAGTTTATTTGGCAAAGCATTGATACGTTATATGTGACATGGCCTTAATGAATGTGCTACTTACATATGCGTGTTCATCAGTTCAACATACCATATTTAAAAATACATTGAGGGTATTTGTTGTTTTGGAGTTCGCATTCGTGAAAATATAATGTTTTCTCACTTCTCGATGAAATAAAATATGTTGTACATGACAAAACAACAAATTTTCTTTTTATTTTATGATTTTACAAACATCTTTTTAGGGAAACTACGGTAGAACAACAAGGGATGCAATTTCAATAACTAAGTCGCTATACACATTGTTTGCACGACTACAAAAGATAGTCCAAAGATGTTTTATTTATACCCAAATAGAACAATGTTTTTTTCTTTATATTGGCAGTCATTTCCTTTTATCTTTTAAAATTCATTTCAAATCATTGTTAGAATAGAATGAACAATTAATTCGCAGTGAAATAACACTTTTATCTCATTGATAAAATACAGTATTTCATCGCTATCATAAAACACATCAGCTTATTCGATATTCGATGTTATCGTCTTGCGTTTTCAATAAACAATTCATTCTACTACAGCTGCTGCTTCTTTAAGTAGTTGTGCTTGTAAAATCGTAGTAGTAACATAGTAATAACAGTAGTAACATAGTAATAACAGTCGATTATTACTTTTCTGTGTTTATCAGTATATATGTTGCTTGACTAGTACGGTTTTCAGTACACATGATAAATAATAACGTTTGGAAGGACGGTTTTTATTTTTTCTTGGAATGATTATACCATTTGTGTATCAGTTTCAATCAACTGTCAATCATTTTAACATTTCTGTAATGTGTGTTTTTGTGAACTAGTTGTGATAATGGAGGCGACTGCGAATGTTTGTGTACGGCAATAGCATCATTCGCCGACGCATGTACAATGTTGGGTCACCCTACCAGATGGAGAGAGCAACATAGATGTCGTAAGTAAACATATACTAGTACATACTTACCTACAATACAGTACACAACATAAACGCCACAAGTACACGTAATTTATGTACAATATAATGCGCAACATAGATGTCGTAGGTACACATATACATTACTGATCTACAATATAGTACACAACATGAAACAAGTACACACATATACCGATTGATCTACACTATAGTACACAACATAAAACAAGTACACACATAAACGGATTGATCTACAATATAATACACAACATGAAACAAGTACCCACATATACATATTGATCTACAATATAGTACACAACATGAAACAAGTACACACATATACATATTGATCTACAATATAGTACACAACATGAAACAAGTACACACATATACATATTGATCTACAATATAGTACACAACATGAAACAAGAACACACATATACATATTGATCTACAATATAGTACACAACATAAAACAAGTACACACATATACATATTGATCTACAATATAGTACACAACATAAAACAAGTACACACATATACATATTGATCTACAATATAGTACACAACATGAAACAAGTACACACATATACATATTGATCTACAATATAGTACACAACATAAAACAAGTACACACATATACATATTGATCTACAATATAGTACACAACATGAAACAAGAACACACATATACATAGTGATCTACAATATAGTACACAACATAAAACAAGTACACACATATACATATTGATCTACAATATAGTACACAACATAAAACAAGTACACACATATACATATTGATCTACAATATAGTATACAACATAGATGTCGTATGTACACATAGACAGGCAAATTGTAAAAACAAAAGGAAACCATTAACTCGTATTTCGGTACGTTACTCGTATTTCAGTACGTTACTCGTATTACTGTTTATAATATACTACTCAAAGTTTGCTAAGCACCAATATTTTAAATCGACATTTTAAGGTGGCTGGTTTTACCAACAAAACAAATGAACAATTAATTTTGTTTTATTAATTAGAAAACAAATGTATGTTTTTGCATGTCACAATACAAAAGAAGAGTTTCTTCATCTGGGTTCATATAAGGCGAAAAAAGTTTGGTGCTTAGCAAACTTCGAGTCGTATATAATCATCAGCTTGTAGATTTATTATACAGTCAGTCAGCGTTACTCTTTCCATTCGTAGCATGCATTATAAAGGACGACATGTGTGCACGCCAACGTGTTGTATCTAATTTTGTTTATTAACATTCTGATATATTCAGAAAATATACCATTGTCTGAAAAGTTAATAATAGTTATTGTTAGGCAAAATAGAGCACTTTTGTAATATTATGTTTTGGCCACCTTACAAAATACTATGAGAAGATGGTGCTCTTTTATTATCACGAGCCGCGATTCTCATAAAACCACAAAAATAATCAATTTATCAATCTACTTGCAGCGATACAGTGTGAGCACGGTGCTGTCTACTCAGCCTGTGGTTCACCCTGTCCACAGACCTGTCACGATATCATGGAACCACCCGCACCTTACTGCCTGGAGACCGAGTGTGTAGAGGGATGTTTCTGTCCAGTTGGCACCTACATGTATGGTGAGTGATCCCCTGTTACACACGAATATAATTAGTAAATCCGTTAATGATTCCGTGTAACACACGAATACAATTAGTAAATCAGTTAATGATCCCTGTCACACACGAATACAATTAGTAAATCAGTTAATGATCCCTGTCACACACGAATACAAGCAGTAAATCAGTTAATGATCCCTGTCACACACGAATACAATTAGTAAATCAGTTAATGATCCCTGTCACACACGACTACAAGCAGTAAGTCAGTTAATGATCACTGTCACACACGAATACAAGAAGTAGATCAGTTGATGATCCCCTGTCACACACGAATACAAGCAGTAAATCAGTTGATGATCCCCTGTCAAACACGAATACAAGAAGTAAATCAGTTGATGATCCCCTGTCACACACGAATACAAGCAGTAAATCAGTTGATGATCCCCTGTCACACACGAAAAGAAGTTGTAAATTAGTTAATGATTGTGTTAAAAATATCATAGCGAATGTGTTTCTATTATACGTATATATGTGTTTATATGTGTTTTTGGATTTGATTTGTGTACAGTGTGTTGTGTGGGTTGAGGATAAGGAGGGTTGCAGGGGTGGACGAACTCCAGGACCCATACACACCTCACCTATATATGTGTGCAATAAAACATTTTTATTACAGTTAGTTTTGCAGTATTGCTAATATTTTTGTCAGATTATGTCAGTGACTAAACAATCAGCGTTCTTTAATTTCGAATAGTAGAACCTCAATGGCTGTTTTGTGTATTGATTGATTCAGAAATTACCTGTGAATTAACATATTAACATGTTTTAAGATGGCATGTAGACATCTCATTCGTGTTCTAAATCATGCTCTTAAATTATAAAATAATTGGGGTACAAGGAATAAGAGATCACTAAAATCAAGCGTCATAAACAATTTAACCATAAATCTGATGACGGTTAAGTACAAATAAATGAAATGATAAACGGATACACTCGAACCATGTTTGTTAATATATTGTATGCATTTGAATGCATGTTATGATATTTAGGTGTATGTATATTTGGTGAGACGTTAATAAATGTTACATTATATTTTATCTTATTTTATCTTGTCATAGAATGTCGTACCAAGGTGTTGCTACACTAAACTACTCCGCAAGTTTACCAGTATATTTTGTTTTCAGAGGGTTCATGCATAGACGCCTCTGAATGTCCGTGCTACAAAGATGGAGAGGAATTAATTTCTGGCACAGTTTTCAACGACGGCTGTGCTAATTGGTGAGTTATATCAATACTTGGGCACTGTATGACCAATTCACTTAACATGTTTGCAGCCTGGATAATTTGCAAAGGAGTCATAAATATCACATTGTTCGTTCTGTACGTCATCCACACGCCATCATTTAACTTATTTAAACTCAAACGAGTTGTGTTGGGTTACGATAACATAACAAATGGAGCTTCGATCAATTTAAAGTAAAGGTTAAGAGTGGAAGTTTCATCAAATATGTACTTTATTTTTGTCAGCGTTCATAGTATTGGTAGCTTATTTATTCAAAATAGCATATGCTTTATATTGTATGCGATGTATAAAATAAGTTATATATTGTTATGTATTTTGCGTGGATTGTAGAGGCCATAACCCAGTAGTTATTACGCTAATTTAGTTACCTTCTTATAAAATACTAATTGTAAATCATATTAGCACATGCTTTGTATATGTCATGTTACTGTAACCCATTGTTGAAACTTGGAATCAGTTAAACGCAAGGGCATTATATGTAAAAGTCTTTGTTGATATCAAAGCAACCAGTACATGTGAAAAGGACCCTCGTGTGGTAGTTTGTATACATGTATAGTCTCACATCTCAGAGTTGTATGTACCATTATACTACGCTGGCAAGCGAGAACGTATCTTTCTATATAACTGAAACCATTTCAGCACTTGTGAAAACGGTATGTTCAACTGCACATACACGGACTGTCCTGAGTGCACGGAGTATCAGTTCCAATGTGGGGACATGTACACGTGCATAGCCAATGTGTCCGTGTGCGACGGCATTCCTGACTGCTTCGACGGTTCAGATGAGTCAGATTGCGGTATGTATTGCAAAGCAAAACCGTAATTTCCTTTAGAACGAACATTTGACAGTGCTAAAGGGGATGTATAAATATATATTGACTGAGAAACGTGCTGCTTAGTGATTAATCAATGTTTATTGGAGTAAGTCCTATTACATGATTATTAAAAAATAGACCACTCTTTCATAACTTCTAATCAATATTTCCTGGTTGCATTTATGTCTTAAAGTTATTCTTAACTATATACTGCCATTGTTAAAATACTGTATTTCCAGCATTCTCATTTTCTTTGTTCTTACAGGTATATGTTTGTCGAACGAGTTCCTCTGCAACACCAGTGGACTGTGTCTGTCGATAAATATGTTATGCGATGGTTTCGTTGACTGCTCCGAGGACGACATGGATACCTCAGATGAAGATAATTGTGGTATGTGACCAATCAAGTGGTATGTGACCAATCAAGATAATTGTGGTATGTGACCAATCATGTGACCAATGATGTGGCCAATCAACGAACCTAGTATACGACTTTATTTGACGTTGCTTACGTAATCTTATTGTGTTTTAGATATACCAAATCAACCAGCAGTTTAAATCAAAAGAAGATATTATATAGTGATTAAAATAAAAATAATCAAAAGCATAGCTCCAAAATATCGATAGAGATAAATATATAATATACTCGGTAAAAATCGAAGCGGATAAAATTGATTACAACATTATCATTGATTATTATTTTATGTCAGTTTGAGTAAGTGAACAAAACTCGTTTTGATTCTCTTTCTCGAGTTTCTCAAGGATTTCCAAAATATAGGTATTCTTGCTAGAATATGAAAAATGTGGCCGATTGTACATTTCCATGCATCTCCTACCTATTCGTTTACTAGTAATTGAATTGTTGGACATTTTTGTAGATTTTAATAAGTCTAGTATCTTTATATATAGAGTAATACTGCAGATGTTGCAGTCATTTACTTAACGGTAACTTGAGCCATAAGGTAGATACTGACTGAACAAGTAAATAATTGTGAGAGTATTGGGCAGCATAATCTCTCTTATGCAATTTGTTGAAGTATGTTTGCATATACAAATGTGATGCTTAAATAGAATATCGTACCGTATCATACCATTATGGCATACTGTAATGAAACGTTTGCTTTGTTTGTGCCACCAGGTGAATTTGAATGCGCAGAAGGGGAATTTATGTGTTTGTCCGGAATGTGTATAGCTGATGAGTGGGTATGTGACCACCATAACGATTGTGGTTTTGACGATGGCGCAGATGAACATAACTGCACTTTTACAAGTAAGGACAACTTAAGTTCGTTTTATGTTCTTAATTCATTCTCGTATGTTATGAAATAATTGCTAGAAACTGACTTCAAATTTTATAGTTTTTCCGGTGAAGAAAGAAATATAGACAAAATATGTCTATGCTTCTTTAAAAGCAATATGGCTCAATATCAGTGATAGTATGTTTTAAAAATAAATTGAAACGGTCAGTGATTTCGGACAAACAGTTCATTACTTACATGGTATATATACAACTGTATAGGTTTCTTATGTCGGACATCGTCTTAAGATGTTTACACAATGTAAACGCACACTGAGATTTAGCCCAGATTTATCCCTATTTGTCCAAGGTTATTAACGAGCAGATGATTTCAGATTGATTTAACAAGTGTCGTGGTATTATTGGCTTCAGATGTTACACATAATCCTAAATAATCAGACTTTTATGACCGCTTACGTCTTTGTCACTCTTACTTTGTAGCAACCCCAGAACAGTGCCCTCCAATACGTCACTACACATGTGGTAGCCATGGTTGCGGACCTAACTACCAGCAGTGTGACGGACACGATGATTGTGGAGACGGGTCCGATGAAATCAATTGTCGTAAGTGTTTATGATTAGTTTGACGACATATAGCTTGTCAGTATCGCATTTAATTGACTTATTGACAAAGACCAATTCCGTTATTGAAATATGGAAGAAATGAAGGTTTAATCAAATTCCATTTACGGTTTATTATTAGTTCATTTTCAATACCCTAATGTTGTATTATACTTGAGCTATTTATGCTTTGAGAGTGGACACTAGCCTCATAAGTGAGAACATAAGAGTAAGTGCGACAGGTCAAGTTTGTTTTAATGATTACCATAATACGTTCAGAGAGAAGGAGAGAAGCGACACGCATGAAGAAAGTGGAATATAAAGAATAAAATAGTAGACACCTTAGTATTGCTTATGCTGTTGAGTTCCATTAAATACTCGTCAAATCGTTCCCTTTTCTTTAACAGGCTGCGTTTGTGAAGAACAGTTCACATGTCACACCAACAACACATGTCAATGTATAAACCCAATCAAGGAATGCGACGGTATTGAGCACTGTGATGACGGATCAGATGAAAAGAACTGTGGGGGTAATTAATGTATATTAATTTAGAGGATGAATGAAGTAGGAAGTAATTGTTTTCCTTTATATGTTAAATTATTTTTTTCCGTTTCGTACGTTTCGCCGGCATCTTTCAACTATGAGGTACAGATTTTTTACGTTGGTCTGAAGAGGTGAGAAGGTAAAAGCCAAATCAATATTTCTAAAAAGCTATGCTGTTATTTAGAAATATCCTTTTTGATGTTCCTTGCTCTGCTTTATTCTCAAGAACAACGTTGGTCTTCTATATAGTTTTATCAAAACACGCACGAAAAGGTCTTGTGATATCTGTACACAGAGATAATACATTACAAAATGGTTTACTTATTTGGCGGAAAAATGAATGCTCGCAAAAGCTAATAAGGTCTTCGTAAAAAGTGTTCATATTTTATTGCAAATATTGTATTTGGAACATTATTGTTTATTGAAAATTCGATACTTATAATGTATGTTTATACTGTATAGGATGTGAAGGATTTTCTTGTGACGACGGTGAATGTATAGAGATAAGCAATTTTACAAGTATTGCCTGCGATGGCTTCCAAGATTGTAACGATGGATCAGACGAGGAAGGATGTGCCCAAGGATCCACAAGTACGATATACCCTAGATATTCTATTGTATATATGCAGAACTTTCAATGTATCACCAAATATTAAACGATATGCTATATTTCATCACATAAACTCAATATCATATAAGCTGATCATCGCACGAACTAGAATTTGTTTTCTTTTGAAGTTATCTAACGGTTGTGTGCCACATGATTTGTGAAAAATTAAAAAAAAAAAGACAACACATCGATTAAATATCAACGCTTTGCCACCACGAGCATTTACATTTAAAAGCGTCACAATTCATAACTTTCACATCCGTCAACTTCCGTTTGATGAGATATTCAGTAGGTGAAAATAAATGGGTTTACTCGGACTTTATCATCAATCTTTATATGAAAAATGAAAACATTAAACCCTGACTTAAATTAAATGTATCCATATTGGTGTTTTAAAATCAGACAACACCAAAAGAAGGTACATAGATGTACACCCAAAATAAAGCTTTTAATATAATTATCACTACAAACTAGTCAGTTGAGCACCAACGATAAACTCCGAGTTTATCCCCTACCAAAATGTGGAGGTCTTTTATTTTATTGATCACTGATTGGTCAAATTATTTTGATGATGTCATGTGAAAGTTATGAATGGATTGTCTGAAACTTCATAATATGGCTTCAATAATTTGTTCTCGCACAACTGTACAAACAGTATTTTAAACAATAGGAAAACTATTTGTGCTATCGCCAGATTTGGTCGAAACATAACTAGTCAAACAGTTTATTTCTTACAACAAACTTATTCCATTCGTTTCGTTTCAGCATCAACTACCGCTTCGACACCTTGTAAGTATACAGTAATGGTAATATATTAATATTTACCAACTACTACTGGCGTTCCTTTTGTTATTTTCAACATGACTTGTGCAATACATATCTATATGTTTGTAATAGCCTACTGAGTATGTATTTGGTTTCCATTCTAATAATTTTTTTTATAAAACTATTACACAGTTTACTGAATAATGCCATATTTATTATTCTCTAGTTTCGTACGAAGTACCGCAGACTTTTATCCAGTTAGTCATATATTTTTTCGGATTTTTTAAAACTCCGAAGAATAATATCGTTTTCGGGACGCTTCATGTTTATAACCGTTTGAACCATCAAAAACAAAATCTTGTGTTCGCTCACGTGGAATAGAAATATAGGTGGGTAATGAAACGAGGGTGTTATAAATTATTCTTAGTTCTTTCACTTTTAGATAATTGAAAGTCTATATGCTCAATGCTGTAAAATATGTCTAAACTTACTTTTTAAATACTGTTCAATAACAGTTGGGTATTAATTATATAAGTATATTGTTTATCTATATTTAAATTAGTATTGCAAAGAACCAGGTCGGTTCAAAGCAATGCATTAATAAGAGTAAAGTAACATATTAGAATTTAAGGAAACATGTGTTTGTGAAACGAACTGACACAGTTTATAATCAGTTTACTTCGTTTTCAGCACAACTTACAACTACGCCGTATGCTTGCTTGAAGATGCGAGGACTCCTATATCCCGATGTTATTCCGGACGAAAATATCGTCGTTTTAGGAAACGCAATAGGTGGTAGTGTCCGTCCTGGGGAAGGTGATGCACTGCAGTTTAATGGTCCGTTCATAGAAGTCGTAATCCTCGATATCCCAATGACGGTTGGCATATTGAGTCTAAATGAGTCGGAGAATGTGATGTTTGTTACGTACTTCGTGCAAACGTACGATCAGGATGGAGTACTGGAGACCATATCACAGGTTAGGCGACTGGATTAATTTAACATTTAAGAGAGGGTTTTGATTTAAATTACACAGACCAAGAACAATGTAAACAGCGGAGACTGTATTCTGCATATCACAGTAGGACATTATAACACATATATTAAAACGTAATAAATGATAAAAGGGTATAAAAGGAGAAATTTAGAATTCGCCGAACACGATTATTATAAAACATATTGCAGTCTCGGAAGACAGCCTTTCCAGGACAAAATGATACTAGTTTACGTACGTTCACAATGTCTGCAACATTTCTCTGAAATGCGCGCACTTTATATATCTCATGTAAAAAGCGCATAGCTGAATTACTTCATCATTTACATTGCTGATCGTAGTCAAATAAATGTAACAAAGAACCATTCTACTTTCAGCTTGGAATGCCGTCTGATCAAGTGATATTTAATGACGTATACACAGAAAGAGTGAAGGTGGCCGTGGTTTCTGCTAATCCCGCACTACCTACATCCTTTAAAGTGGATATCAAAGCATGTTTTGAAAGTATGATAATGTTTCATAGTACCATTAAGTTAATACGCCATACTACTTGACCGTCACATACCCCACCTATCTCAGAAAATTATTTTCTAAATAGCATGACTATAGTTTGTTTTCTTGAAAGTAGCAATCATGAGTCTTATAATGACAATACTAAATTAACATGTAATTATATAAGGCAACTTATTGTTTATTTAAGAATAGATCTATATGACAAACAACTAATACGTTATTTTTTATATGTAAAATATCGTCAACGAAATTGTTTTAAAATAAATCTTCAATATTAAAAAGAGTTTCCCGATGTTATAAATCTAAAAGTGTTTATTTATATATTAACTCTTTCTAGACTTTGTATTTCTCCTTTTCATTACATCACGCTTGATCAAGTACTGTATTTACAGACGTAACATGTGTCCACACGTGATCAAGTACTGTATTTACAGACGTAACATGTGTCCACGCTTGATCAAGTACTGTATTTATAGACGTAACATGTGTCCACGCTTGATCAAGTACTGTATTTACAGACGTAACATGTGTCCACACGTGATCAAGTACTGTATTTACAGACGTAACATGTGTCCACGCTTGATCAAGTACTGTATTTACAGACGTAACATGTGTCCACGCTTGATCAAGTACTGTATTTACAGACGTAACATGTGTCCACACTTGATCAAGTATTTACAGACGTACAATGTGTCCACGCTTGATCAAGTACTGTATTTACAGATGTAACATGTGTCCACGAAGAACTGATCGACAGAGAAGACTTCTCAATCATTTTGCCTGAGAATGGTGTTAATATGTTAAAGGGTTATACTGGTTACAATATTGGAATCGGTGACGACATATTCGTCACTTTCTTCTCCAACGATGGTGTAGATGAAGTGGTTTCATTCGCTTTAACTATTGACGATGCAGAGTCTGTCGTCAGTAAGGTTGTTGGTATTGTAACTTCACCTTCACAGGATAAAATAGAACAGGTAAACTACGTTTTAACTGACTCGTAATTGTATTATTTTTTTTTATTAAACAAACTGTACATATTTTATTATTTGATAGCCCTGTATATTATATAGTGTTTATTACGTTATGGTTCAATATATTTTGTTTTGGACTGGCGCACACGAAATAAAATGTTCTAATACAGCGAATAACGTAAATTATTGCATAATACTGTTAGTATTTAACGTTGATAATTACCATTATTGCATAATACTGTTAGTATTTAACGTTGATAATTACCTTGTTTTTAGTTATATTTATTTCGACCTGTGTACTACCTTTATTCGTATCAATTACCGTAGTGGTAATTAAAGGGACACACGGCAATCTTATTTTTATGAAAACTCACGGTGTCCCGTTAGTTTTTCTACATAACATGCATTAGTTCAATCATTAATATTAATTATAACAATTGTATGAAGTAAATTGTTTTTGTATATTACTGACTTTTGATAATATTGCACCAATAACATATTTCAACATTTGGTAAAATAATTAAGATAACTGATCAATTTTGAAATCTCAAAATTGTATTTAAATATATGCAAGCCGAGTTAAAGTCAATATGTTACTGGATTAATAAATCGAGACGCTAATTTTGATGCTTGATAAAAACTTCAAGATTGCCATGTGTCCCTTTAAGTTATAATAATTGTTTATCACCATATCGTGTTAAAGCAAGCTCGACCGTGTTATAGAATGCACGTATACCGTGACACGTGACATGTTATATATACTGATAATCAATTAAGTAATTTTATATAGATTTTACTTGTTTTCTGATGTAAACTTTAACGGTGAACGTTTTTAATGTAAATTTAATTTTTTTCTGGCTAGTTGAACATATGTAATTGGTTACTTAACTATCCAAATATATTGCAGGAAGTAACAGACTTCTCCGGAGGGGACGACATTGAGCTAGTCTTTGACGAGGGAACAGCTGGCTATACGTTTGAGCTTCAGGTTTATGTAATAGATGGTATGCAGCCTGTACTCAGGAATGCTGTTCTCAAAATATGCTCACATGAAGAAGGTACATATTGAATGTTTTAGACTCGTAGTCACCAATACACCCTTCATTGAATATTGTGTCAGTAAGTAATATATATCACCATCTTTGTAGCACGGGCATTCAGATGCCGATAAAAACTAACCACCTGAGGTTAAAATGTATTTGTTGTCCGCTTTTATAGTACTTTAACAGTTTGAGTAATTCAATTTAGCAAATGTATTACTTCTTATCTGCACTCTTTTAAGAAAGCTCAATACAAATATATTATAGATGTAACATTAACGATTCTTTGATACAGAAGAGAAGATTATCCTGTAAATATAAATGAACTTATATCCTCTTTTTAATACATCGTTTTATGTAAAGATACGACCTCAAAGATGGTGGTTTATTCAAGTTGTCAAGCAACCAATTTGACAGTTGTAGACAAAAGTATCTTGATATATTCGGATATGGTACTTGATACTTGGTACTGACTATATTTGTTCAACATTAATGTAATGTTAAGTCTGAGGACGACGTTTGCATAAACTATTAGCAGAACGTATTTTTTGTCTCGCCCACATAGTGGGTAACGAGACATAGCAGTCACTTTTCCGGCGGCGGCGGCGCCCACATTTTAAATCAGCTAAATCTCAACAACCGCTGCTCGAATTTTTCTGAAGCTTTGTCAGATGCTTTGTTGGGTCAAGGAACAATTACCAAGGTCAAGTTCATATTTTGCGTTATTTTCCAAAAACTTAACCTTGGTAAGGTAACGTAACCTCAGTTAACTGTATGTGATTGTCTAACTTTTTGTCTTTGATATTTGGTCATATGTATGGTTAGCATTGGTGGACAACGCTTAACGACTAAGAATACTAAGGTCAAGGTCACGTTTTGCTTATTTTCCCCAAGCTTAACCTTGGTTATGTAACAACTTTAGTTAGGTAACTTAACCTCAGTTAACTTTATATGATTGCCTAACTTTATGTCTTTGATACTTGGTCATATGTATGGTTGGCATTGGTGGACATCACTGAACGACAAAAAATACCAAGGTCAATTTTGAGTTCAGTAGATCAAAGGTCAAGGTCACCGGGACCCGATAATAAAAACACTTGTCCGAACCTTTACTTCCGCTCCACCTGAGGCAAATCTCGTGAAACTTCGTATTTGAACTGCCTGTGATCAGAGGAGGACCCGTATTGATTTTGAGTTAGTTTATCAAAGGTCGAGGTCACTGGGACCCGATAATGAAAAACTTTGTCTGCATCATAACTCCTCTCCCCCTGAAGCAAATCTCATGAAACGGTTGTGGTGAGAGGATGGCCCCTATTGATTTTGAGATCAAAGATCAAGGTCACCAGCATCCGATAATGAAAAACATTGTCCGCTCCATAACTCCTTTCCCCCTGAGGCAAATCTCATGAAACTTCACAGATGTTTTGCATGTGGTAAGAGAACAACCCCGATTGATTTTGTGGTCAGTAGGTCAAAGGTCAAGGTCTCCGGGACCCGATAATGAAAAGCCTTGTCCGTTCCATAACTCCTGTCCCCCTGAAGCAAATCTCATGAAACTTTATAGGTGAACTGCCTGTGATGAGAGGACGACCATTTCTGATTTTGATTCAGTAGGTCAAAGGACAAGGTCACCGGCATTCGATAATGAAAAACCTTGTCCACTCCATAACTCCTCTTTCCCTGAAGCAAAGCTCATGCAACTTCATAGGCAGACTGTCTGTGGTGAGAGGATGACCACTATTGATTCTGAGGTCAGTATGTTAAAGGTCAAAGTCACCCGCACCCGATAATGAAAAATCTTGTCCGCTCCATAACTCCTCTCTTCCTGAACTAAATCTCACGAAACTGCATAGATGAACTGCCTGTGATGAGAGGGTGACTCCTATTAATTTTGAGGTCAGTAGATCAAAGGTCAAGGTTACCGGGACCAGATAATGAAAAATCTTGTCCGCTCCTTAACTCCTCTCCTCCTGGAGCAAATCTCATGAAACTTAATAGGTGGACTGCCTATGATGAAAAGATGGACTGGTTAGTTTACTTGACCTCAGTTACCTTTATGATTGCCTGACTTTAAGTCTTTGATACTTGGTCATATGTATTGTTGGCATTGGTGGACATCGCTGAACGACAAAAAAAATACCAAGGTCAAGGTCATACTTTGCATTCTTTTCCCAAAACTACACCCTGGTTAAATCACTTATCCTCAGTTACTTAACTTCTTATGATTACTTCGCTTTTATTTGTTTGATACTTGGTCATATGAAGTGTTGTCTTTGGTGGACATCATTTAAACACAAATTTAATAAAATATTTCATATGCGGTTTGCCTTGGTGGGCGAGACACTCTCAGACCGAGGTATTGTTTAATCTATATATCTACCAACAAAAGGAAATTTGTAAATAATGTAAATTTGATGCCGAAATTGACCATGACTTATACGTTTAACGTTTTTAAAATGTTCAGTAAATCTTAATTTCTGCCCCTGTGTCTGAATGTATTCTTCTATTATATCATTGGATCTGTAATGAAATATATGTATGTATTTTATGTATTAAAGCCGGTTTTAATAAAGTGCTTTTTTATGCGAGTATATTTTCTTTTTCATTTGGAACGCACAGTGGTGATATCAACCACAGTAGTAACAACACGTAAGTAACATTATCGTATTCGGTCCTTGCCCCACCATTAGACTACTTCTGTTCTGTCATTCATAAACCATGTCCCACTATTCGGTCCTTGCCCCACCATTAGACTACTTCAGTCCTGTCATTCATAAACCATGTTCCACTATTTGATAGGCTACACTGTCTTACAATTGAATTATTTTGTCTTACCAGCTAGGATTAATATATTGCATTCTGTTTGTAATTTTTTATGTAAGGTCATTTAAATGATGAAAGCTTTTTGGCGCTATTATTCAATTGTATTGAATAAATAAAAACCGTTTGTCTCATGTATCGGAATCTATATCCATCCGAGCACTTTAAAGAACCTCCGAAGTATTGTACACTACTATTCTATTACACGCAACTATAACACGAACTTTGAACAATAATGACACATCTTGCACTGTTTATACTTTGATGCCTGATTTTAATTGATATCATGTATGTACATTGTCATAATTAATAATTGTAACAAAATTATCAACAGCCGCGATGTGCCAAGAAGTGATGCTGAATGAGCAGCTGGGAAATCTGTTAATTGATAGTATAGAACCAAACGATGCCGAGGACGCTCTGATCGGAAATCAGGGTTATATTGTGCCGGAAAATGTCATTGAAGGACAAATAGCTATCAACATGTCTCGACCAAGTGACATTGTTGAAGTCGTTATTACGGTAGAAGGACTGTCATCGATACAAGTATCGTTGGGTGATATCTACACACAGGTATGATCAAGTTATGTTAAAATAACTGTTTGTTACCATGTCATTAATGAAACCTTCTAAATTATCCCCACGTTTTTAAAACTCGTTAGAGGAATATTTCTAAAGCCTCAGGTTTTCTCTCCGTCCGTTGGTCCGTCCGTTGATATATCTCTACTTAAACCATTGGGCGGAATTGAATCAAATGTTACTTATGATTTTCTAACAACGGCATGCAAGAGCAACGTTAGTTTTGATTTCACCTCAGATCCCCGTCCCAGGGGCCCCGAAGCGGATTGAAAAGGTCAAATTCGCTAAACATTTTATTACTATATTTTACACATAGCTTCGTATATATGCTCGACACTAGGTAATGTTGAATTTGTTAATGCTTTTATTTGGACTAATTCCAAATAGGTAATATGCTAAGGAACTATATGACATATTAAACAACACGGCTAAAGTGAGACCATCGGTAACTGGAAACTCTCATGCATCTTTAAAACAAATATACTAATTATTAAAAAAAATATTTACAGGACAAATCGCAATTGAACCCAGAAGAGACAAGACTAATATTCCAGATTTCTCCCCAACAAGACACAGAACATGTCGTTATCAGCTATGTTGCATTAGAAGGGTTTGTTGGACTCATATCGAATGTATACTTCAAAGCCTGTGAAGAAGGTATTGTTATGTTGTACTTTCTGTCGTTGGGTTTTACTACCAAATGCGTTATGTATGCATCTCTTAAGAAGGTCTAACGTTAAACTTACTGATTTATTTTTAAAGTTTTGTGTTTAAAATATCGTATTTCGATGTACATAATTTAATTTCCAAAACGCCTTCATAAACGATGAATTATTTATTGTATTTGAAGTGTGAAAGCCTTACGATAATACTCTGGGAAAGTATTGAAAGGTTGTCGTAAGATACTACATTGAAAGAACATACCTTCTGATGCATTTGAATTTGTTCGCTATGAATTATAATTGTATTTGAATTTGAGTTAATCTGAACAGAGTAACAGCGACCTTACGAGTTTGCACTATTATTAATTGATTTTGACAAAATATATCGAGGCCAAACAAATAAAACTGACAGCTCCAAATTAACAGTTGCTTAATAAATGTGGGTTCTTCAGTGCTGAGTTACGTGCTTAATATAGTAAGATATATTGAAATTATATAAGAAATTAACTCATTATTATAGTTGTGAGCACAACACCAACGATGTCGTCACCATCTTCATACTCTAGCTCGTCGTCGTCCTCAGCCATATCCTCTACTGCGTCGCCGCCATCATCGACTTACTCGACCACGCCGTTGTCTACATACTCAACCACGCCAGGTAGAGTAATTACATTGTTCAACATTACCACAGTTTACATGTTAAACCTTGTAATAGAGAGCTTCCATCATAAAACCTTGATAATAAGACCTATGTTTTGACAGAGCCTAAGTTTCACTTTAATGTTAAGACGGGTTCTGTTTCATATGCTCTCTGACGTCTTTTTCTTTTTGTTTGTCACACTGAACGGAGTATTGCGTTTAAATATCTGTTTCGAGGAAATTCAAAGTGAAGATAAAGAACAAATTAATACAATATAAACAATACCATCATGACCTGCTTTGTAATGTGGCATGTGTCATTAACTCAGAAACCGTGCATAACACGTTTATATTGCATTATTACAGCGTGTTTGAAGATGATGCTTGATAACGAAAACCTGTCGCTAGAATTTACGATAAAACCGAAAAGGGCCATACCTGGAACTGAAGCTGGTGGCGAATTCATACTGAATTCAGATGCCCCGACGGATATCACTATTATATTGTCGGACTCTTCTCCGATTGGCACCGTGGCTATGGAAACAGAAAACGTCGATGTAGTTATTTTAACGTTGCCAAACGGCGATAAAATTGAAGAGGTAGCAATATTCACACTGTATACATTTATATTGAACTATTTTGACTTATACTGTTTAATGAAAAATTGTAGCGTGAATCATACACATGTACGTGTACTGCGTTTTATGCCTTAATTAGGAAAAGCACATTTTTTTCAGATTTTGTTCTAAAACTTGTTATTACCATATACAAATTAAAAGATCATGAACAGTATGACGTAAGTAGTTGAGTAGTCAGTCGTGATTTAGCTCGGATGTTTCTTTAACGTTTACATACTATTATCAATAGTTATGTAGATTGTACTCTGAGACAACGATTTAATGATAAATAACATACAATAAAGTCTCGTTTAATTTATATGTATGTTTATTGGATATTTCAAAAACCTTTAACCCTATTTCTATTAATCATCATATTTATTCAGATACCAAAACCCGACGGAAGTGTATCAATTGATCTGCCCCAAGGGATATCAATGGATGAGCTTTTGCTTACATTTATTCCTGAACAAAACATGGACGAACCTATAACAGTATCAGATATCGATATTCTTGATGACACTACAAACAGCCTCGATATTGCTGGAACTCTACCTGCTGATGCATATGAAGCAACAGAGGAAGGCGGACAATTTGTTTTGGAAAATGGCGACATTCCAAACGTGAAAATATATCTGGCTGACGCACTGGACACACTGGCAATATATCTGTCATTATCAACGGAGAATGTTGCAGAAATATCCGTGATAGCTGTTATTGACGACCAAGATGTTCCCCTGACGACGGTAATGCGTTTACACATGAACTTCTTGGCGTATGTTTGGCAAAACATGCAGTATGCAATTTCCTATTTTGTAAAACATGTTTGAATAAAAAATACATTGACAGCTGAGATAATGAATATAAAGTGTCTATAAACACAATGTCGTCGCCTATTGGGGATTCAGGACGGCTTCTGTCAGCCTGAAAGAGTATGAATTAAGTCTGACAGCCGTCCAACCGTGAACTCTGAGATTCAGTTATTAATCATAAGTGGGGGTTGGGTTAGGGGAACATATAGTACAGCCTGGCGTGTTAGCTTAGTTGAAATAGCATCAGAACGGTAATCCGATGGAGTCTGGTTCAAGTCTCCCGTCCGACTACACATTTACTATTCCTGATACATGTGTTGACATTAAACATTTATTTTCTAGTTATGTTTAAACCTTCGTTTTTTCATATTATGTCGAGTTAGCATGTTTACATGAACAATGCATTATTTAAAATGAATTTGTCTACCCATGGGTTGATATATATATATATATATACTCATAGGCAATATATTATTACTTGTTTAATGTATTTGGAACTACATGTGTATGCTGATTAGCATAAACCCTTAACTGTAATACATATTGCAAACTTTGAAACCAACCACACACAAAGAGAAGAATCAGACTCGGTTTTATTGAGTATTTTCATGAGAGATAATATAAGGCAACACCGCTCGAGCCCCGTATGAAACATATTGATTATTAACATACTTTTTACGTAATCAACTATTCAATATACTATACCGTGAAAAGTACAGTTATATTTTTTCCGTGTTAGGTAACTATACCAGAAGATGGCGAATCATCAATCCCAATAAGCATGGATCGACCGCTAGATGTGAATGACTTCCTAAGAATAACATTCACTGCAGCCGATGCACCGGCAGATATGATTATATCTGATATTGCTATTGAGATAGAGTCAAGACCAGATATAGTAACAACACCTCCTGAAATAGCTGATGCTACAGCAGATGGCGTGACAGTTCCTGTACCTGAAAACGGTAGTTTCGATGTAGTCATTAATTTATATGATGACATCGAATTGAATGAATTCACAGTTGAGTTTAGTGGACCGCTTCCAACAAGCGTTACAGCGATAGTCGACGGTGTAGACGATATAACGGTTAGTAATAACTATCAAACATTTCAAAATTGTTTTCCATGGTTTTGATCATATTGGCACAACAATGTCGTCAACTGTCGTCATACATTACTATAAAGTATGTTATTGCCCATTATAAACCACCCAACAGAGTATTATCTTTAGGTTTAAATGCAACATGTCTGATCAAATTAAATACACAACGTCCAATGTAAGCTTTACTTATGGATAGTGACTTTCAAAAATATAACGCAGATGACAATATATACATATATTATCTTTTACTTTGTTGTTTTAGGTACCGGTGTCGTTGGACGATTCGATGGCCAATGTTGTATTTCCTATCGGATTGAATGCTACCAGTTTCAGTGTAACGATCAATGGTGCAGAGCCATCTTCAGTTATTGTGGATTTTATTGTTGTAGCATGTGTCCACCCGTTAGGTATAAATATGTATTTTCTCATTTCATATTACATTAAACAGTTAATTAAGTACTTATGTTCCTAAGAGTACTTTTTATTTGTTTTTCATTCAATTAAATAAGACTTAATTTAGAAGAATTAATTATTAACTATTTAAATAATGCTTGCACTGTAATTTTAGAATTGTTAAACTGGACATTGCCTCACCATTGGCAAATAAGTATGTTCATTGAATGATTCATTTCGTTAATCACACGACTTCCATGTGTTTGCTTTCTGGGGTATTTACCATTTTATTAGTTATATGACCCTTTACAAGTAATCATTTCGAATATGGAAATGTATCAGGATAGTGAAATTGAATTTAAATTTGTTTAAAGAGGGTAGACCAGTTAGAAAACCGTAAAGGTATTTTTCCTGCTGTCCTCTCAACAGAGTTATACGTGCATAACAACACACACAATAACAACAAAAAGCAATCAGAAATAAATAAAATAAACTATGTTCACAAGAAATAAAATATGGTTTTTATATATAATATCAACATTCAAAGAAATGATTACTTACTTTCTTGGCTTTCTACCAATAAATCTGAATGGGGCAAATAGGCATATCACTTATATTGAACTTATCATCTGAGGTAAGCCTGCTTTTGTTCTTTAGCCTGTGCACTATTTGCCAATGCTTTTCTTTCTGGAAATATTAGGTCAAATGTTCATGTCCAGACCGTTTGTATAGCGGTGATTATTTACAATGCTATCATGTCTGCATTATCCCCATACATGGGTTCTCATAAACCAGGTGTCATACACATCACAGAAGACTGTAAATATATGAATAATATATTTATTATGTGAAATCAACAATAGATTTATCAATCCATGTAAAGTATATAACTTTACTCGTCAAAGTCTAAACGGCAAATGCCATATTAAATGAAATATCATTTAATTGGAAGTTACAAATTACATTCTCAATAAAGATAATGACAACGATGATTTATGTTCAAAGGTAAACATTGAAACATCAAACACACAAATACACATTGCTGAATTAGATTACGTATTTTATAGTATCTTAACAACCAATATGACAAAATACTAATTACATCTTCTCTTAAAACTATGAACAATAACAAAAATGTTACATACCTGTAAATATATATATTTGATTTATGTTCAAAGGTAAACATTGAAACATCAAACACATAAACATTGCTGAATTGGATTACGTATTTTGTAGTCTCTTAACAACCAGTATGAGAAAATACTAATTACATCTTCTTTAAAACTACGAACAATAACAAAAATGTTACATACCTGTAACTGTATGAATAATATATTTATTATGTGAAATCAACAATAGATTTATCAATCCATGTAAAGTATATAACTTTACTCGTGAAAGTCTAAACGGCAAATGCGCCGAAGCATAGATTTATCGCGTGCACGTGCATAATTATATTAGTAAAGGTATGAGTGTATAACATGACATTGCTAAAGGATATATTATAACAGGGTCACCTATGTTACTTAAAAGGGAAAATAAATATATAAATAAAAACGGAAGGTTTTATTAAGTTTATTATTTATTTGCCCCCCTATGACTTATATAACACCAAACTTTTTGAAAATATAAAAAAGTAAATTCAGGCTTAGATTTCTTACCGACAATATGCATGCTGTAGACAGCGTAATTAGTAATTAGTATATCTGTCATATAAACAGGATAACCGAATTTAGTTTTAAACGTGTTTTCTTTTTTAGAAACGACAACAGCAGGTATTTCATCAACATTCAGTACCCCAGCAGGTAAGAGAAAGCGAAGCTTATAACATGTATCATTTTTAAAGAATATTGGACTACTGTTTATACCAAAATCCAATTAATGATGTAGTACATAAACTTTGTGTTTAAGAAATACCATCATGATATTGGTTTAATGTATGTTGAATATTTATTGAAAAGTTCACATTTGATGCTCATGAAAAGAGTTTGAAGGGAGAAATAATGAGATTTATTTTAACTAATGCATGTATTATTAAAAATAAATTAAGGCTTTTGAGGAACGATCCCCGACCCGTCATAGACTTGACACAGACAGTTATATTTATTATTCCCCTGTTTATGACGCTGTAATGAAATGATGTATTGGTTTTCTTTCCAAACCTTGATATTTTGTAAAATTACAGAGTGTACTAAAACTATGCTGGATAATGAAAAAATGCCGTTGCCATTTACTATAAAACCAAATCGTGCAACATATGGAACCGACGCTGGTGGCCAATTCATACTGGATGCTGATGCGCCGACGGATATAACTATTATGCTATCAGATTCTTACCCAGTTAGCATCGTGTCTATGAATACAGTACACATAGATGTCGTTGTCTTAACGTTACCAAACGGCTCTAAAATTGAAGAGGTAAATTGATATTGACGTTCTACACATAAAGATATGTACCATTGGTCTTCAGATTTCACACTGTACATTTTTTCTAGCGTAATACGTTCCTACGATATTGTCCGTTTACTCCTGTATGCTTGTTAAAGTAGCTATCCCGCCAAGAACAGCCACATTTTACAACATACGTATACCGTTTCTAAACCAACTATCGGGGAGGTATATATATAACTTAATATTTTGAGAATCCATAATATTCTATAGACAGTATAAACGGCCTTAACCAGTCATGCCAAAACCCAGAACTGCAGCGTTGAATATAAGAGTTACCAACTCATAATCCTTTTTACGCATATTCAATCACGGGTATTTTAAGAAATACTGAAAAGGTGATCCCTTGGAAGCAATAAACACAAACAAGAGAGAAAAGTAGCAGACTCGGTTTTATTGAGTCTGTTCATGAGAGGTTATTATAAGATGCAACACCCTTCACTCCTCGTAATACCGGCTTAAGCGATATATTCTACTTTAAAGCAACACAGAATGGGCTTGATGATCCCAAAAGGCCAGTAAATAATAACACTACTGATTTGTAGTCGGGGCAACTTTTTACGGCCGCCAGACAGCACTAAACAAACGTTAGTGTGAATGTCAATAAATACTGAACCCATGAAATATTCTATACTTTCAATCGGCGCATATGCATTTTGTATATGACCTGAACACCTGGATAGAGTTTTGATAAACCGTTTTGTTGTTTAATTTTGCCATTATTTGACGGGATAGTTTATTTAATTAGTTACATATTGAATGGTTCAAAGTCAACACCGGTGTCCGTCAGGGCTGTAATTGTTGTTATTATAATAGTCATTTCAGATTTGTTAGTGGCAATATTAGGTATCATAAATCATTTCTGCTAATATTTTTCTATCACAGTTTACACTGTGTTTTTAGTTTCCTTTTAGTTTCGTTACGCATCGACCATTTTGTCTTGTCTGTTAATATAGGGTTATGAACTATTGGTATATACTTTTTATTTGTATAGTATGACAAATGCTATATATTGATATGTTTTTGTTAAGACATATTATTTTCTCAGTTATTTTTAAAATGGCTTCATATGTTCACTATGTAGAACATATTTTATGTAACATATTAGTAAACCAATTATATAACTATCAGTTATGGATGTCAACAACTTTATTTGCTAAACATATACCATGTACATGTATATCGATATAAACGTTCAAATTCATCTATATTTTGTGATTACTATTCCTACCACCGTGATAATTTTGGCATTTGTGAATTATGAGATTTCAAATGAAATCATCTTGCCGCATACTCAAATTTATATAGGAATATTTGCCTTCTATAATGGTGCAAAAGCAAGATTTTTATATTTAACTGGATTTCACTGGAGTAAAGGTTTTGTTGCGGGTTTTGTATAATTAGGTTACTTTAATTGTTTGTTGATCTTCGATTTTAGTTGCCCAAGCCAGACGGAAGTTTATCATTTGATCTTCCTCAAGGTATATCAGTGGATGAAATTGTACTTCAATTTATACCTGAAGACAACATGGATGAATCTATAACAGTCTCCGATATTGATATCCTTGATGACAATGCAGAAAGTATTGCAATAGCTGGAACTGTACCGGTTGATGCGTTTGAAGCAACCGAGCAAGGCGGCATCTTTTTGATGGAGCCTGAGGATACTCATGAAGTGAAACTATATCTGGACGAAGCGCTGGACGTATATGCAATATATTTGGTCATGTCAACCGAGAATGTTGAAAATATTTCACTGATAGCTGTAATTGACGACGAAAACGTTCTACTTCTATCGGTAATGTTTATATTTTATATTTAAATTTCTATATGATTGAGTACATATTGTAAATAATAAATACGCCTTAAACGTAACCACGATATACACTGTATACAAGGGATATTTGTTTTAGTACACATAAAACTGCATGGTAAAACTCTCTTTTAGATGTTTGTTTACTGTTTTACTGTATGACGCGCACCAAACTTAAGGCCGCGTGTTTAGTGTCAAGCGTTGAAGGTTTCACAACTCCTCTACCGCTTCAGATAATTGGGTGACACTTTGTATCTATGTATTCGTAATAAACTGTGTATGTCGCCCCTATTTAGGGGTCGCATGTTTAAGGTCTGGGTTATGTTATTTTCGTGTAAGATCCATGAATCCTGAAATCAAACTTGTTGTGTTGATGTGTAGTACATAGACAGTGTATGACAATGTGGTCACCAACGTACAAGTCATGCCATGTTTATATCCAGTACAGCCAGACTCACCATTAAACATTTTTGCTGGCTGTTTTTCTACCTACACACGAAAAAGTCTCTGACCAAAACTGTTTAAACAATTCTATATCATTTCATTTTTATTGGCTAACTTTAGACTTTTTTCTTTAATTTCATAAGTTTTATTCTGTCTTCCCAAAAAGAAACCCGCCTAACTAATTATTTAAACACTAAATAAACCCACGGTCGGAAAACAGCAAAAACTCATGTTAATGCTAAGAAGGAAATAATCATCAAATGTATATGAGACTTGGTTATTTTGCATCAAATTGACAGAACAGACATGTCTATTCCTCTATTGTTATGATAGCAAATTAGACAGTAGAGGGTCCACATCAAATTGACAGAACACACATGTCTATTCCTCTATTGTTATGATAGCAAATTAGACAGTAGAGGGTCCACATCAAATTGACAGAACACACATGTCTATTCCTCTATTGTTATGATAGCAAATTAGACAGTAGAGGGTCCACATCAAATTGACAGAACACAAACGTCCATTCCTCTATTATTATGATAGAAAGTTGGACAGTAGAGGGTCCACCTCAAATTGACAGAACACACGAATCCATTCCTCTATTGTTATGATAGCAAGTGGACAGTAGAGGGTCAACCTCAAATTGACAGAACACACAAATCCATTCCTCTATTGCTATGATAGAAAGTTGGACAGTAGAGGGTCCACCTCAAATTGACAGAACACACGCATCCATTCCTTTATTGTTATGATAGCAAGAAATATAAAAAGATCGGACAGGGAAAGTAGCATTCAAGGAGGACAGTAAACCACAAAACACAGAAACAAACACGTAAACAGACAAACAAGAAGGCAAAAGCACTAATAAATGCAAACGACATCACAAACACAAAAAGGGTTGACAATAGGGCTACCGCCTTGGAACGGTCAGTGGCAAAGTAGGCCACTGGGGGTTTAAACCGGTTCTAGGGTGCACCAAACCTCACACTTACCCTACTGTCATCCCATTAAAACAGGACAGTGTAAATTAAGAAATCCCCGCCATGATCTAATCTCTAACCGCAGCATCAATAGGCAATATAAGTAAAACACATCAAATTGACAGAACACTCGTATCCATTCCTCTATTGTTATGATAGCAAGTTGGACAGTAGAGAGTCCACATGCCAATGTACATTTCGTGTAATACTGTATACACTACATTGTTGTAAGTTTATGTTTGAACGAAACACAAGTAATAAACGCCAATAACCAACCTATTTTAGGAACCAGTGGCACAGAATGGCGATTCATACTTCCCAATAATCCTGGACGTATCTTTCGACGAGGACGACTTTTTGATATTACAATTTGCTGCAGCAGATAGCCTGGCAGATATGATTATATCGGATCTCGATATGTTAGTTGAGACTAGACCAGATATAATTACAAATCCGCAAGAAATAGCTGATGCTACAAAAGACGGAATTACAGTTCCTGTACCCGAGGATGGCGATTTTAGTGTTATCATTAACCTAGTTGATGGTATTGAACTGAACGAATTCATAATTGAGTTTGCTGGACCTCTACCAATAAGTGTTACTGCGTCTGTTGACGGTGTAGATGACATAACAGTAAGTTATAACCAGTTTTAATATACTAGAATAATGAGTTTGTAGACATAGTCGTGCTTATCATATACAAGTAGTGAATAATGAAGGCGTTATTTGGAACGTAAGACATGCTAAGAAATATCCGGATAGCAAACTGAACACATAAGTTTGTGTAATAATTAATGTACGGCGTTTGTAATTTTGACATTGTTTGTGCCGGTTTCAGTAACACGTAAAAAATGCCGATTTTTATAGAAGCCCTAATGCGTAAATACTCACATTTAGTATCTGAACAGAGTTCTTAATGACTCCTTAATAAGCACAGTTGCATTCCGAACTACAACTTATAAGGATGCCTCTTATCATGTTCAAATTTGTATTTTAGGTTCCAGTTTCTTTAGCCGATTCAATGGCCACAATTGTTTTCCCTATCGGCCTGAATGCGTCAGCGTTCAATGTGTCGGTAAATGATGCAGCTGCTGATACAGTTATTGTGGATTTCATTGTTGTAGCTTGTGTCCACCCTAAAGGTAATACACTTTTGTGTCATTATGTTAGTGGATTTATGAAGTATGAGCTCAATAAATGAATGTGTTGAATACACAACTCTAAATAATACAGTTTACTAAGAAACATCTTGCCTCGGAAAGATACCGGAAAGCGACTAGCTCTTGCAAATAGACATAATGTGTTTCTAAAAAACGTTTTCTGTTTAGATAATGTCTTTTTTTTTCATGTACGTCCGTTTTTGTCTCTTATATCTAGTATTAAAATACATATATGAATTTGCTTTTACATAGTTTGTGTTAGTCTTGAAAATCGGTATATCTTCGTAGTATCTATGTACAAATATTAAGAAACAAAACCACACCTTATAAACTATTCCAGAAATGACGACTACAACGACTGTTTCATCAACAGCGGTGTCCTCTACTCCGGCAGGTATTACACCGTTAACAATTAAGTTCTGAAATATAAATAAATTGGGCTTATCGTAGTTTCCAATTTTCTTTCCCAAACCACGACTATATTTTGCCAAGTATAAGATAGAATAATGATAAAACTAGAGAGCAAATAACGAGTTGATGTTACAGGGCTTTGAATGTTATCTATTTATGATGTGTATTGGTGCAAACACTGCTCCACAATTATTACTCTGATCGAAATAAGATGATTAAATAGGATTATTACTAGAGTAACGTATTCTGGAAGTTTGTATCAGCTCGAGTAGGTAAATGCCAGATGAAGGATCACACGATAAAAACTTCCAGAACACGTTTCTCTAGTAATGATCCTTTTATTATATACCTCTTACACATCATTAACATAGACATATTTGCATTGCTATTGTATGTAGTTTTAAGGTGCTGGTGTTCATTGGTCTGATCTACTTGTTTTGTTTGTATGACGTAACGTCGTCTTGAAGTTCTCGCGCATAGTGGCGTAAAACTTGCTTGAATCATTGGAAAAAACGCTGTTCTATTTTTAGTAAGATAGTGATACTAATTCTATTTTTAGTAGCATAGTGATAACCTGTAGTGTGATACAGGTTGTTGTATTCCAGTGTAAGAAAATGAAGGTACTATGTATATATTATTGATATGTTTATAATAACAGTCCATACCACTTCATAATAATGTATTGCAGAGTGTTTGATACGCATGTTTGACAATGCCAGAGAGCCATTAGACTTTAATATAGTGCCCATTGATGCTGTACCGGCAACCGAGGAAGGTGGAACATTTGAAGTTGAACCCGATATTCCGACAAATATCACTGTTACGATTCCTGAAAATACACCAGTGGATAACGTGACTTTAGAAACAGAAAACGTAAACAGTGTCGTGATAACGCTACCTGATGGTACTGAGATCGAACAGGTAAGAATTTTAGCTGATATTAATAGACGAAATATATTAACTATAGGAAAAAATATTACCATAAATGTACACAACGCGCTCGAGTATCAATTTTGAGTTAGCTCTAAAGCTAGCGAGAATTTTTATTGTATTTTCATTGAACTGTAACTGAAATAATATTTCTTTATGCTTTTTTTAAAAATCAATTAGCATCTTTTTTTGATATAGTGTTTGCGAAGTGTTTTGTTAGATGTATGACTCTCTCTCTCTCTCAATCTCTCTCTCTCTCTCTCTCTCTCTCTCTCTAAAGATAACGTTTTATTTAGTGATTTATTTATAAGAATCAATAAGTACAACCTGCGACCGATAGTAATAACTAACATCTTATGCTCCATATAGTGTTTTAAAGGTGAATGGCCACCCTTTTTGTAGTATTATCAGTCAACAAATCTAACTCTTAAACATGATTTGAACATTTCTTGATAGTCCCGGAGAGAAACATACATTGAAAACCGCTACTAAGTTGTATGTAAAAACAAGTATTATTTGCATGACGTAGATACTTCTTTTGCCACTGCGTGACTGCACGGGGAAATGAGGTAAATCTGAATAGTACAGCTGCACATCTATTGCAAGATAATTGATAAATACATTTACCTGTGGATTAATTTACCTGTTCAAAGTTTTCTACGTCATCAAATAAAATATTATTCTCGCTTTTCACAGATAATGCAATGTGTGAATTGTTAATATCTATTGTTGTGTATTGATTTCGATTTAAATAAACATAAACATGTTCATGAAACAAAACATGGCCGGAAAACTTTAAATACAATATATTGCAAAGGGAAACTACTCAGACATTACTTGTATTGTGTATGTTATGTCTGCAGAGCCCGAATCCCGATGGCAGTGTTGTTATAGATCTTCCAGAGGATACTATCATCGAGGAACTGACAATCACACTTATTCCTGAAGATAACATTGGCGATGAACCTGTGACAGTCTCAGATATTAATGTCGTCGATGAAAATGGCGAAAGTGTTGATATTATTTCAACCGAGCCCATGGAAGCCTTTGTTGCTACGGAGGAAGGTGGTTCTTACATTATCGAACCAGAAGACTCACCCGTAGTCACGATAAACGTCACAGAACCAATAAAAGGTGACGTTGTATATCTTTCTGTGACAACAGAAAACGTTGACGAAGTAATCGTTACAGCTATAGTCGATGGACAAGAGATTCCACTTACTTCAGTACGTACTTCATTATTTTGTTTTATTAGTGTTATTTACTTTCGGTTCGTATACATGTAATTATGTCATATTTGTCTTTTACCTTACGAGTTATGGACATTTAAGCGGCTGATGTCAAAATTATCGTTTTATAAATGTTACTTATTCAAACAAACCAACCATGTACATATTTGCTTTCTTGTGATCTTCTCAAACTTTCTATACAATAATATGAACTATTATTCTTTTTAAAAAAATTGGGCCCCGTGTGGTTCCGGGGAGCCCCGTTTTGTCACGGGGAAAAGAATAGGGTCACTGCAGATCCCTTTGGATTGGTAGGCAAAGGGATAGAATCCCCCCAAATTCATGTTCATTTCATCATTTTTTGTTCATGTTCATTAAAGGTCTTCATCATGATCCCTACATTGTTTCATGTGCCATCTCGCTCACATCAAAAGAGCAGTGGCAGAAAAACAATAAACGTGACTCCAGCGTCAATGGAGTTTCTACGATAGAATTTGCAGCAACTCTGCAGTTCAGGGTGAGAAGGTTCTAGGCCCATTTTTCCATATTTTATCTCGATGTACATGGAGGATGAGTCTGGCATGTTCATGCCTGTTAGGCGCCATATAACCTGTCATGTGTTGGTGCGCCTTAAAACCCATTTCAATTGAATTAAACAAATTGGTGAGTTTATACAGCCAGCGGCCCCACACTCGGATTGCTACCCTCGATAAAATACTGACAGTACTTGTGGACCTTTACTTAACACGACTGTTAACAAAAGCTTTTGGCATACATAAATATATCAATTTCTAAAATTATCGAAGTAAGAGTTGGCATCTATATAATATTTTAAAACTTATTTTAAACATTTGCATTTGTAATTTGAAACTGAATTGTTGAACCACTGCTATCAATTACAGGAAATTCTAAACGGAAAAATCATATCAATATGACTCGACACGGCTGAGTTAACTGTAACATGTTGTAACATCCACTGTTATGTAGAATAAAACCAACATCGTTAATAAGTAACCATTTGTATACATACCGTCTTGTTTTCTTTACGGAATTTCCAATATCAGTATGTATTGGTAAAACAAATTGATTATATTTCTATTTTGATACGTTACTCTGGTGTGTAAGTGCCTATGTATTTTATATGGAAAATAAAATGAAAAGAAGCACTTGCAATTAATGTATCCCAGTTTCGCTTTAAATATATTCTGTTACACATACTTACATAAACGAAACTTATAATCATAGAAGACGTAATTTAATTGAAACATAAAATAAAAATAATTTCCTGTCAATATATATCATATCATGTGTATACTGTTTTAGGAGCTTATACCCGAAGACGGAGAATCGCTGATTCCTATTATTCTCGTTGAACCGTTGGACGTTGATGATATTCTAAAAGTAGAATTCAGTTCATCAGATGAATTGAAGGATATGATCATTTCTGATATATCTGTCGAAGTCGATACAGTTCCAGATGTCACTACAAATCCTCCCGAAATAGCCGATGCCATGTTAGACGACGTAAAAGTTCCTGTACCAGAAAATGGAACCTTTGAAGTCACCGTTGAATCTTTAGATGTTGTTGAGCTCGTACAATTCACCATTGAGTTTGAAGAGCCAATTCCCGAGAGTGTGACTGTTTCTGTTGATGGTACCGATGATATAACCGTAAGTTAAACTGTTCTCATTTCTGATTACATTGTATTATTCCGTAGTTGTAACTGCTGTGTACAATGGTATAGTTTAATGCCTTCTTAAGCCTACTACATGTACATGTTCGGCCTTTCGATACACAATTTGAATAGTGCCTGAATTAATTTAGTAATAGGTAAATACATTTGTTACAGTTAGTTATAAATATTTAACATTTAAATAGAGATTGAAATATTAAAATATTTTTGTTTTTGGTAGAGTATTTGTAAGGCAAATTTATACTACATCAATTACGTAAAATAATCCTTTTAAACTGGATTTATTGTGTTTTAATATGTTGAAATATCATTATTACGAAACCTAAAGAATGTAAACAGCTAATTATAGCATCGACTGTTGCTCAAGTTGCGAATGTTAATTTGCTCTATGTATTCTTAGGTACCGGTTTCTGAAGATGGAGTTGCCGTTGTTGAATTCCCTCCCGGATTGACAACGGACAGTTTTAATGTTACGGTGAATGATGACGGTGTGCCACCACCTGCTGTAATTGTGGACTTTTTTGTTAAAGCGTGTATTCAACCTCCAGGTAATACAGCCAGCAATAGTGCCCGAATGTGTTTCCTCTTTTACATATGGGTTGGGCGAACTTTGTGGGTGGTGGTGGAGGGAGAGAGGCTCCATGGTAGTAGGGTGTAATACCACTGAACGAGTGCTGCCACTTATCTAATATTGAACACATTTGAAATGTCTCCACGGAACAGAACGAATTTACCTTTTGGCAAGTGTGGTCCCTCATTACTTTGTAACCCGAAATGAAAAATATTAATCGGGCCGACACATTTACTCATTCTCGGGCATGTACATGTGTCAGAGGAATTTATTGAACAGTAAAATTAGTATTATCTCGGTTTCCTCTGAGTCAACTACCCCACACTAAATATGGATCTAAAAATAATATGTTGGTAAGCCATCACAGAGCAATTCATATCAGTTTCTAGATATATAGCCAATCTGTCCAGCAAAAAAAGCCTCAGTTAAGTAAGTCTGCTCAATATGAGGTAAATTTAAGTCGCATTTTATACCGTATTTACCATATACGTAAGCAACGTATTCGTGAAGCTACGCATTATTTAATTATTTTTTCCATCATTAACATGTTATCTAATTATTATATTGTATAAAAAGAACTACACAATTAGTATACCTTTTTGTGAATACCTACGGGTTTTTTAAATGTCATGAAACTCTTAACAACATTAAATAAATGACTATTTCTTTAATTAAAATATAATTGTAAATACATTACTGAATATTACTTTAATCAGGTAAATAAATATACATTCACTTCTTGTTATTTTTGTTTCTTCTAGTTACGACTGTTACTACTCCAACAACACCGTCATGTAAGTATTACGTCTCGGTTTGACTAATCACAATTATGTTTACTACTATTTATATTATACTATAATTACTTCTTCTACTACTACTACTACTATTACTACTACTACTACCACTACTACTACTACTATTACTACTACTACTACCACTACTACTACTACTACTATTACTACTACTACTACCACTACTACTACTACCACTACTACTTTTTCTACTACTACTACTACTACTACTACTACTACTACTATTATTACTGCTACTACTACTATTACTACTACTACTATTACTACTACTACTACTACTACTACTTTTTCTACTACTACTACTACTACTACTACTACTACTACTACTACTATCACTGTACTCTTGCTACTACTACTTCTTCATCTACTGCTACTAATAGTTTCCTTTCTAGTTCTTCTACTACTACCTTTAGTGCTACTACTTTTTATACTGAAAATAATAATTCTCTAACAAGTACAACTACAACAACACTAGCAGAAACAATACAGACAAAAACTAATATTAACAACACAACCACAACTACTGCTACTTTATATTGTGACTTCTTATAAGCGAGTGTGACGTGAACTGATGAGTATCTTTAAAAGGATTTAGTGTAATTAAAAAGCATGTAACTACGTTTCTGTTATTTCAGCGCTATCTTCACCTGGAACAGGTCCAACAACACCATGTAAGCAAATAAATGTAGTTATGTTTTATATACGTTTTTCGAAGCTCTGCTTTATACGTTTTTTTAATATATGTTTGTTGTATGACACTTTTTTTACATATATATATATATGTACGTTTGCAATAGGTATATGTTATGGTATCCACAGTGTAATCGGATAAAAGCAAAAAAAAGTTATATTTCGAACAAACGTCGATGCAACCAGACTTATTAAAGCAGCCATCTTGTAATATTTAACTACGCGAAACGTCAGTTAAAGTTACCAGTTTATTTAAACATATTGAATTGTAAATTTTTCACAACGAAGCGAAATTATTGAAGTGCTAGTTTGAAGAAAGTTTGATTTGAAACAATTATATAATGTCTCTTTAATGTAATTCTAATTTAAATCCATTTTATTTTTATTTTACAGATTGCAAGCCTGAAATCCTTGACCAAGACAACGCAGCAGACTTCCTTATGATAGCTACCTATCCAGCTGTGGACGATGTCAACAGTGTGCTGAATCCTACTAATAACAGTGCTAGCACTGCCGCAATCAAATTTCCAGTGGACGGTCTTTATAATGAGTTGAACGTTACGTTTACGTTTCCAGCCGTGATAGAAAAGCTTGAAATATACGTTCGTTACATGAAGAGTTTTGTTCTAACCATAGATGACACTGACTCGTCAGTAAAGGTGTGTATAGGAAAGTTGATACAAACTGTAGATCTATAACCAATCTTTATTGTATGATTTATTGTAAGATGTATGGTTATGTGTTATAATGTTATAAACAAATTTCATTTCTTAAAATATATGACTCGTAATACAAATATGGTTTAGTAGACGAACCATAGATGACAAAGATTAATAGAACATACGCGGACATGGCCGATTCCACCTACCTTTCCTGATAAGAGTTAACATGTTTTAAAACGTGTGATATAATTTAATATTACATATTTGTCTGTGATTTGTATAGGAAATACTGGGAATAGAAAAGCTATATCTACTCGTTTGCATATATATATATACACAGTATCTCTCACTGGAGATATTTCCCAGTACGGAACATTGCTCGGCCTTTTCCGTCAGTGGCGGGAATGCCAAAATGACGTTCCGATTGTTTTACGGACGTCGTCGTCAGATTCCGCCACTAGGAAATAACGATTACGGAAATTAACGAAGAGTTCCGGTTCCACTTGTTTTGTTTGTATGACGTAACGTCGTCTTGGATGACGTAACGTCGTCTTGGCGTTCTCGTGCAAACTGATGTAAAAAGGCGTGAATCATTAGAAATATTAATAAAATATCATTTTAAATTTAAGAAATAGAACATCGTTTACTGTGAATTATCGTTTAATATATCACGGTTTGGAGTTCAATTGTAAACAATAATTTCACGAGCCCGAATGGCGAGTGAAATTATTGTTTAAATTGAACGCCAAACCGTGATATATTATAGCTAATTCACCGTAAACGATGTTCTATTTCAATTCTAATACCCCTAAAATGTGAAAATAACGCAAACATCTGAAATCTTTCGCATTGCTTTGCTTACTCTCCTAACGTTGCATACGTTACAATGCGTAATGCGCAATGCGTAATGCTTATTCTCCTAACGTTGCAAACGTTACAGTGATATATCGTTCAATATAACGAGATATTTTAAACTAGGCTATATAGTGCGGGTGTATTAGAATATGTATTATATAGTTTAATAACCAGTGTTTTTGAGATACTGAAAATATCTCCCGAGGTAGAGAAATGGCCCCGATATAAGAATGAGACGAGAAATGGCCTCGATATAAGAACGAGAAATGGCCCCGATATAAGAATGAGTCTCATTCTTATATCGGGGCCATTTCTCTACCTCGGCACTCGTTCTTATATCGGGGCCATTTCTCTACCTCGGGAGATATTTACCGTATCTCAAAAACACTGGTTATTAAACGCTATGTGGTATGTTGCACTACAGATAAATACTAAACGCTATGATTTATTCTAAATACCATCTTGTATCTTCTGAATTCAGTGCATTAATTTGTGTTTTTGCAGAATAATATTAAGCTATATTTCAATCAAAATATGCCTTGTTTAAATAATACTTGAAATAAAATACTTCTAATAGGTCATTGAACGTCCAAACCAAATAACCAAGGTCGAAGTAACAGTGGATCCTTGGGGGACACAGATCAATGAGTTTTCCATCAGCGGTATTGTGCTATATTCTGCAACAAGAAAACCACAGATTAGTCGACTAATTATCGAAGCTATTGTGGCATGTGAAGAAATAGGTGGGTGTTTATTTAAAAGTTGTGTTAAATTACTGATTATGCGATATATCCATACTACAAGTTAGGATTTAGGAAGAGTCGCACATTTGTGAAAAAATCAAAACAAAAATTAATATGAAACATTTCAATATTTCAATAATAGATTGACTGATTTCAGCTATAAACAAATATTGTATGGTTTCACCTGTATTTATTTCAGAAACAACTACCTATTCCAGTTTGAGTTCCTCAAGGTTTACTACATTCTCGTCCGTACCTACAACGCCGGTATGTATTACATACTTAATAACAAAGCCATAGCTTACTCACTTTAGTTCTTGAGCTGGCTGTAGACCCCCCTCCCCCCCCAGGGGGAATTTTGTAGGGTATGATTACTTGTTCAACATTACTAAAGTTAAGCGTTACAAAACATGTGTTAGGCCTTAATAAAGCTCGCAGTAATATACTTTAAAACAAAACTGCAACATGGTTAATTGTTGTTATTAATTACGCGGGGAAGAGGGCGATTAATAAGAAGCTGCTTTGGTTTGTCTATTGATTAATAACAAGCTGCTTTGGTTTGTCTATTGATTCTTTGCTCCAGATAGGTTAAAGAAACTAACCCGCCAAATAACGGCAACATTACACTACACAACATTTTATCAAAACTCTATCAGGTAGTATACTAATGTATATGCGCCGATTAAAAGTATAGGCATTCACGAGTTCTTAAAATACCCATGACTGAATATGCGTAAAATGAATTATAAGTTGGTAACTCTAACTTCGACGCTTCATTTTTGGGGATTGCGCTGGCTGATTAAAGCCATTTATATTGTGTATATAGAGTTTGGGTTCTCAAAATAAGTAAGTTATTTATATACCTGGTCTTAAGTAGGTTTAGAAACGGTGAACATCTCTTGTACAATTTGCCTCTTGATGGGGGAATAGAGACTAATGAACCAGAGAAAGAGTTTTATTGATTCATCTGCGCCTGAGTGCGAATCTAATCAATAAGCGTAATACGACACTACTTTAATTCATTTTTCACAGATTGTTTGTGATGAGGAATACGACTTTGTGTGCGACACATACCCGCAATGTGCCCACGAATGTGACGGTAATATCGAGTGTATTGACGGCTCGGACGAATTAGGCTGCAAGAGTATGTACATGTTTTACCCCCAAAACACACAAACATATACATATATTTACACATTTCAGTGTTTTAATAGTTTTGAAGTAGGAAAAGTAAATTCAGTCTGCTTCACATAAACTAGAATTTCTATGGAGAATGAAGACACTGTGTTATTGTTATATTCGTCTTTATCATAATTCGTTTAAAAGTGCCAGTAAAAATGCTTGTACTCATCTGTTATAATATTTTAATTGGAAACCATTTAATAATGTTACATAAGGGGGCACTCCTCAGTTTCGCACGAATGTCCATGGTGTAAATCAGAAAGATACCAACTAAGCATCGTTTAGGTCCATGGATGGTATTTATAATAAGTATGAAGTGCATGTTTAATTTCTTTTTCAGTTTTGAATACTTATAAGTTTATTTTGATGTACTGGAATATGCATTCCTTAGTTTTTTTGGAGACTATAAATAGAAAAATTCAAAATACAGCAAAAAACACAGTTCTCGAACAGTGTTTTGCTGCATTGCTGTAGTTCAAGAACTGTTGGTGAACAGTATTTTGCTGTATTGCTCTAGTTCAACAACTGTTCGTGAAGAGCATTTTGCTGCATTGCTCTAGTTCAACATTGTTCATGAACAGTATTGTGCTGCATTGCTCTAGTTCAACATTGTTCGTGAACAGTATTTGCTGCATTGCTTTAGTTCAACAAATGTTCGAGAACAGTGTTTTGTTGTATTGCTCTTGTTTAACAACTTTTCGAGAAACATGTTTTACACTATTTCTCTCGTACGTATTCGTTAATATAATATTTATATCGGTTTCAGCAACTGGAACAACTTCAGTGACTACCACTCCATTCTCATCATCTTCAGGTAATATTTAAATGACAATATTATGTAATGTGATCTTAACATTTTAAATAAATATACATATTTACTGTACAAATACTGTATTGCACATACAAATGTCGGATGCATTCTTTACATACTTGGTTAGTTAAAGAGGTTAGTGAGAGATAGTTGTTGAATATAGTATTTGGCTGGGCCCGATATTTACATATATACCTATATATCTACAGATATCGGTGGTAAATTCTCAAATACTTTTGGATTCTTACTTGATTTCGAACAGGTGGTTCCACTACTCCAGCCTTTAAAGGTTCTGAGTATTGTTTAATAACCCTTGGGATATGTTGCCTCCTTTTTAATTTAGTCTTTTGACTATTACCTATGATACGCAGGCTTCATATTCTCTGCTCCCAGCTAAATTCCCTTATGTTCATTTCGCCCATTGTTTTCTCGTTAGAGCAAAGCGTTTTGTTAGATACTTGGACCATACGCCGCTGGCCGTCGAATGGTGTGAAAACACCTCATAGAAGGTTCCATGTTCACCGTCATATGCATATAATATTCGGGATGGCTCAAATGTATGTACTATCGGCGATTTAAATATTGAGCTCTGCTCAACCCGGGGCTAGAGGGCCTGAACGGAAGCAAGCACTTTCCACTATCGTTTATGAACGGCCTCAATCAAACCAAGACTGCAATATTTTTTGTATTTATCGTGTTCAACGATTTCCAAATTTCTCCTTTCATAATTTTTTGATCACTTTGATAATTTTCGAGCGCGCTCTGGGCAACAGCTGTCTTTTTAATCTGTTCAGATTAAACGTTCTTGGTATGGATATAAACGTCTATGTATGTACTCACAGGAACCACAACGGAAAAACAATGTTCTGATTTTGACTTCTCGTGCCTAGACGGTACTGGTTGTGTGGAGAACAATCAGCTGTGTAATGACGTATGTGATTGCGAGGACTGCTCCGACGAAGACGGTTGTGGTAAGGGTGACATTACATTTGAAACAGAACCGCACATATTTAATTATTTTAGGAATAATATATGTTTATGTGTCACATGACGTTGTACCCTATCTATATACTATATCCCAAACTAGTCAGAGTTTTATATCAGAAATTCAGTAAACCGACGAGGATGTGTATACGAGGTACTAAAGTATTTGGAAATTTGCTGAATGGTATTAATTAGTAGAAGGTAATTCAAAACTACCCACATCCCAACAGTTTACTATAGCAATATTACCTAGACTGCATTAAGGGAAAGTATAAATGTGTTACTAATTTAAACCTACTTTTGATGTATCAAGTAGTTATAATATCGTTATATATTTTATCATTTTAGAAAAAATTATTAAGTTATGTAAAGTTCTATGAATTTGATAAATGTAAAACGTTCGTTTCATTTCATGCAGTTTTAACAACGGGCCCAACATTCTACACGCCAGCAGTAACAACAGGTAATTCTTTTTTTTAATGCAGTATCAACCTGAAATTTGACATTAAATATTACTCAGCTATAGTAATAGACATTACAACTACTATGCATTATATATAAAACAATTGTTAGGATCAGAGTATAAAAAAAATAAACAAACAGCAACGACGATTGGAATGTCCATTGGAAATTATTAAAATGTGTAGAGTTACCATGTTTTTCATACACAAACTATATGCTGTTGTGCTCTTCGATTGTTTAAACCTTACCTAATGTTACCTTAGAGCAGTGATTAAATTAAATAACCGAAAATATCTGAAAATATGTATGAACATTGCTTAACTGATTGACAGTTTTTCATATATTTTTTAAAAGCAATCATCGGCTACAAACCCTATTTTCAGTGTGCGAGCACGTATACGTGAATGCTGACGCGTACAATGCCTATGTCGACGTCCTATATGATGACAAGAACGATGGGTTGGTGAATGCTAACTCAAGCCTACTATCACCAGAGGTCGCTCCACTCATCTTGTCTTTCACACCGGATGAGAAGCCTAAGCGTTCATTCGAATTCTACGTGTCATTCAAGGACTATATTGTACCGCCTGTACTGTTCGGTGTGGAACTGGTAGTAAAAGCCGATAATGAGACAACCTCTGTGACCGTGCAGCTGCAACAAATAGACATTGAGGGAGAGAACTTTGCGGACTTAGTGGTATAATCAGTACACGCTTTTTAGTATATAGAAACTATTGCAACGCGTATTGCGAAGTAAATAACAAAAAGGTTATTTTATAAGTCCGACTTTATCGTGCACATCATGTATCACACGGCGGTACATTACATATAGCCATTGTTTTCGCTTTTATTACTAATAAAAGATATAAGAATAAATAAAAAAGGAACATGATGATGAAAGGCAACACAAAGGAATACTATTTTTGTTTGGGTTGCAATTACCTTGACAATATTATTTTTGTTATCGCCTTCATAGATTCGTGAAAGTCGAACATTGGAAACCAATTCCTTAAACGAATATTTTCTTTTCCTTTTTCAATAGTATGTACAACCGAGTTAATAACAAACAAAAAAATCATATTTCTGCACCGTGTAATTTTCGTATGGTATCGATGTGCTATTTGAACAACTTAATAACACGTAAAAGTTTATTTCACTTTGTACCATTTCACTAAATTTGTATTCAAAATGTATTTATGTTGGCACAGTTTTAAAAAGGAAGTATCAAACATATTTACTATCTGAATTTTTAAAGTATTATACATTGATTGACTAAGATATTCTCTTTAACTAACACAATAATTAATTTTAGGAACTAATACCAAATGCTGACAAGGAAAATGGATTCGAATTGTCCGGCAATGAGCGCCCAATACCTCTTGAACAATTTAAACTTATAATGGAGCTATCACAGGCCGACTCGATTACTGTTAGTGAACTGGCTCTCAAAGTATGCTTTGAGTCGGCAGGTAAGCTATATGCATTTATTGATATATTTTTAATTATTAGTTTAATATTGAAATTAACTAACTTTAAATGCCACGAATCAGTAGTGTTACATGTGTATTACTTACTGATCCTTTTGGATCATGAAGCCCAAACACAATGGCTTTAAAGTAGAATGCCGTTTATGCCGGTGCTAGTGGGCGTGTTATATGTTGCATCTTATATAACCTGTCATGAGAAGACTCAGTAAAACCAAGTCAGCTACTTTATTCTCTTGTTTATGCTTATTTCTTCCAAAGTATTCACTTAAACTACTGTGTTTTAATATTAGACTAACACGTGTAACTACACTGAAAGAAATAACTTTAGCACGGTCCTTTGCATATCTAGCTTAAAGAAACTGAATGTTTATTTTATAATGTGAAGCATTTGATAACTTTATTGTTCTTGTTTTTCACTTATTATGTGTGATTCAAAGTAAGTGTCAGAGTTATCTCCCAAGAACAGGGTTAAACTTTATTAAATAACTATTCTGGGTTTCGAGTGATAAAACACGCAAAAACAATTGACATTAACCTTGTCATTATAATAAAATTACGAACCAAAGTTTTAAATTTTAAAAGTATCTCCCTTTATATTGAAATAAGAACGAAATTATAATTACTGTAAAGCAGATAAATTAAAACATGTTGCTACTTTTTTTAGCAGATATCGTTTAAAAGTAATGTCCTACATATGTTAATTATATTGTTAATGGCGGCTGAAGCACATAGCCTTGAATCCGCTCAATGGGATTTACCATGTTATTTACTTGCTAAACTTCTTTCTTTCAGTATACTTATTTAGTTACGCCTCTGATTCATACTACATACTAGCCTCTGATTCATACTACATATTAGCCTCTGATTCATACTACATACTAGCCTTTGATTCATACTACATACTAGCCTCTGATTCATACTACATACTAGCCTCTGATTCATACTACATACTAGCCTCTGATTCATACTACATACTAGCCTCTGATTCATACTACATACTAGCCTCTGATTCATACTACATACTAGCCTCTGATTCATACTACATACTAGCCTCTGATTCATACTACATACTAGCCTCTGATTCATACCTACATACTAGCCTCTGATTCATACTACATACTAGCCTCTGATTCATACTACATACTAGCCTCTGATTCATACTACATACTAGCCTCTGATTCATACTACATACTGTTCAGAATCAATTGTTACACACATTGCAATAAGTACAAATGAAAACACCAAATATGTGAGTGAGTTTGTTGTGTGCTTTACCTAATATTAATATATTACGAATTCCAGTTTCAACACTATCGTCTACTACCCCCAGCTCGACAACGGAAGCTATAATACGTAAGAATTCTCATTTCTTCCTGATTATGTTTGTATAACGAATCGTTTTCATTAGAACACCTTCCTCCACCAATGGAGGCTGGAAAGTAGCCACATGACCTTAGCTGTCGGCGCGACTATAAAACCGGATTCAATTCAGTGGAATACGTTATATTTGAATGTATATTTATTTAACAAACATATATATGTTATATTTATACAACCGATTCTACTCACATGATATATGAATATGAAAAACGACAATATGGATTATATATTATATACCATACTTATGATTGAATGGTGTTATAATTAAGTTATTTATTGAATAGTATTGTGCTCAAGAATTAGTTAATATTGATCATTATTAATATATTACTCTTATTCAGCTTGCGAGATTGATATGATTCATGCAGAAGAGAACGCCGAGCTTCTAGACATCGTATATGTTGATATCGATGGGGCAGAAATTCCCGCTGACGACATTTTGGGAGAACCGGATCTAGTTGACGAGACGCCATTCAGCTCACCAGAAGAGTCGGATGAGCACGTGATAAAGGTGGTGTATCAAGGCGTAGAGGAAGCACCTGTAACGGAGGACGTGACGGTGCATATTGAATCGGATTCCAACATCATTTCTGTCGTAGTCGTATTTTTAGACGAACAGGAGGAACCAACAGACAATGTGACGGTAATCCCCTTACGTTATGCTTTCCTATTTCGCCGAAATAAATTTGAGAACATTTTAAGACAATAATTAATAATATTTTAAGAGAGATAATTTGAATTATTTAATTGTTTAATACATTCAAAACTGCTCAAGGGTCCAATTCTGTTGAGAGATCACCAAATTTAAGAGATCACCAGCTTTAAGAGCCCACCGTTTCAGTACCCAATTGTATTGCTTTAAATCCAAGAACACATGTTTTAAGAGACCACCTGTGTTAAGAGATCAAACTCTTCCTGTCAGAGGTCTCTTAATAAGGTTTGACTGTGTATCCTATATGTAAGGTATTTCTTTCAAATGTGTCACTCCTGTATTCACTGAGAATATCGTATTTGAAAAACTACAAATATGGAAATAAATAATAAAAATGGTAAATAGAACTAAAAATTACAATTCGTTCCCCAGGAGCTAATTCCGGATGTGTATCCCGATGTGTTCACGTTACCCGAAGGTGTTTCGATTCCCGCATACGGGTTCCTGATAAAGGTAGAGCTAGAAGAGATCGGCGGAGTAACTGTTGGTGGCCTGTTTGTGAAAGTTTGTGCTGAGTTTGGTACGTTGTTTGATTAATAATATATATCCAAAAGAACTTCAACTTAACAAAACTAATGTTTCTGATATTAACTCGTCTTTTCTCGATTGAAAATGGTGAAATAATTAGCAAAGTCTATGACAAGAGAGGTGATTTTAATTTTGATATTGTTAATTATCCTCAATTAGATGGGGATGTTCCCCGAGCAACTTCTTATGGGGTGTGTGTGTCTCAACTTATTCGTTTTTTCTAGATCTTGTACTCGAGTTGATGACTTTAATATTCGTTATCTTTATATGACTAAAAAGCTACTCCATCAGGGCTACCGTTACCATAAACTTCGTAAAAGTAATCTAAGAACTCTTCTGCGTCAAGGACTATCACAACCTGACTTCTGTGGTGACTTGATTTACACACTTCGTAAGAACCTTGGTCATAATCACTTTCATACTATATTTGTTAAACTTGTTAAAAGACTTATCAAAAGAGGTTATGACCTATCATTTTGCAACGCACTGCATGCTTGGTGGTGGACCCATTTACAGTTCGCCACTATGCTTTCCTCTTTAATTGTGCGATGACCGGACAGGCTATGATGACGTCTACCTAAAGCCCAAAAGGACGGTGATGTTTGATGTTGGTCTGCAGTATGACCTATTTATGTGTCGACGTGCCGTAAAACACCATTCATTCATTCATTCATTGTTTTGTCGTGCCCTCATTTGGTTTATTCTCTTGTTGCTCTGACTTCTGCCAAGTCACTGAGTACCTTCTTTGAGGCTTTCTAGGCTATTGTTTTTTGAATTTATATATACACGATTACTTATATTGCCTATTAATGCTGCCTTGTTGGCTAGATAATATTTCATGGCGGGGATTTCTTTATTTACACTGTCCCGTTTTAATGGAATGACAGTAGCGTAAGTGTGAGGTTTGATGCACCTAGAACCTGGTTTAAACCCCCATCGGCCTTTTTTGCCACTGACCATTCCAAGGCGGTAGCCCTATTGTCAACCTTTTTTGTGTTTGTCACGTCATATGCTTTTATTCCTTATTAACATTGCCATTCATGTATGTCTTTTTCCGTGTTTTGGGGTTTACTGTGTTTTGTGAAAGCTGCATTTCCTGTTCGACTTTTAGACTTATTTTGATGTATAGTTCTTACATAGACACGTATTTCTTATAAAAAGGAAATATTTTTTCCCATTTAAAAGTGCTTTGATATCCGCAACCTGTATTTCAATTGCATATTTACTGAAATGATAATACCTAAAATTGGATAATCGTTCTTCTCCCACCTTTGTAATTGTTTCGTATTTTTCATTACTTCCTAAAGTTTTATAAAACCAGTCCCGCTTTGCGAATGGTTTTGATCCATTTCTGAATGCTGTATTTAAGTTATATTATTCATGTAAAGTGTTGTATTTGAGTCATATATTCTTATACAATTATCTGTACACGCAAGACGTACTATTCCAGTCAAACCACGCACGGTGTTGCTATCTCAATAGTTATTTTATTATTAGTATTAACTGCTAGGTTATTATTTATTTCAGTTTTAACATCGACATTGTCTACGACGCCATCTTCACTATCGACTCCGGAAGGTAACTCTTGTTTTACCTACATTGTCGTATACATCACACCGATCACTTTTTAAGAAATGTCGTTAATCTCCACTGAATATGCAATTATATTTACAAACTCCGTTTATTTTCAATGTAACTGGAAACGACAATATTGGCCCATATCCGACGTGTTGTGGTGTCATTTTGAGTGTATAACTACTTTTGCATATTTGTTCGGGATTGGTGCAATGTACTGTTTCATATACATTTCATATATTATGTCACAGCAAGTATGTCACGTGATTAAAACAACCGTTGTATTACGGGAAACTTTCTTTATCATACAAATAAGCATGTCTGCAATTAAACATCAACAAGAAAATAGGGGGTTTAATACAAGGGTAACAACCAACGTCAGGCGTACTCGCCAAAAACAGATCCGTTTACATACACAGAAGCTCGATTCGGGAGCTGGTAAGTTAATTTTTATTAAGATTTACGAAACATTCGGTAAATTGACAATGCCCACCGTACAACATGGAATAGAAGGCCTTTAATAAACCTTAAATAAACTGTAAACTCTCAGCCGTTTGTCAGTTTAGTTCGATACAATCTCATTTCATTTTTGCTTTAAATGGTTTACCAATTTTTACTTACGCAGTAATTTTGGTATAACATCCTTTACGTTATAATGCATAATAAGTGTATCAACGGATATTCTACGTAGTTTATCCCGTATACATTAAAACGAAAGACGATACTGTTTATATCCATGTCAAAAATGTATAAATGATACAGTTTACATCTAAATTGCATGAACTTTGCAGCCTTAATAAACTGAATCTTTTTATTTATATACTCGGTATCATAATATTCCACTATGATTACAATGTGGTTATATGTTATATTTGAGGATTGATTTCGATCTTTCTACGGGCCATGAAAACATTAGACTGGTTTAAAAGTGTGAACGGTTTCTCGCTAACTTTAAACTAGCTAATGTTTGGTATTCCCTGTAGACAGATCGAAATATCGAATCCGATCTCTTAAAAGTTACAGGTGCTATATTGGATATACAAGTCAGTGGACCTGGATTATATTGTCGTGCATGGACATTCGATAGCGCCACAATCCCCAAGTTGTTCTTTTATATGTTCTGCTGTGTTCATATTGTGTATGGGTACACAGCGCTTACCCATCTGAGTCAATCCCTCGTCCCAATTCCTTTACAGTATGCTACAAATTTATGTTTTCTTATGTGTTGTTCATATTGTAAATGGATAAACAGTGCATGATTATTCCCATTCAGGTCCTTTTTACCCTTCTTTGCAGGGGCCCCTTACCCACCCAAATGTCTTTTAAAACCGTGAAGATTAACCCATATTTTAAATTTACCTTGGAAATGTTATTTCCCATTTATGGAATTTTTCCACAGTTAAGGGCAAAAGGTCCATTCCCCAAAACTGGTAAAAAGGCCCTGCCGTTTTTGTTACTAAATATTTAACACTGGTCCGCTCGATTCTGTTCTCTCCCTTACCCAACAATATGTTTTATTTATTGTAATGTTTCGTTTCTGTGTTGTTAATGAAATCGTGTAAAGGTACACAGCTCATGCCTATGCCCAACTCAATCACTGGACCCTCTTCTAACACCTGCCACTTCTTACCGCTTCTCAGCTCCCACACCGTTCCCCCACCCCGACATATATTTTGTAATTTTCTTCCTAATTGTGTGTTCTTCATATTAGTCATGGGCCCATGCGCATCTCAATACTCGACCACATACACCTGTTATTTTCTTAAAAAATATTCTTTTTTTTTCTTTCTTTTTCCTTTGCCACCGACCGTTCCAAGGTAGTAGTCCTATTGTCAACCCTTTTATGCTTGTGATGTCGTATCTCGCCTTTTATCGATCTTTATAGTTGTTGTTTGTTTGTGCCTGTTTGTGGTTGACTATGGTCCTTGAAAGCTACATTTCTTGTTCGACTTGTATATCTACTTCATGGGTACGAAGTACACAACTCTGTCGTCACCACTCCCATTTCTGCATGTCTACACACCGTCCTTGATTCTTCTTTTCCCAGGTTGTCTCTCATTTCTCAAAATGTTCTTTTTTCTGTATATTTCTTATTGATCATGGGGACACAGGGGTTCACAATATGTCCGGTCATCGCACAAAGAGGAAAGCATAGTGACGAACTGTAAATGACTATACCACTAAATATGCAGTGCGTTTGCAAGATGACAGGGTCATAACTATTTTTATAAACGTTTAATCAAGTTTAATAAAGATAATATGGAAGTGATCATGACCAAGGATCTTACTAAGTTTGGAAATCGTAGCACTATAAAAGTCAGGTTGGGATGGTCTTAAGCAGCGCGTTTGCAAGATGTTAGGGTCGTAAATGTTTATTAAGTTTAATAAAGACAAAAATTATAGAAGTGGTCATCACCAAGGATCATTTATACTCCTCAACAGGCATATTGCATCAGTTGATTGAAACATATGTGTCCATCAGTTGATTGAAACATATGTGTCCATAACTGTATAATGGAACTCGTATATAGAGGATATTTGTTGGTTTGGAGTGAATATAGGATTTATTTTCACCGAGAAGTGAGAAAATTTATGAAAATACTTGAGTGATACAAATAAATCCTATATTCACGACAAACCAACAAATATTGTATTTATTATATACTCACAACCTTGAAATTTATGCAGAAAAAACATAATGCGCCAAAACAATGACGTCAATAACGTCAACAACTTACGTCATTTTCGGTATTTCACATGTGAAATCAATGAAAATACAAGGTTTTATTTTAATCATAAAATCCACGATTTCACGGTAAAGTATATAATAAATAGTAATAATAAGATTAATAAAAATAAAAATAAGGGTATTGAAAAATTACTGAAAATTGAAAATCTAGAAGAGGTGTAAGTAAAAATGGATGCAAACGCCCATTTGTGTAATTATGAGCTGGACGCCTTACTTTAAGCTGAACATCTACAGTTGATATACGTACAGACAAATGGATGCCTGCACCTATGTGTATAGTTATAATTGTGACGTCTTACTAAAAGTGTGCGATCAAGAGTTTTTTTCGGATGACGATGTGATAATTATTTCACGATATCATTTATGAGATGTCAGTAGTTGTATAGTATACAGGTTAGTGAATATTACTGATCAATTCCATTTTTATGTAATCATTATAGTGTGCGAACACGAGATTATAGATGTCGATGAAAACAACATATACTTGGACCTTAAGTATACACATGAAGATGGCATTGTAACAGATGCTTCAGATGCCCTTGGAAAGTTAGATGAAGAGGACGTCACTCCATTTATCACACCCGGTAACTACACTTTATAATTAATGTTTAACACAGTCTTATAACGTACATACAGTTTGCATTGTGCGATTTATATTATTTTGGACGTAATAGTTTCGAATATATATTAATGGGACACACGACAATTTAGATTTTTAGCTCTATTTGCCGAAGGCCAGCAGAGTTGTCCGTTGTCCGTCGTACGTCCGTCCGCCGTGCGTTAATTATTGCCTTGTGAACACTCTAGGGCCTTCATTATTAATCTGATATTTACGAAACTTTGCCAGTGCCTTTATATGAAAGCTCGGACAAGTTTGAAAACCAGCCAGATCGGATTCATTTCACCGAAGTTACGGCCCTTGTCTGCTGAAAAATGCCATATTAAGCCTTGTGAACACTCTAGCACCTTCATTTATTGTTTGAACTTTCCGAAACTTGTACATATTGTTAATATCAATGAAAGCTCGGACAAGTTCGAAAACCAGCCAAATCGGATTAGTAACGCCAGAGTTATGGCCCTTGTTTTTTTCTGATAAAGGCCGTGTTCTGCCTTATGAACACTCTATCACCTTCATTTATTATTTGATCTTTATCAAAGTTGCATAGATTGTTAATACCAATAAAAGTTTGGACAAGTTCGAAAACCAGCTAAATTGGGTCAGTAACACCAGAGTTATGGCCCTTGTTTTTTCTGAAAAATGCCGTTTTCTACCTTATGAACACTCTAGCACCTTCATTTATTATTTGATCTTTATCAAACTTGCATAGATTGTTAATACCAATAAAAGCTTAAACAAGTTCGAAAACCAGCTAAACTGGGTCAGTAACACCAGAGTTAATGCCCTTGTTTTTTCTGAAAGATGTCATTTTCTGCCTTGTGAACACTCTAGCACCTTAATTTATTATTTGATCTTTACCAATTTACACAGATTGTTAATATCAATGTAAGCTCGGACAAGTTTGAAAACCAGTCAAATCGTATTAGCAACACCGGAGTAACGGTCCTTGATTTAGTTAAAAATGCTGTATTTTGCCTCATTAAGACGATAGGGCTTTCATTTGGCCAGATTTTAATAACACTTTCCAGGGATGATCAGTACCAAATCTAGTTGCGCATTTTGTCATGACTCCATATAGCCAGTAGAGCGATACAGGCCATCTTCGGCCTCTTGTTTAAAATATCGCGGCGTCTTGTAAGGTTTTCTGCATAACTTGAAATTGTTCAGTCATTAATGTGAATTTTAAAAATTATATAAAGAAAGTTGTTTTTGCATATTACTAACTACTGAATTTATTTCACCAATAATATTTATAAACCTATGGAAGAATAAGAAGAAAACATGAAAACTCAAAATATTATTTAATGATATGCAAGCAGTCTTAAAGTCAAAATAATACTGGATTAATAAACTGAGACGTTAATGTTGATGTCTGTAAAAAACGTCAAGATTGCCATGTTTCCCTTAAAGTAATCTAACATGTGTTAAACATCATAAAATAAAAAGCAGAAACACATTTGATTGTTCGAAAGAAGATGAACATTTTGAACGGTAAAATATTTAAATCGTGGATTATTGGCAAACTTTAAAGCGAATGGTATACTTTGTACAACATCTTGACTGTCGTACATACGTGCATGTATATTACAGACGAGAAGCAGAGTGTCAGTGTGGATGGCGAGTTTGTAAAGTTAAATGGAACAACAGTGATTGATGCGATAGTAAATATCAAGCCAGAAAATAGTGACGCAACTGTGTTATTGGTGGAACTTCAGTTGAAAGATGACATAGGCCAAACAGTTGGAATAATGGTATGATATAAGTAAAATAAATTAAATAAATGTGTTATGTAACTAATACGTAATCTTATTACATGCACGTGTTAATGTCTAGTATCAATAGCTTTGTAAATAACTGATAAGGATTTGCCTTGGAAAGTGTGTTGCAGAGTCCTTACGCTCCCTAGTCAGCGAACAATTTCCTGTTCGTTTAATTCGTTAGAATATTACATAGTAAAAGTAGATATAAAAATCGAACAGGAAATGTAGCATTCAAGGACGACAGACAACCACAAACACACAGAGAAACAAAAAACAATTATTTATAAAGATGAATAAAAGGCAAGATAAGACAAGGCAAGATAAAATGACAGATACAAATAAGAGTACAGGGTAACACATGCTTTAAACAAAAATATGTACTTGTTAGCGCGTTCCAGTTCTTAAAACAAACAATTACAGTCAATACCCATGTGTAATTGAAATTAAAACATGCTTTACAATTACTGGCGAAAAGTTCGTTTAATGGAACGACTTATACTTAGTCGTAATTGCTTAGTAATTAACTTTTTTGTGAAAATTTAAGCAGCTCAAATGTTAAGTTCAGCTGATTTTGGATAATGCATTTACTCTAATGTTAGACAAATTCGGATAATACTTTTAAGTCATACTAAAGACAGCATTGCATAACATGATCCTATTCAGCATGAAGTGACTCGTCAAGTGTAAAGCTGTTGAAATTTCGTAATTGTCATAATAAAAACAGAAAAAACTGTATGTGTATCATACTCAAATAATACGGTCAGGTTTTAAATATCAAAATATTATTTCACACTTAAAGATATTCGCATAAATTGCGATCAAATTTCTGTGATTCAAGTTACTAACAAAAATACCATTTTTTTTTTATCTTTTCATTTCTCTTGTATTGTATTGTTATTGGAGATGTTGTTTATTTTCAATTTAAACTCTTCATTACAATTTTGAACAGGCATGCATTGGGAAATAGAAATTTACAGATTTCAAAAGTTTAAATTTGATATGATTCGTTGATAATTGCCTCATTGTAAACCATAATTTACATTTTAATGTTTTTCGTCAATATGTGCGCGTTACGGATCAAATATGGGTGCACGACAAGAAAATCATTTGAACAGTCCTACACATACTATTTGAAATGTTCTTGACGATGTTTATGTATCATTATCATTTTATGCACGTGTTTTAGATGCTAATGGCAGATGAACCCAGCCTTTACTCGGTTATGGATGTATTTAAACCGCAAGAGGACGTATATTCCTTTTCGATAGTTGTTTATCTGTCCAAACCCTCATTTGTATCTATTGGAGGCTTAACATTGGAAGTGTGTATTCACCCTGAAGGTTAGTGCATATCTATTATTCGATAGGTTTATTATATGAACGCATTTTCGGGTCTTCTATACTTAATACATATATGGCCTATACTATGTGTGTCGTCTTTGACTATTTTTTAAAGACTACATGATTTCGTATTTGCCATAAATACCCGCTGGGCTATATGTAAGCTAACTGCTATTGTATAATTTGCAACTGCAATGTGTGCCCGCCACATCTCACGAAGCTCACGTTCTATTCCCGAAGCACGTGCATTTATGTTCAGTTTAGAGCAAGCGTCATACAAGACCTATAGTATTCACGGGCCAAGCACGTGCTATTTGGGACAACCAAAATAGATGTTATTCTGCTAAACATATTGAAGATACTTTGTTTCTGTTTTGAAAGTGTGGATACATTTGTTTCGGGCAGGACTGGTTGAACCATTCCAATTATTTATTCGTTTAACCAGCACAAAGTCATTCTCTGGAGCTCATGAAAAGCAAAGTACTTAACAAGCACGTCATTAAAACAAAACACGTATCCAAACATGATACTTTAGTTTATGAATATTTTATTGACATTTGACTGATCATAAATGAAACAGTGATCCTCTGGTATATGGCCTCGATGTCCAATATTAATTTCTCAGTCATATACATTATATATAAACTAGATTGTATTAAATTCATTTTCGTTCAAAATATTGAAATTGTTAATTATAAATTAGAGAATTGTATCATTACAGAGTTGACAACGTTGCCACTATCAACAACGACACCAGGTATGTACTGTTCCTTTTTCTCCAACATAAACTTTAAACTATACTCGGATACACTGCTAGTTATAATGGTGCTGATCGAGTGGTGGAGTATACGACTTAGTAATATTGTTCGAGGCTCTTGTTTCAGCCAAAGGTTTTCAGCATTAAAATGAACAATAGTACTACACACGTTTATGTTATATTTACGTTAGCGGTCTTACAATCTGCGCAATTCAAATTTCAAATAATCTATGGTAGTGCCTAATGATTCTGTACTGTCACAAACAATTGTATTGGCATGAAACGTATTCCTAGAGACCATGTGTAGATCCTAGAGACCAGGTGTAGAAGGGTCACAAGGCAGTTTAGTGTTCGAGCTAAACGGGTTACCTTCTATTAATGAATACACAGATCTACACTGAGACTATGCGTAGAAAGGCCACAATGCAGTTTAGTATTTTAGCTAAACGGGTTACCTTCTATTAATAAATACACAAATCTACACCGACGAACCGATATACAGGGTTAGTTTCTTTAACGGAACACATTTTTGTAAAGGGTTGCTATTTGTAGATGCGTGCAAATATTAAAAACATGCAGTTCACACACTAAGGGCTGTTGTCGTCTTCTGAATACAACATAGGGAAAACCAGAATCCTGTTATCTAGGTCTTCTGTCTTGAGATTGTTTGTACGGTATGACTACTTATCTTACTAAAACACGTTAACAATTTCATTAAACTCATTGGTAATAAGTGTCATATTAAGTCGTAAACTGTTAAATGTGTTCTTACACTCTTCTTATGTTTAATGATGTTTTTCCAGAAGATTCGAAAACGAATTGAAGCTCTATTGATTAGGGTTGCAATAGCTTTCTCGGTGGCGCATTATCTAGCAATAACGTGTATTATAAATACAATCAAGTGTTCCATCTAGTTATGCCTCTCCCTCAAACTTCACAGACATGTAAGGCTTAATATTATATTGTGTTGAACGATGAAATGCAAATGCCTACAAAATCCAAGGTAACAAACACAACACATTGTTGTTTGTTATCGCATATTCCTCTGTATTAACGTAACCTAACATAATACAAACGTGCGCTTGATAATTTCCCTTAATTAGTTTATTAACATCTCATCATCTCCTTATCAGGAAGCGTACCGTCAAGTTCCGCCTCTCCAGCCATTTCAAGTTCGGTGTCTTCGTCAAGTTTGACATCTGGAAGTTTTCCATCAAGTTCTGTTTCTCCATCCACATCTAGTCCAGGATCGTCGTCAAGTTCCTCTCCTATAACTGGAGTTACATCTTCCTCATCTGGAAGTGTTTCGTCTAGTTCTGCCTCATCATCCGGCTCCAGTTCAGGATCTTCGTCAAGCTCCGCATCTGCAAGTGTTCCATCAAGTTCTACCTCTCCAGTGAGTTCTAGTTCAGGATCATTGTCAAGCTCCGCATCAGGAAGTGCTCCATCAAGTTCTACCTCTCCATCCACATCTAGTCCAGGATCGTCGTCAAGTTCCTCTCCTATAACTGGAGTTACATCTTCCTCATCTGGAAGTGTTTCGTCTAGTTCTGCCTCATCATCCGGCTCCAGTTCAGGATCTTCGTCAAGCTCCGCATCTGGAAGTGTTCCATCTAGTTCTACCTCTCCAGTGAGTTCTAGTTCAGGATCATTGTCAAGCTCCGCATCAGGAAGTGCTCCATCAAGTTCTGCCTCTCCATCCACATCTAGTCCAGGATCGTCGTCAAGTTCCTCTCCTATAACTGGTGTTACATCTTCCTCATCTGGAAGTATTTCGTCTAGTTCTGCCTCTCCATCCAGCTCCAGTTCAGGATCTTCGTCAAGCTCCGCATCTGGAAGTGTTTCATCTAGTTCTAGAACTCCAGCGAGTTCTAGTTCAGGATCATTGTCAAGCTCCGCATCAGGAAGTGTTCCATCAAGTTCTGCCTCTCCATCCACATCTAGTTCAGGATCATCGTCAAGTTCCTCTCCTATAACTGAAATTATATTTTCCCCATCAGGAAGTATTTCGTCTATTTCTGCCTCTTCATCCAGCTCCAGTTCAGGATCTTCGTCAAGCTCCGCATCTGGAAGTGTTCCATCTAGTTCTAGAACTCCAGCGAGTTCTAGTTCAGGATCATTGTCAAGCTCCGCATCAGGAAGTGTTCCATCAAGTTCTGCCTCTCCATCCACATCTAGTCCAGGATCGTCGTCAAGTTCCTCTCCTATAACTGGAATTATATCTTCCTCATCTGGAAGTGTTTCGTCTAGTTCTACATCTCCAGCGAGTTCTAGTTCAGGATCTTCGTCAAGCTCAGGATCAGGAAGTGTTCCATCAAGTTCTGCCTCCCCAGCGAGTTCAGGATCGTCGTCAAGTTCCACATCAGGAAGTTTTCCATCAAGTTCTGCCTCTCCATCAATATCTAGTTCAGGATCGTCGTCAAGCTCCTCTCCTATAACTGAAGTTACATTTTCCTCATCAGGAAGTATTTCGTCTAGTTCTGCCTCTTCATCCAGCACCAGTTCAGGATCTTCGTCAAGCTCCGCATCTGGAAGTGTTCCATCAAGTTCTACATCTCCAGCGAGTTCTAGTTCAGGATCTTCGTCAAGCTCCGGATCAGGAAGTGTTCCATCAAGTTCTGCCTCCCCAGCGAGTTCAGGATCGTCGTCAAGCTCCACATCAGGAAGTTTTCCATCAAGTTCTGCCTCTCCATCCACATCTAGTTCAGGATCGTCGTCAAGTTCCTCTCCTATAACTGAAGTTACATTTTCCTCATCCGGAAGTATTTCGTCTAGTTCTGCCTCTTTATCCAGCTCCAGTTCAGGATCTTCGTCAAGTTCCGCATCTGGAAGTGTTTCATCTAGTTCTAGAACTCCATCGAGTTCTAGTTCAGGATCATTGTCAAGCTCCGCATCAGGAAGTGCTCCATCAAGTTCTGCCTCTCCATCCACATCTAGTCCAGGATCGTCGTCAAGTTCCTCTCCTATAACTGGAGTTACATCTTCCTCATCTGGAAGTGTTTCGTCTAGTTCTGCCTCATCATCCGGCTCCAGTTCAGGATCTTCGTCAAGCTCCGCATCTGGAAGTGTTCCATCTAGTTCTAGAACTCCAGCGAGTTCTAGTTCAGGATCATTGTCAAGCTCCGCATCAGGAAGTGCTCCATCAAGTTCTGCCTCTCCATCCACATCTAGTCCAGGATCGTCGTCAAGTTCCTCTCCTATAACTGGAATTATATCTTCCTCATCTGGAAGTGTTTCGTCTAGTTCTACATCTCCAGCGAGTTCTAGTTCAGGATCTTCGTCAAGCTCAGGATCAGGAAGTGTTCCATCAAGTTCTGCCTCCCCAGCGAGTTCAGGATCGTCGTCAAGTTCCACATCAGGAAGTTTTCCATCAAGTTCTGCCTCTCCATCAATATCTAGTTCAGGATCGTCGACAAGCTCCTCTCCTATAACTGAAGTTACATTTTCCTCATCAGGAAGTATTTCGTCTAGTTCTGCCTCTTCATCCAGCACCAGTTCAGGATCTTCGTCAAGCTCCGCATCTGGAAGTGTTCCATCAAGTTCTACATCTCCAGCGAGTTCTAGTTCAGGATCTTCGTCAAGCTCCGGATCAGGAAGTGTTCCATCAAGTTCTGCCTCCCCAGCGAGTTCAGGATCGTCGTCAAGCTCCACATCAGGAAGTTTTCCATCAAGTTCTGCCTCTCCATCCACATCTAGTTCAGGATCGTCGTCAAGTTCCTTTCCTATAACTGAAGTTACATTTTCCTCATCAGGAAGTATTTCGTCTAGTTCTGCCTCTTTATCCAGCTCCAGTTCAGGATCTTCGTCAAGTTCCGCATCTGGAAGTGTTTCATCTAGTTCTAGAACTCCATCGAGTTCTAGTTCAGGATCATTGTCAAGCTCCGCATCAGGAAGTGCTCCATCAAGTTCTGCCTCTCCATCCACATCTAGTCCAGGATCGTCGTCAAGTTCCTCTCCTATAACTGGAGTTACATCTTCCTCATCTGGAAGTGTTTCGTCTAGTTCTGCCTCATCATCCGGCTCCAGTTCAGGATCTTCGTCAAGCTCCGCATCTGGAAGTGTTCCATCTAGTTCTACCTCTCCAGTGAGTTCTAGTTCAGGATCATTGTCAAGCTCCGCATCAGGAAGTGCTCCATCAAGTTCTGCCTCTCCATCCACATCTAGTCCAGGATCGTCGTCAAGTTCCTCTCCTATAACTGGAGTTACATCTTCCTCATCTGGAAGTGTTTCGTTTAGTTCTGCCTCATCATCCGGCTCCAGTTCAGGATCTTCGTCAAGCTCCGCATCTGGAAGTGTTCCATCTAGTTCTAGAACTCCAGCGAGTTCTAGTTCAGGATCATTGTCAAGCTCCGCATCAGGAAGTGTTCCATCAAGTTCTGCCTCTCCATCCACATCTAGTCCAGGATCGTCGTCAAGTTCCTCTCCTATAACTGGAATTATATCTTCCTCATCTGGAAGTGTTTCGTCTAGTTCTACATCTCCAGCGAGTTCTAGTTCAGGATCTTCGTCAAGCTCAGGATCAGGAAGTGTTCCATCAAGTTCTGCCTCCCCAGCGAGTTCAGGATCGTCGTCAAGTTCCACATCAGGAAGTTTTCCATCAAGTTCTGCCTCTCCATCAATATCTAGTTCAGGATCGTCGTCAAGCTCCTCTCCTATAACTGAAGTTACATTTTCCTCATCAGGAAGTATTTCGTCTAGTTCTGCCTCTTCATCCAGCACCAGTTCAGGATCTTCGTCAAGCTCCGCATCTGGAAGTGTTCCATCAAGTTCTACATCTCCAGCGAGTTCTAGTTCAGGATCTTCGTCAAGCTCCGGATCAGGAAGTGTTCCATCAAGTTCTGCCTCCCCAGCGAGTTCAGGATCGTCGTCAAGCTCCACATCAGGAAGTTTTCCATCAAGTTCTGCCTCTCCATCCACATATAGTTCAGGATCGTCGTCAAGTTCCTCTCCTATAACTGAAGTTACATTTTCCTCATCAGGAAGTATTTCGTCTAGTTCTGCCTCTTTATCCAGCTCCAGTTCAGGATCTTCGTCAAGTTCCGCATCTGGAAGTGTTTCATCTAGTTCTAGAACTCCATCGAGTTCTAGTTCAGGATCATTGTCAAGCTCCGCATCAGGAAGTGCTCCATCAAGTTCTGCCTCTCCATCCACATCTAGTCCAGGATCGTCGTCAAGTTCCTCTCCTATAACTGGAGTTACATCTTCCTCATCTGGTAGTGTTTCGTCTAGTTCTGCCTCATCATCCGGCTCCAGTTCAGGATCTTCGTCAAGCTCCGCATCTGGAAGTGTTCCATCTAGTTCTACCTCTCCAGTGAGTTCTAGTTCAGGATCATTGTCAAGCTCCGCATCAGGAAGTGCTCCATCAAGTTCTGCCTCTCCATCCACATCTAGTCCAGGATCGTCGTCAAGTTCCTCTCCTATAACTGGAGTTACATCTTCCTCATCTGGAAGTGTTTCGTCTAGTTCTGCCTCATCATCCGGCTCCAGTTCAGGATCTTCGTCAAGCTCCGCATCTGGAAGTGTTCCATCAAGTTCTACCTCTCCAGTGAGTTCTAGTTCAGGATCATTGTCAAGCTCCGCATCAGGAAGTGCTCCATCAAGTTCTACCTCTCCATCCACATCTAGTCCAGGATCGTCGTCAAGTTCCTCTCCTATAACTGGAGTTACATCTTCCTCATCTGGAAGTGTTTCGTCTAGTTCTGCCTCATCATCCGGCTCCAGTTCAGGATCTTCGTCAAGCTCCGCATCTGGAAGTGTTCCATCTAGTTCTACCTCTCCAGTGAGTTCTAGTTCAGGATCATTGTCAAGCTCCGCATCAGGAAGTGCTCCATCAAGTTCTGCCTCTCCATCCACATCTAGTCCAGGATCGTCGTCAAGTTTCTCTCCTATAACTGGTGTTACATCTTCCTCATCTGGAAGTATTTCGTCTAGTTCTGCCTCTCCATCCAGCTCCAGTTCAGGATCTTCGTCAAGCTCCGCATCTGGAAGTGTTCCATCTAGTTCTACCTCTCCATCCACATCTAGTTCAGGATCGTCGTCAAGTTCCTCTCCTATAACTGAAGTTATATTTTCCTCATCCGGAAGTATTTCGTCTAGTTCTGCCTCTTTATCCAGCTCCAGTTCAGGATATTCGTCAAGTTCCGCATCTGGAAGTGTTTCATCTAGTTCTAGAACTCCATCGAGTTCTAGTTCAGGATCATTGTCAAGCTCCGCATCAGGAAGTGCTCCATCAAGTTCTGCCTCTCCATCCACATCTAGTCCAGGATCGTCGTCAAGTTCCTCTCCTATAACTGGAGTTACATCTTCCTCATCTGGAAGTGTTCCGTCTAGTTCTGCCTCATCATCCGGCTCCAGTTCAGGATCTTCGTCAAGCTCCGCATCTGGAAGTGTTCCATCTAGTTCTACCTCTCCAGTGAGTTCTAGTTCAGGATCATTGTCAAGCTCCGCATCAGGAAGTGCTCCATCAAGTTCTACCTCTCCATCCACATCTAGTCCAGGATCGTCGTCAAGTTCCTCTCCTATAACTGGAGTAACATCTTCCTCATCTGGAAGTGTTTCGCCTAGTTCTGCCTCATCATCCAGCTCCAGTTCAGGATCTTCGTCAAGCTCCGCATCTGGGAGTGTTCCATCTAGTCCTACCTCTCCAGTGAGTTCTAGTTCAGGATCATTGTCAAGCTCCGCATCAGGAAGTGCTCCATCAAGTTCTGCCTCTCCATCCACATCTAGTCCAGGATCGTCGTCAAGTTCCTCTCCTATATCTGGTGTTACATCTTCCTCATCTGGAAGTGTTTCGTCTAGTTCTGCCTCTTCATCCAGTTCCAGTTCAGGATCTGCGTCAAGCTCCGCATCTGGAAGTGTTCCATCTAGTTCTACATCTCCAGCGAGTTCTAGTTCAGGATCTTCGTCAAGCTCCGCATCAGGAAGTGTTCCATCAAGTTCAGCCTCTCCATCCACCTCTAGTTCAGGATCGTCGTCAAGTTCCTTTCCTATAACTGGAGTTACATCTTCCTCATCTGGAAGTGTTTCGTCTAGTTCAGCCTCTTCATTCAGCTCCAGTTCAGGATCTTCGTCAAGCTCCGTATCTGGAAGTGTTCCATCTAGTTCTACATCTCCAGCGAGTTCTAGTTCAGGATCTTCGTCAAGCTCCGCATCAGGAAGTGTTCCATCAAGTTCTGCCTCTCCATCCACCTCTACTGCAGGATCGTCGACAGGTTCATCTCCTATAACTGGTGTTACATCTTCCTCATCAGGAAGTGTTTCATCTAGTTCTGCCTCTTCATCCAGCCCCAGTTCAGGATCGTCGTCAAGTTCCTCTCCTATATCTGGTGTTACATCTTCCTCATCTGGAAGTGTTTCGTCTAGTTCTGCCTCTTCATCCAGTTCCAGTTCGGGATCTGCTTCAAGCTCCGCATCTGGAAGTGTTCCATCTAGTTCTACATCTCCAGCGAGTTCTAGTTCAGGATCTTCGTCAAGCTCCGCATCAGGAAGTGTTCCATCAAGTTCAGCCTCTCCATCCACCTCTAGTTCAGGATCGTCGTCAAGTTCCTTTCCTATAACTGGAGTTACATCTTCCTCATCTGGAAGTGTTTCGTCTAGTTCAGCCTCTTCATTCAGCTCCAGTTCAGGATCTTCGTCAAGCTCCGCATCTGGAAGTGTTCCATCTAGTTCTACATCTCCAGCGAGTTCTAGTTCAGGATCTTCGTCAAGCTCCGCATCAGGAAGTGTTCCATCAAGTTCTGCCTCTCCATCCACCTCTACTGCAGGATCGTCGACAGGTTCATCTCCTATAAGTGGTGTTACATCTTCCTCATCAGGAAGTGTTTCATCTAGTTCTGCCTCTTCATCCAGCCCCAGTTCAGGATCTTCATCAAGTTCCTCACCGGTAACTGGTGTTACATCCTCCTCATCCGGAAGTGTTCCATCTAGTTCTGCCTCTCCAGCGAGTTATAGTTCAAAATCGTCGTCAAGATCCGCATCTGGAAGTGTTCCGTCTAGTTCTGCCTCTCCAGCGAGTTCTAATTCATTATCATCGTCAAGCTCTGCATCAGGAAGTGTTCCATCAAGTTCCGCATCTCCAACCACGTCTAGCTCAGGCTCCTTGTCAATTTGGACATCTAAAACGAGTTCGTCATCTTCTTCGTCAAAAAGTATTCCATCAAGTACCGCCTCACCAGTCACGTCTAGCTCAGGATCTTCGATTACAAGTACTCCATCCCGTATGTTCATTTTGTTTTTGTAAATACAAGTTACATGTTTAGCTATACATATTTTATGCCCCAAATCGATGAAATCAAAAAATAATCTCTCGTCGAAACGATCATTCGTTTGTCTTTTCTGTAGCCTTGTTTGAAAAATAAAAACAAAATAAAATGATAATAATATATAAATCTAAATTAGTGCTTTTGTAATGGTGTAAGCCCTCTGCTTAAAGTTTTTACTTCGTTTTCTTGCCATGCATATGCATGGTTACGTTAATATATAATGACTGAATTACACAGATTAAGTAATTTTCAGACTTCTTATAAACAAATACCTTAACTTTCAGATGTTTGCGAGTCAATCACGATAGATACCGATACATTGTCTGTAAGTGTAGTCAACGTTATTGGCAGTGCTGGCCAAAAACCGACAGGAGTGCCGACACAAGCGCTTTATGGATCAGGATCCTCGTATTCACTCCAAGATGGTGCCACCAAAGCTTCGTTTATGGTGGTTATTAACGTCCCTGGAACAGCAACGGTGACAGAAGTACAGGTGAAACTGGTGTACGTGTCCAAAGTGATGGTGGAGATATATGAAACAGAAGAGGATACTGTCCCAGTGATTGATATGGTGAGGTGGTCATAATCAATAATTATCTGTTACTCGTGTCAAAGATAATCTGTATCATTCAACTTTTTACCATATATGTCGTGTCCGACATTTAACAAGATATTAGTATTAAATGAAAGAAAATGTAAATTCACTGAAATACTATACAATTTATTAAAAACAATAAGGCAATATTAAACGTGTTTGTGCAGTAACATACAGGCTGCAGTAACATGCTAGCTTATATTGTATTGCATGCATTCCAGTGAAATAGTGGATTTTATGATTAAATGAAATCTTATTGTTTATATTTCATACGTGAACCATATCAGTTTAAACTTTCACTGTTATTGTTCACTGCTTTTTAAAATGACAAAACATTTTTTAGAATATAACTATTAAATGTATATCATTAGCTTAGAAATGGTCTTACTAAGAAAATGAGTCGTAGTTTTGAAAAACATGTCAAGTATTTAGGAATTGTTGACATCTAGAGGTTTTTGTTTACTGGTTCACCTTTTTTCTTCAAAAACAACTTTCTTTCAGAAATTTTGTATGAAAGTTATATCACTTACCTATAATAATGAGTCGTAGTTTATTGAAATCGGTCAAGTATTGTTTGAAAGTTATAGCGAGTTTAAAATAAAAAAATCGCAATACAGAATCGTTGACGTCGCTAAAAAGAGAAACAAAATTTCGCATAAGTTTTCGAGTATATCATCAAAAAAGGCGGGAGATTTTATTGCCTCTTTGTCGATTTTTGTATTTAAAGCTTTCGATACAATTGATCATACAGAGCTGTTAAACAGCCTTATAAGGAAAGGAGTGTGTGGTAAATATCTGACAATTTAAATGGCCATATACAACAATCTTTCATCATGCGTTCGCACTGGTCGTGATAGTTATACTGGCTAATTTAAATGTAATATAGGGTGTCGACAATGATGTAAATTAAGCACGATTCTGTTTAATCTCTTTATTAATGACTTGACTGACGAATTAAAGCTTTCGTGCACAAACGGTATACATATTTCAGAAGAAAGTTAATGATATCTTCGCAATTTTTTACGCTGATGACATGGCAAACTGCAGTGATATCGTAAGACTACTAAAGTTTCAGTTAAATGTTATTTCTGACTGTTGCATTAGAACTGGTATGCAAATTAATCTAAAGAAGAAAAAACTATAGTCTTTAAAAACGGGGTCTATCTTAGAGGAAACGAAAACTGGGTTTATAATGGAAACAAAATAGAAACAGTCTCGGTTATAAGTATATGGGTTTATACATCACCCCAAAACTGATGTGGACTAAAGCAAAATATATGCTTACAATTCAAAGTTAAATATCGATTATGTCACTATATAAACGTCAAAGAAATGTCGGTTTCTTTGATCATTATGAACTTTTTAAATGATTTGATACTATGGTTGTGTGAATTCTCTCCACAAATTGAAAATGCTCAGAACCAATTTTGTTGTAGATATTTAAAATTGTACACAAATACATTTCACGCTTTTGCACTAGGCGAGTGCGGCAGATTTCCTCTTTTTATTACTTATTATTGTAAATGTATAATATATTGACTTCATATTATCCGAATGAACAATACAAGGTACCCTAAACAGTGTTATATTATGCTCAGAAATATTGGAGAGGCTGGAAGCGTAACCTGGGCAACACTTGTTAAATCCTTACTATTCAAATATGGTTTTGGTTTTGCGTGGATTTCGGAAGATGTAGGTGATGAGCAATTATTATTTTTTATTTATAAGCAGCGTATAATAGATTGTGCCTTGCAAAATTGGCGTGGCGACATAAACCAGTCAAGCAAACCTATTCATTATCAACATGTTCAAACATATTAAATGTTGAAAGGTATCTAACATTATACATACTATTGAAATTTAAAAGTGCACTGTCTAAACTTAGATGTTCCGCACATTCTCTTTTTGTTGAAACAGGCAGACACAACAATATTCCATATGAACATATGAACATAAAATATGTGTGCTATGCAACTCTCACGAAATAGAAGACGAAATGCATGTTGTTATGAAATGTTTGTATTATACGAACTTACGCAATCTATACCTTTACGAAGTCATAGGCGGTAACCTCAATAGTATTTATGTTTTCTACAATTTTTAATAAGAAACTTTCGAAATATGTGTATGTAATGGTTAGAAAGAGAAAACGTTTTTTTTTCAAGCTCAAAACATTGGTACATGAATAGAAACTCAATTTGGTATGTTTATCAATAGTTGTACTTTGTGTTCTACTTTTTGCCACATTGTTAATATTATATTCGGAAATAGTCATTATGCATTACACATGATACAAGGTACTATATATTTCAATGTGTGTTACTATATCTGTTTTTCTCTTTATCTACTTTTGTCACATTGCTATATAGTTGTATAATATGCAATAGGTTATTTGTATTATGGGCCAGACCTATTGTTTATTGAACTACAACGTTATGACGCATTTTCCTTTGTTTAACATTAATTATCAATTCTGGTCCATTTCGTTTTTTACCGAGTATTCTTTTATCCTGATGGTTATTGCTTTTACATTATATTTCATTTTTATTTCAGATTGTTGAGGATATCGTCGATGGCGACGTTGTGAATGTTCCCATCGTCGGTGATGGTAATATGGTGAGGATTGTCGTATTTAAGCGAGAAAACGAACCAATTGAAAATAACCCGACGGTATCAGAAGTCTTGATTAATGCGTGCTATGAAGTAGAAGGTAAGATGTACAACAACGGCACAAGAGGGCCTTTGGACGTTCTTCGTGTCAAAAAGGCTTACACAAATGAAAGGATTAGGAGGAAATGATGTATCAGTTTTGCTCATTGTCGAACTCGTCCGAGATCGAATTGAAAAAAACACTTTGACTTGGTAGTCAAATTTGGTAAAAATCCGAATGCTATGTGGTAGCAAGCTGAAATACCCAGTATTACCTACTCGAGGACAGAAGGCGACCGGGCGAACTTATGGGATGACGTGTTGTCCGTCGTCCGTTAACTTTTTCTTGTGGACAGTTTAGCCTCTCCATGTTCCATCCGATCTTAACCAAACTTACACAGTAGTTATATATCCATAATATCTTGAACCAGCCAAATTCGATTGCTAGTATCTTGAGTTAGCTGCCCTTGAATTGGCAGACATGCATAACTTTGCATTTTGGGCACTCTAGTCCCTGCATTTTTATTGATATTAACCACACTTACACATTAGTTATATATCTAGTAGATCTCTGTTGAGTTCTTGAACCAGTCACAGTCAGTGGCTAATAACCATTGAATTGGCAAAAACATGCGTACGTTTGCATTGTGGACACTCTATCCCATCTATTTTTTATCCGATCTTAACCAGAATTAAACAGTTGTTATATTTATAGGATCTCGGATGAGTTTTTAAACCAGCCAGAGTCAGTCACTAATAGTTGAGTTACCTGCCCTTGATTGGCAAAACTCCATATAAATTTTGCATATGGGCACTCTAGGCTCTTCATTTTTATCTGATCTTAACCAAACTTACACAGTAGTTATATTGCCATCAGATCTAGTACGCGATTTTAAACCATAAATCATAATTGTATAATTTGGCATTGTTACCAGGGTCATTCTCGTTCGTATGTTGTATTGATTTATACGGAAATGCGTCCTAAAACGGGAACACGTGGTTGTACGTCTTCATAAATAGAAAATTGTTTAATTACGTTCAATGTCTCCTAATACATTTCCTGAATAGTTTTAGTTACTGCTTGTTTTGTGTTAGCATATTTTGATTATGTTTATATTGCTTTAAACAGAGATATGTGACGAAGAAATGACGGGAACTGATATAATTGTGACTGGTCCTGAAGGAAAACAAGGTACCTGGTTTGATCTTTATAGTTGTTCAATTTGTTTGTATCTGCAACGATACATAAACCATCATTTGGTTTAGTGTCTGTAAAACAAGCTGTTAACAACATGATATACGATATGTTTACCATGTAGTGTTTGCGGAAGTCTCATATCATTGCATGTTCACGTGCGTCATACATACCTTTCACTCACACCAATCTATTTCATTCCCGAAAATGCCTCAGTTCAATAATTAAGTTATTAGTTAAAATGACAGAACATTTCAGGTTAGGTGCAACGTTGTTACCGTTGTTCAAAGGATCGTGAGTTAGGGATTAACCTCTTAAACTGAAAAACAGTAAGAAGGTGAGCACGCTGAGTTTGCGGTGCTCCTTGAACCACATTACTTCATGTACATTTGTGCTCGGCAAATATGCTATAGTCTTAATACGGAGAAACTACTCTGACAAAATGTGTTTACTTATCTTACAAAATACCTATGTATACGTTCATGTTTATGACAAACTACATCAAACTACGCCTTATATAGAACTGACTACATACCTTAATTTCTGCGTATCAAGCATGTTGTTTGTTAACACTATATTTCTGTGTGTTTAGGAACTATAGCACAAGATGCATTAAGCAGCGATGGCTTTAAGCCAACACCTGATGTTGACGATATTGTTACAATAGTAGCGGATCTAGGTGCACCAAACGGGGCTCCAATATATAATGTCAAATTGACAATTAGGAACGCTGAGATTGGAATTCCAGTAGAAGTAGCTGTTCTAGATGAATCAAACGCAATTGTTGAATCCAGAGAGGTAAACATATGAAATTAATAATGTAAAAAAAAACATATATAAAGAGAGATAATTTGAACTCACTACGGCAACTTTCGAAATTTCGGATCTCGTAAGAGATTCACGTTTACAAAGCAGAATTTTATATAGGGATACAATATTTTCGAACTACCAAGGTCAGACATCCTTCGAACGAACTACGGCAGGACGCGTAGCTATGATGAGAGATACAGAAATCAAACATATGAAAAGGATACCTGCAACTCACGCTGATATACTGTATCTCTACATCATAACACACTCGTCTGATGGCACAATTAACATATAAACAAATACCTATAAATTGTTATATTATAATATTTATAGACACATCTTGTATAAAGAAATTGTTAAAACGACTTTAATTGAATGGGCTTAATAGATATGTTCAGTAAAATTCAAACGTATATACTGTTGTTTGTTTTAAAATTAAACATCGGGCTCGTTGATATTGTAATTAAGTCATTTAGATCATAGATGTAAACTATTCTTAACGAACATCTTTAAAAAGTGATGTTACATCTGATTTCCATGCAGATGTCCATTATATATAATTTGGCAATAACATCTCGACATGTCTTAACATCTGCATAATATATTTCAAACATATTTCAGTACCCAGTGACAAGTAATCAACAGCCTGTCCTAGACAACTTCCTCGGCTTAGAAGGCAGCTATATTCAGATTAGTTTTAATGCTAGAGATGGATATACACCTATCCTGAAGGATTTGAACATTGAAGCATGTGCACATCCTGTATTCACTACATCAACAACGACGACTTTATTATCCACTACACCATTTACACCGAAGTCGTCAACCCTAGCCACGTCGAGTTCAGGGTCCTCGGCAAGTTCGGTATCTGGTACTGGTTCAATATCATCCATGTCAGGAAGAGTTTCATCTAGTTCTGCCTCTCCATCCAGCTCTAGTTCAGGATCCTCGTCAGGAAGTGCTCCGTCTAGTTCTGCCTCACAAGCCACGTCTAGCTCTGGATCCTCGTCAAGTTCCGCGCCTGTATCTGGACAGACATCTTCGTCACTAGGAAGTGCTTCGTCTAGTTCTGCCTCACAAGCCACGTCTAGTTCGGTATCATCGTCAAGTTCGGTATCTGGAACTGGTTCGTCGTCTTCAATATCAGGAAGTGTTCCATCTAGTTCTGCCTCTCCATCCACCTCTATTTCAGTATCATCGACAAGTTCCACACCGGTAACTGGTTTGACCTCATCCTCATCCGGAAGTGTTTCTTTAAGTTCTGCCTCACTAGCCACATCTAGTTCTGGATCCTCGTCAAGTTCCGCACCTGTAACTGAACATACATCTTCCTCATCAGGAAGTGCTCCGTCTAGTTCTGCCTCACAAGCCACACCTAGTTCGATATCCTCGTCAAGTTCGGTATATGGAACTGGTTCATCGTCTTCGATATCAGGAAGTGTTCCATCTAGTTCTGCCTCTCCATCCACGTCTAGTTCGGGATCTTCGTCAAGTTCCGCACCTGTAACTGAACAAACATCTTCCTCATCAGGAAGTGCTCCGTCTAGTTCTGCCTCACAAGTCACGTCTAGTTCGGTATCCTCGTCAAGTTCGGTATCTGGAACTGGTTCATCGTCTTCAATATCAGGAAGTGTTCCATCTAGTTCTGCCTCTCCATCCACGTCTAGTTCGGGATCTTCGTCAAGTTCCGCACCTGTAACTGAACAGACATCTTCATCATCAGGAAGTGCTCCGTCTAGTTCTGCCTCACCAGGCACGTCTAGTTCTGGATCCTCGTCAAGTTCGGTATCTGGAACTGGTTCATCGTCTTCAATATCAGGAAGTGTTCCATCTAGTTCTGCCTCTCCATCCACGTCTAGTTCGGGATCTTCGTCAAGTTCCGCACATATAACTGAACATACATCTTCCTCATCAGGAAGTGCTCCGTCTAGTTCTGCCTCACCAGCCACGTCTAGTTCGGTATCCTCGTCAAGTTCGGTATCTGGAACTGGTTCTTCGTCTTCAATATCAGGAAGTGTTCTATCTAGTTCTGCCTCTCCATCCACGTCTAGTTCGGGATCTTCGTCAAGTTCCGCACCTGTAACTGAACATACATCTTCCTCATCAGGAAGTGCTCCGTCTAGTTCTGCCTCACAAGCCACGTCTAGTTCGGGATCCTCGTCAAGCTCGGTATCTGGAATTGGTTCATCGTCTTCAATATCAGGAAGTGTTCCATCTAGTTCTGCCTCTCCATCCACGTCTAGTTCGGGATCTTCGTCAAGTTCGGTATCTGGAACTGGTTCATCGTCTTCAATATCAGGAAGTATTCCATCTAGTTCTGCCTCTCCATCCACGTCTAGTTCGGGATCTTCATCAAGTTCCGCACATATAACTGAACATACATCTTCCTCATCAGGAAGTGCTCCGTCTAGTTCTGCCTCACCAGCCACGTCTAGTTCGGTATCCTCGTCAAGTTCGGTATCTGGAACTGGTTCATCGTCTTCAATATCAGGAAGTGTTCTATCTAGTTCTGCCTCTCCATCCACGTCTAGTTCGGGATCTTCGTCAAGTTCCGCACCTGTAACTGAACATACATTTTCCTCATCAGGAAGTGCTCCGTCTAGTTCTGCCTCACAAGCCACGTCTAGTTCGGTATCCTCGTCAAGTTCGGTATCTGGAACTGGTTCATCGTCTTCAATATCAGGAAGTGTTACATCTAGTTCTGCCTCTCCATCCACGTCTAGTTCGGGATCTTCGTCAAGTTCCGCACCTGTAACTGAACAGACATCTTCCTCATCAGGAAGTGCTCCGTCTAGTTCTGCCTCACCAGCCACGTCTAGTTCGGTATCCTCGTCAAGTTCGGTATCTGGAACTGGTTCATCGTCATCAGTATCAGGAAGTGTTCTATCTAGTTCTGCCTCTCCATCCACGTCTAGTTCGGGATCTTCGTCAAGTTCCGCACCTGTAACTGAACATACATCTTCCTCATCAGGAAGTGCTCCGTCTAGTTCTGCCTCTCAAGCCACGTCTAGTTCGGTATCCTCGTCAAGTTCGGTATCTGGAACTGGTTCATCGTCTTCAATATCAGGAAGTGTTCCATCTAGTTCTGCCTCTCCATCCACGTCTAGCTCGGGATCTTCGTCAAGTTCCGCACCTGTAACTGAACATACATCTTCCTCATCAGGAAGTGCTCCGTCTAGTTCTGCCTCACCAGGCACGTCTAGTTCTGGATCCTCGTCAAGTTCGGTATCTGGAACTGGTTCATCGTCTTCAATATCAGGAAGTGTTCCATCTAGTTCTGCCTCACCATCCACGTCTAGTTCGGGATCTTCGTCAAGTTCCGCACCTGTAACTGAACAGACATATTCCTCATCAGGAAGTGCTCCGTCTAGTTCTGGCTCACCAGGCACGTCTAGTTCGGTATCCTCGTCAAGCTCGGTATCTGGAACTGGTTCATCGTCTTCAATATCAGGAAGTGTTCCATCTAGTTCTGCCTCTCCATCCACGTCTAGTTCGGGATCTTCGTCAAGTTCGGTATCTGGAACTGGTTCATCGTCAAGTTCGGTATCAGGAAGTATTCCATCTAGTTCTGCCTCTCCATCCACGTCTAGTTCGGGATCTTCATCAAGTTCCGCACATATAACTGAACATACATCTTCCTCATCAGGAAGTGCTCCGTCTAGTTCTGCCTCACCAGCCACGTCTAGTTCGGTATCCTCGTCAAGTTCGGTATCTGGAACTGGTTCATCGTCTTCAATATCAGGAAGTGTTCTATCTAGTTCTGCCTCTCCATCCACGTCTAGTTCGGGATCTTCGTCAAGTTCCGCACCTGTAACTGAACATACATTTTCCTCATCAGGAAGTGCTCCGTCTAGTTCTGCCTCACAAGCCACGTCTAGTTCGGTATCCTCGTCAAGTTCGGTATCTAGAACTGGTTCATCGTCTTCAATATCAGGAAGTGTTCCATCTAGTTCTGCCTCTCCATCCACGTCTAGTTCGGGATCTTCGTCAAGTTCCGCACCTGTAACTGAACAGACATCTTCCTCATCAGGAAGTGCTCCGTCTAGTTCTGCCTCACCAGGCACGTCTAGTTCGGTATCCTCGTCAAGTTCGGTATCTGGAACTGGTTCATCGTCATCAATATCAGTTAGTGTTCTATCTAGTTCTGCCTCTCCATCCACGTCTAGTTCGGGATCTTCGTCAAGTTCCGCACCTGTAACTGAACATACATCTTCCTCATCAGGAAGTGCTCCGTCTAGTTCTGCCTCTCAAGCCACGTCTAGTTCGGTATCCTCGTCAAGTTCGGTATCTGGAACTGGTTCATCGTCTTCAATATCAGGAAGTGTTCCATCTAGTTCTGCCTCTCCATCCACGTCTAGCTCGGGATCTTCGTCAAGTTCCGCACCTGTAACTGAACATACATCTTCCTCATCAGGAAGTGCTCCGTCTAGTTCTGCCTCATCAGGCACGTCTAGTTCTGGATCCTCGTCAAGTTCGGTATCTGGAACTGGTTCATCGTCTTCAATATCAGGAAGTGTTCCATCTAGTTCTGCCTCACCATCCACGTCTAGTTCGGGATCTTCGTCAAGTTCCGCACCTGTAACTGAACATACATATTCCTCATCAGGAAGTGCTCCGTCTAGTTCTGGCTCACCAGGCACGTCTAGTTCGGTATCCTCGTCAAGCTCGGTATCTGGAACTGTTTCATCGTCTTCAATATCAGGAAGTGTACCATCTAGTTCTGCCTCTCCATCCACGTCTAGTTCGGGATCTTCGTCAAGTTCGGTATCTGGAACTGGTTCATCGTCAAGTTCGGTATCAGGAAGTATTCCATCTAGTTCTGCCTCTCCATCCACGTCTAGTTCGGGATCTTCATCAAGTTCCGCACATATAACTGAACATACATCTTCCTCATCAGGAAGTGCTCCGTCTAGTTCTGCCTCACCAGCCACGTCTAGTTCGGTATCCTCGTCAAGTTCGGTATCTGGAACTGGTTCATCGTCTTCAATATCAGGAAGTATTCTATCTAGTTCTGCCTCTCCATCCACGTCTAGTTCGGGATCTTCGTCAAGTTCCGCACCTGTAACTGAACATACATCTTCCTCATCAGGAAGTTCTCCGTCTAGTTCTGCCTCACAAGCCACGTCTAGTTCGGTATCCTCGTCAAGTTCGGTATCTGGAACTGGTTCATCGTCTTCAATATCAGGAAGTGTTCCATCTAGTTCTGCCTCTCCATCCACGTCTAGTTCGGGATCTTCGTCAAGTTCCGCACCTGTAACTGAACAGACATCTTCCTCATCAGGAAGTGCTCCGTCTAGTTCTGCCTCACCAGGCACGTCTAGTTCGGTATCCTCGTCAAGTTCGGTATCTGGAACTGGTTCATCGTCATCAATATCAGGAAGTGTTCTATCTAGTTCTGCCTCTCCATCCACGTCTAGTTCGGGATCATCGTCAAGTTCCGCACCTGTAACTGAACATACATCTTCCTCATCAGGAAGTGCTCCGTCTAGTTCTGCCTCTCAAGCCACGTCTAGTTCGGTATCCTCGTCAAGTTCGGTATCTGGAACTGGTTCATCGTCTTCAATATCAGGAAGTGTTCCATCTAGTTCTGCCTCTCCATCCACGTCTAGCTCGGGATCTTCGTCAAGTTCCGCACCTGTAACTGAACATACATCTTCCTCATCAGGAAGTGCTCCGTCTAGTTCTGCCTCACCAGGCACGTCTAGTTCTGGATCCTCGTCAAGTTCGGTATCTGGAACTGGTTCATCGTCTTCAATATCAGGAAGTGTTCCATCTAGTTCTGCCTCTCCATCCACGTCAAGTTCGGCATCTTCATCAAGTTCCGCACATATAACTGAACAAACATCTTCCTCAACAGGAAGTGCTCCGTCTAGTTCTGCCTCACCAGCCACGTCTAGTTCGGTATCCTCGTCAAGTTCGGTATCTGGAATTGGTTCATCGTCTTCAATATCAGGAAGTGTTCTATCTAGTTCTGCCTCACCATCCACGTCAAGTTCGGCATCTTCGTCAAGTTCCGCACCTGTAACTGAACATACATATTCCTCATCAGGAAGTGCTCCGTCTAGTTCTGCCTCACCAGGCACGTCTAGTTCGGTATCCTCGTCAAGCTCGGTATCTGGAACTGGTTCATCGTCTTCAATATCAGGAAGTGTTCCATCTAGTTCTGCCTCTCCATCCACGTCTAGTTCGGGATCTTCGTCAAGTTCGGTATCTGGAACTGGTTCATCGTCTTCAATATCAGGAAGTATTCCATCTAGTTCTGCCTCTCCATCCACGTCTAGTTCGGGATCTTCATCAAGTTCCGCACATATAACTGAGCATACATCTTCCTCATCAGGAAGTGCTCCGTCTAGTTCTGCCTCGCCAGCCACGTCTAGTTCGGTATCCTCGTCAAGTTCGGTATCTGGAACTGGTTCATCGTCTTCAATATCAGGAAGTGTTCTATCTAGTTCTGCCTCTCCATCCACGTCTAGTTCGGGATCTTCGTCAAGTTCCGCACCTGTAACTGAACATACATCTTCCTCATCAGGAAGTGCTCCGTCTAGTTCTGCCTCACAAGCCACGTCTAGTTTGGTATCCTCGTCAAGTTCGGTATCTGGAACTGGTTCATCGTCTTCAATATCAGCAAGTGTTCCATCTAGTTCTGCCTCTCCATCCACGTCTAGTTCGGGATCTTCGTCAAGTTCGGTATCTGGAACTGGTTCATCGTCTTCAATATCAGGAAGTGTTCCATCTAGTTCTGCCTCTCCATCCACGTCTAGTTCGGGATCTTCGTCAAGTTCCGCACCTGTAACTGAACAGACATCTTCCTCATCAGGAAGTGCTCCGTCTAGTTCTGCCTCACCAGGCACGTCTAGTTCGGTATCCTCGACAAGTTCGGTATCTGGAACTGGTTCATCGTCTTCAATATCAGGAAGTGTTCTATCTAGTTCTGCCTCTCCATCCACGTCAAGTTCGGGATCTTCGTCAAGTTCCGCACCTGTAACTGAACATACATCTTCCTCATCAGGAAGTGCTCCGTCTAGTTCTGCCTCTCAAGCCACGGCTAGTTCGTTATCCTCGTCAAGTTCGGTATCTGGAACTGGTTCATCGTCTTCAATATCAGGAAGTGTTCCATCTAGCTCTGCCTCTCCATCCACGTCTAGTTCGGGATCTTCGTCAAGTTCCGCACCTGTAACTGAACAGACATCTTCATCATCAGGAAGTGCTCCGTCTAGTTCTGCCTCACCAGGCACGTCTAGTCCGGGATCCTCGTCAAGTTCGGTATCTGGAACTGGTTCATCGTCTTCAATATCAGGAAGTGTTCCATCTAGTTCTGCCTCTCAATCCACGTCTAGTTCGGCATCTTCATCAAGTTCCGCACATATAACTGAACAGACACCTTCTTCATCAGGAAGTGCTCCGTCTAGTTCTGCCTCATCAGCCACGTCTAGTTCGGTATCCTCGTCAAGTTCGGTATCTGGAACTGGTTCATCGTCTTCAATATCAGAAAGTGTTCTATATAGTTCTGCCTCACCATCCACGTCTAGTTCGGGATCTTCGTCAAGTTCCGCACCTGTAACTGAACATACATCTTCCTCATCAGGAAGTGCTCCGTCTAGTTCTGCCTCACCAGGCACGTCTAGTTCGGTATCCTCGTCAAGCTCGGTATCTGGAACTGGTTCAACGTCTTCAATATCAGGAAGTGTTCCATCTAGTTCTGCCTCTCCATCCACGTCTAGTTCGGGATCTTCGTCAAGTTCGGTATCTGGAACTGGTTCATCGTCTTCAATATCAGGAAGTGTTCCATCTATTTCTGCCTCTCCATTCACGTCTAGTTCGGGATCTTCATCAAGTTCCGCACATATAACTGAACAGACATCTACCTCATCAGGAAGTGCTCCGTCTAGTTCTGCCTCACCAGCCACGTCTAGTTCGGTATCCTCGTCAAGTTCGGTATCTGGAACTGGTTCATCGTCTTCAATATCAGGAAGTGTTCTATCTAGTTCTGCCTCTCCATCTACGTCTAGTTCGGGATCTTCGTCAAGTTCCGCACCTGTAACTGAACATACATCTTCCTCATCAGGAAGTGCTCCGTCTAGTTCTGCCTCACAAGCCACGTCTAGTTCGGTATCCTCGTCAAGTTCGGTATCTGGAACTGGTTCATCGTCTTCAATATCAGGAAGTGTTCCATCTAGTTCTGCCTCTCCATCCACGTCTAGTTCGGGATCTTCGTCAAGTTCCGCACCTGTAACTGAACAGACATCTTCCTCATCAGGAAGTGCTCCGTCTAGTTCTGCCTCACCAGCCACGTCTAGTTCGGTATCCTCGTCAAGTTCGGTATCTGGAACTGGTTCATCGTCTTCAATATCAGGAAGTGTTCTATCTAGTTCTGCCTCTCCATCCACGTCTAGTTCGGGATCTTCGTCAAGTTCCGCACCTGTAACTGAACAGACATCTTCATCATCAGGAAGTGCTCCGTCTAGTTCTGCCTCACCAGGCACGTCTAGTTCGGTATCCTCGTCAAGCTCGGTATCTGGAACTGGTTCATCGTCTTCAATATCAGGAAGTGTTCCATCTAGTTCTGCCTCTCCATCCACGTCTAGTTCGGGATCTTCGTCAAGTTCGGTATCTGGAACTGGTTCATCGTCTTCAATATCAGGAAGTGTTCCATCTAGTTCTGCCTCTCCATCCACGTCTAGTTCGGGATCTTCATCAAGTTCCGCACATATAACTGAACAGACATCTTCCTCATCAGGAAGTGCTCCGTCTAGTTCTGCCTCACCAGCCACGTCTAGTTCGGTATCCTCGTCAAGTTCGGTATCTGGAACTGGTTCATCGTCTTCAATATCAGGAAGTGTTCTATCTAGTTCTGCCTCTCCATCCACGTCTAGTTCGGGATCTTCGTCAAGTTCCGCACCTGTAACTGAACATACATCTTCCTCATCAGGAAGTGCTACGTCTAGTTCTGCCTCACAAGCCACGTCTAGTTCGGTATCCTCGTCAAGTTCGGTGTCTGGAACTGGTTCATCGTCTTCAATATCGGGAAGTGTTCCATCTAGTTCTGCCTCTCCATCCACGTCTAGTTCGGGATCTTCGTCAAGTTCCGCACCTGTAACTGAACAGACATCTTCCTCATCAGGAAGTGCTCCGTCTAGTTCTGCCTCACCAGGCACGTCTAGTTCGGTATCCTCGTCAAGTTCGGTATCTGGAACTGGTTCATCGTCTTCAATATCAGGAAGTGTTCTATCTAGTTCTGCCTCTCCATCCACGTCTAGTTCGGGATCTTCGTCAAGTTCCGCACCTGTAACTGAACATACATCTTCCTCATCAGGAAGTGCTCCGTCTAGTTCTGCCTCTCAAGCCACGTCTAGTCCGGTATCCTCGTCTAGTTCGGTATCTGGAACTGGTTCATCGTCTTCAATATCAGGAAGTGTTCCATCTAGTTCTGCCTCTCCATCCACGTCTAGTTCGGGATCTTCGTCAAGTTCCGCACCTGTAACTGAACAGACATCTTCATCATCAGGAAGTGCTCCGTCTAGTTCTGCCTCACCAGGCACGTCTAGTTATGGATCCTCGTCAAGTTCGGTATCTGGAACTGGTTCATCGTCTTCAATATCAGGAAGTGTTCCATCTAGTTCTGCCTCTCCATCCAGTTCTGCCTCTCCATCCACGTCTAGTTCGGTATCTTCGTCAAGTTCCGCACCTGTAACTGAACAGACATCTTCCTCATCAGGAAGTGCTCCGTCTAGTTCTGCCTCACCAGCCACGTCTAGTTCGGTATCCTCGTCAAGTTCGGTATCTGGAACTGGTTCATCGTCTTCAATATCAGGAAGTGTTCTATCTAGTTCTGCCTCACAAGCCACGTCTAGTTCGGTATCCTCGTCAAGTTCGGTATCTGGAACTGGTTCATCGTCTTCTATATCAGGAAGTGTTCCATCTAGTTCTGCCTCTCCATCCACGTCTAGTTCGGGATCCTCGTCAAGTTCGATATCTGGATCTGGTTCATCATCTTCCATATCTCGAACTTCCTCGTCAATCTCATCACAAACACTGTCTTCTTTTGGTATGATTTTTATTTTGTAGTTTTTCATTCTGATGTACAATTGAAACACTTTAAAAACGAACACTATATTCTTAATAAAATATGTTCCAGCCGAAAAATATAACTATACCTTAATACAAATCGATATTTCTTTCTTTATTATTCTGTGCCTGATATTTAAATAATAGCATTTAGTTGATTTTTATAATTCGGAAAGATAAGGATTATTCGTAGAAAGAGAGTCTATAATTAACCCATGTTGAACCCTTAACCCGCTAAGCACGACTATAATAGCTTTTGCGTCCATTGTAAATCCAGAGCAGCTTGCGAATTATCCTTCGTCACATAAATGGAATGGTATAACAGTCCATTATATATATGTAGCGGGTTAAGGGTTAAATATAATGCTATTATGTTATGTGGGTTAAACTGTTTCTACTGAACTTGCTTCCCTAGTATATTATTTTCAAAATTAAACTGGTATAAACAGTTCTTTACAGGCAACTATTATTCGCTTACACATAAAAGCTATATAGTTTATATAAAGGTTATGCTCTGACTGAACAAAATCATCACCAAACCTCTTGATAACGAATTCCACTCTTCACCGCGGCAAAATGGTTTCGATTCCATGCCTTATAAACTTCCACTTTTTTTATGAGAACGATTTATGTCCTAGAGTATTTGCGATTATACAGAGATTATTTAACTACTTGAATCGATTATAGGGACGAGATGGTAGGCGTGTGGATCTTTTCACGAACGAACGGATGCGAGTGAGTGAAAAACTACAACAGGCCTACCATCGTGTGAAGGATTTCCATATAATCAATCCAAGCAGTTAAATCCCAATCTTTCACCCGTAGGAATGGAATAATGCTAATGTAACGTATTATAATCCGTTGGCCACTGTAGTGACACTGGACTTTTTACGTTTTAAATGTAAACAGCAAAACAATGTTTTATTTCATTTCTACAGAAGTTTGTCAAATGAAGACGATAGACATCCGCTCAGATGACGTTCGCGTTTCTTCGAATCCCATATCCGAATCTGCCTATAGATCTCTGGACGGTTCAGAAACGCCATTCAGGATTGTACCAGTCGATGGCCAAATTATTTTGACGTACGTCATAGCATCCTCTATTGACGTAGAGGTGATGTCGGTGGCTCTTAGTACCAAGAGAGTGACCAAAGTTACGCTAGAACAATTCCAGAATGCTAACAACAACGCAGTGTTTACGCAGGTACGACTTAAAATCTTGGTTTGGTTTCATGATGATGATTATATGTAACGCCTAGCTGTGAGAAAAATAGATATTACTTTTTTTTTCATTTACTGTAGAGCTATAAATCCACCTGTTCGACAAGTAGGTAGAGTATGTGGAACGAATCATTCCCACGGCTATTTTGGCGAGATTTCTGAAGACATAACGCCTTAATAAACACCGATTGTCAGTTGAATACAACTTTAGAATCCCTTTTACCTGCAGATACATCAAACAATATGACGATATCACTCCCACGTGTATTTTATAATTTTAAAACATTAAAACGAACAGAACGGTTGATGGCGTTTTTAATTAAATATTTGTTAAACAATCTGAATGCTCAATTCCGAGTTCAGCCCATTTTAAAATACTGTTTCTATAAAGAAATTCTGTTTATTCAAAAGCCAATACTAAAATTCAAAAATAATGATACTACTCAAAGTTTGCTAAGCACCAAGATTCCAGTTCCACATTTACGGGGACTGGTTTTACCAACAGCATGAAACCCAACAATTAATTTGTTTTCACAATTAATTTAGGTGAAAATCATTATTTTGTTGTCAACAATTGATAGGAAAACAATTTTCTTGTGTATTTTTGCTTGTTACCCTACAAAATGCAGTTCCGCGCTGTATTTTGGGTGAAGGGCGGAAAAGGAGTGGTGCTTACCAAACGTTGAGATGTATATATTTAAACTATTTGAACTACTGGTGGTGTTGACTATGACCCATCATTTGATTTAAGCTAGAGTTAGGAGAATTATTGGGTCTTTTTTGTTTATTTTACTATAATCCTTTGTGGCCACTTTGGTTTGTATATATATATACTTTGAGTTGCAGATTAAAACTGACATCCAAGATGCTGAAGAGATCGTGTTCGATTTAATGGGATCTATAGGAAGTATTATTAAACTGACTGCCTACCTCAGACCTGGGGAAAAGGTGGATATTAAGGTGGCGGATGTTCAGATAGAAGCGTGTTACGAACCTTTGGGTATGTAATATATTATTCTTAATCTGTAGTCGAGATATAATTTTACGCTGATTTCCAGACGCTGGTAATGCACTGGGATAGTTGAGAGAACTTCTTACGGCAAGGTTTTAGTTAATCTGATCAAAATACTAAAACAACGAGTTGACGTTGTTAATAGAGCACATTATTATAAAACATTTTCTGAAATGTCTGAACATGAAGAAGGTTGTTGAATTTGACAAGATAATAACAAGTGCGTGCAAATAAAGTTAAACATGAATGTACCTAACTAGATCTACCACAGAGGTTGGTTGTATGTCATTTTAGCACTACTTCCTAGAAAACTAGCTCGAAGCTTTCAGAATGTAACAAAAACAAACTCACACGTGTTACGTGTCATGCACTGGATCACACATGCCGCGATATTGCAGTTACATTACAGTTCAAAATGTAAAAACAAAAATGCATGCTCTTTCTGTTTCCTTTATGGAAATTATGTTGATATGGTGCTGTGATTGTGATACTGTTATGATTTTAGCCTCAGAACAATGGGTTGTATTGGTTATTACATGATTTTAGCCTCAGAACAATGGGTTGTATTGGTTATTACATGATTTTAGCCTCAGAACAATGGGTTGTATTGGTTATTACATGATTTTAGCCTCAGAACAATGGGTTGTATTGGTTATTACATGATTTTAGCCTTAGAACAATGGGTTGTATTGGTTATTACATTTTGGTTTAGATAATTCATAGAATGTATATTAATACACGCTAGTACACATATTAGGAAACGGAAACGGAGCTTATACAGTTAACTTGTACGAACACTTTTTAAATTAGCTCTTAGACCAAGAACTAGTATTTTAAATCGCCATACTGTTTATATAAAAAACTATCCTTTACAAACTATTGAGTTATTAATAAAGTATCATTTTCACTTTGAACCTGCCTATATTTAAAAAATTGTAATAATTAGTTTTAATTATAAACAATGATTTTCAAATAAGCAGGTTATGTGGAGTTTAAAACATCATCTTCGTTGTATTTCACTTACTGTTAAGCAAAACACTTTTCTATGTAATCGGAAATATGCTTTCCGCTAGATAGTATACAGTATTTCATGTAAACATATATATTAATACGTTGTTTAATGTAATTGCTAGAAGTCATTCTTAGTATTTGACACACTAGTTTAACCCTATTGCTTTTCACTATGTTTCTAGAAACGTGCATGGAATACTTATCAAATGAACATCTGATCTTGACCTCTGATGACGTACAAGATGGCTCGGAACCCTACGACGCCTTAGTCGGTTTAGACGGATGGTACCCATTACCATCGGATAAATCTGTTCTGTTAATCGATACACGGGCACCAGATGACGACCTAGCACGCGTTTTCAATGTAGAATTGAAAGTTGTTGGCGTGACGCAAGTTAGTTTAAAACTAATGACACCCGACAGTATCGTGGTGGATACAATAATTGTAAGTCAGACTCTGCGTATTTACGTTCTTTTTAAATATATTCAAAGCATTTCTCAAAGGCAAAAACCTCAGAAAGAAAAGTTAAACTAAAAATGAAGTAAACAAGCTGGATTGAAAGAACATACTTTGCCTCCGTGTATTCCGTAATCAATGATTCTTAATTTATTTTCTTTATTCGGCACCAGCTCTACAGAATTATTTTTATATTATATTTACAAATGTGCTAAACATTTTGCCTTTCGCCATGTTTACATTGATCGAACCAAAGAGACACCTATGTGGACAATTTGAAGATACGATTATGAGGCTATGAAGTTAAAGATGAATGGCCACCCTTTTTGTAGTATTATCTATTAACAAATTTAACTCTTAATCATCATATGAACATTTCTTGATAGTCCCGGTGAGAAACATATATTTAAATCCGCTACTAAGTTGTATGTAAAAATAAGTATTATTTGCATGACGTAGATGTTACTTTTACCACTGCGTGACTGTACGGGGAAATAAGGTAAATCTGAATTGTATAGCTGCACAACTATTGCCAGATAATTGATAAATACATTTACCTGTGGATTAATTTACCTGTTCGAACTTTTTTACGTAACCAAATAAAATCTTATTCTCGCTTTTCACAGATATTGCAATGTGTGAATTGGAAAGATCTATTGTTGACTATTGCTTTCGATTTAAATAAACATGATCATGAAACAAAACATGGCCGAGAACTTTAATATATGTTAACAGTAACCGTAGAATTAATACTTATCGTAATTTGCATAATCAATACTTTCAGTATCCACTAGAATTTTCTCCGGAACATGTGATAGTTAATTTCATTGGCGGAGCTGGTCGATACATACAAGTTGAATTGTTGGCTGCAGAGGGCGCCATTCCTTCAGTTCATGACCTAAAGGTGGAGGCTTGTGCCAGACCTATCACATCCACTGCTTCAGTCGCGTATTCAACAACACCATCATACCAAACAACGTTGTCAAGTTCTACATCCCGTAAGTTTGTTTGAAAACAATTAAATAAAAAAATGTCTTTGTAAAATGGTTTAAATTCAGAATCTATGTGTCCGCCTTTATCCTTCGTCATCGAATTCGTCGCGTTGTACTACTAATGTTTGGTCATTATAGGTAGGTTTTAAAATTAGTATTAATGCTGTGACAACAGCTGTTTTATTAATACGCTCGAAATATATTATATATTCTGTGATGAATTATAGAAATTTCCCAGTTTGAGAAAATCTATAACATATCCCTTCCTCTACTGTGCTATCTCGCCTAGTGTACAAGATATCTCGCCTAGTGTGCAAGATAGCACAGTAGCCAAATGTTATTAACTAAACGATAGACGTCACGGTATTACGTCACGGATTACGTCATGATATTTCTCCGCGCTGTCGGCAAAGGAGTGACAGAAGAAGGAATACTTGCGTCAAAAGACGATTGGAAAGAAATTCATCACAGAATATATATTATATAGTTTAATTACCATTTTTGTCGTGATACGGAAGATAATTCACTCGTGAGAAATATTCTCTGATATAGAAACTCGTGCGAAAACGCACTCGTTTCTATATCGCAAGAATCTTTCTCACTCGGGAATTATTTCCCGTATCACTTCAACAATGTTAATTAAACTCTATATATAAACACATAGACCTTGTTCAAATCTTTAGTGTTAGTATATAACACAACCTAGTTATAACAGTAATCTGGTGTACTTGAAACTTATGATCTTAATGACACGGACACAGGTTTGTAAAAATAAATTCACATGGATCATGAAAGGCCTACTCATGGTTACGTTATTTTATAAATTGTATATAGAGATATTCATAAAAGGAACTATTTTTCCAACAAGAAACAGCTTAAACAATAGAAATTAAAGGGTTTGGCATGGCCCAGTGAATAGCACGATGGAATTGAATTCCGGAAGGGTGGGTTCAAGCCTTACCGATACCACTGAGTGTCGTTGGTGTGTTATAGGCAAGACACGTTCCCTTAGTCTCGTCTGTCTTCTTGAGCAGGTCCGTAGCCAGCCCTCAATTTAACATAGGCAAATTCCTTTATATGGAGGTCCGGTGGCATGAACATCGCGCCCCAAATCCCACCCGTTTTGTTTTCTACATGCGATTACTTGTGTTTAAGTGCATTTTCAGTTCGAAGTACGACGGGGTTTTTTTTGATTATTTTTCGATAATAAAGTTGTTTACATGTTAAGTATGTACATTCCCAAAATTCTACCGAGTCAACTGCATCGGTGCACCTCAGCTTAGCTAAGGGCCTAGCTGTTAAGAAAAGAGTAAATAATCCAAAAACTCCGACAATAACCTAACTTTAAAACTGCAGGAATGAGACTGCTCTGGCTTCTGCCAAGTCATTGAGTACCTTCTGTGTGGCTTTTTAGGCTATTTTTTTTGTATTTATATATACACGAGCATCTTTGTGTTTTGCTTATATTGCCTATTCATGCTGCCTAGAGAATAGTTCATGGCGGAGATTTCTTTATTTACACTGTCCCGTTTTATTGGGTTGACAGTAGGGTAAGTGTGAGGTTTGGTGCACCCTAGAACGTGGTTTAAACCCCAAGCGACCTTTTTTGCCACTGACCGTTTCAAGGCGGTAGCCCTATTGTCAACCCTTGTGTGTTTGTGATGTCTTATTTGGCCTTTTATTCATCTTTAAATTTGTTCTTTGTTTCTGTGGGTGTTTGTGGTTGAATGTCGTCCTTGAATGCTGCTTTTCCTGTTCGATTTTTATATCTATATTTATTCGCGTTCCCTGTAATACAATTATGTTAGGTCATATTTAGAAAGCGACGCCAGAGATGGATGAGCTGAATGGAGATGTTTTCGATCAGATAAATGCAACCGCCAGGGTAAGGAAATCACGTGGTGCAGAAGTCTGCAGCTCTAAAGCGCATTGGCTTGTCTTGGCAGATAAAGATGTATTATCTGACCGAATACATATTTGGTTTTTTGTATAAAGATGTATTTTAATCACTATTAATTTGCTTCTTAGTACGTTAATTTGCAATCATTGACTTAGAATTCTAACAAAACGCTTACATTTACTTTCAGATGTTTGCGAGGCAATCAATATAAACACTGATGAGTTATCTGTAAGTGTAGTCAACGTTATTGGCAGTGCTGGTCAAAAACCGACAGGAGTGCCGACACAAGCGCTTTATGGATCAGGATCCTCGTATTCACTCCAAGATGGTGCCACCAAGGGTTCGTTTATGGTGGTTATTAAGGCTGCTGGAACAGCAACGGTGACAGAAGTACAGGCGAAACTGGTGTACGTGTCCAAAGTGATGGTGGAGATATATGAAACAGAAGAGGATACAGTCCCAGTGATTGATATGGTGAGATCATAACAATAACGTGTTGATGGTGTAGTAGTAGTAGTATTATGCATTATAGCGACACATGCAGTATACAGTTTTGGATCTATTACACATTAAACACGTCTGGATTTGAATGTATAGTAACACACAGCCATGTGAATGGCTTAAGAGTCACGTTGAATTAAATATGTTTTCAAAACAGTGAAAGATGTCAATTGACAAAACGAAAGAGATTACATCAATTCAGATAAATCAACATACAAACATACACACACGCGAACGCACGCAAGCACATATAAGACTGCTTTTTATATTGACACCACACCACAAGTGGTACCTGATATATGTTGTTATCAAATGAGTTCCATTCTCTTTCAGACTCTTATGAATATTGTCGACAACGAGGTTGTGACTGTTCCCATCGTCGGTGATGGTAATATGGTTAGGATTGTCGTGTTTAAGCGTGTTGACGAGCCATTAGCCAATAACCCGACTGTATCGGACGTTTTGATAAAAGCTTGTTATGAAGTAGAAGGTAATATGATAATGGGAAATATTTAGTGTTATCTGCAATTGGAATACACAATTTAGGAATTGCAGAACGTAATTAAAATGAAAAATTACAGAATACATGACTTTCTTTCCTATCATGAAGCGGGTTTTCAATTAAATATAATTTTGATATTCACACTAGCGTTTGTTTAGTGCTGTGTGGCGGCCGTAAAAAAATTCCCCGACTACAAATCAGTAGTGCTATTACTTACTGGTCCTTAAGGGATCATCAAGCCCTATATACGCGGCTTTAATGTGGAATATCGCTTAAGCCGGTGCTAGGAGGCGTTAGAGGTGTTGAACTTTACATTACCTCTCATGAACAACCTCAATGAAACATATTCTGTTACTTTTATCTCTTGTTTTTGTTTGTTGATTTCAAGAGATCCACTTTTCAGTATTTATTAATAACAAGCGAAATATGCAGAATAGGGTTGACGACTAATCAATAAAACACCATGTATGGGCATCAGTAGGTTGCTCTTGCATATCTCTACTTGACTGTATAATACGCTGCATTGAAGCAACCACACTGACACACTGACACATTTCACAACAAACCCCCCCCCCCCCCCACCCACCCACCCCACAAATACAGCTTAATTTGTTTGGTGGTTTAGACACAGAGTATATTAAACATTATGTTCACGTTATTATTTTGTTTTTTTCTTGTTGCAGCATATTGAGCTATTTTAAAAAACACTGAGCTTGCGATGCGTTGTATAGAAATAATGCCCAAAAGTAGATATAAAAGTCGAACAGGAAAAGTAGAAAAGAAGATATAAAAATCGAACAAGAAAAGTAGATATAAATATCGAACAAGAAAAGTTGATATAAAATTCGAACAGGAAAAGTAGATATAAAAAAAATCGAACAGAAAAAGTAGAAAATAGATATAAAAATCGAACAAGAAAAGTAGATATAAAAATCGAACAGGAAATATAGCATTCAAGGACGACAGTCAACCAAATACACACACGGAAACAAAGAATAACTTTAAAGATGAATAAAATGCCAAATAAGACATCATAAACACAAAACTGACAATAGGGCTACCGCCTTGGCACGGTCAGTGGCAAAATAAGGCCGCTGGGGGTTTAAACCAGGTTCTAGGGTGCACCAAACCTCACACTTACCCTGCTGTCATCCCAATAAAACGGGACAGCGTAAATAAAGAAATCCCCGCCATGAACTATTCTATAACCAACAAGGCAGCATTAATAGACAATATAAGTGATCGTGTATTTATAAATACCAAAAAAAAACAATAGCCTAAAAAGCCACAGTTTGATATCAAATGGAATGTTTCGTATCTTGTCAGTTAATGTAATAAATGTTTTGTATATTCATATATAATCATAAATTAATGTTGTTTCCTTTCATACAGAGATGTGTATGGATGAAATGACGGGAACTGAATTTATCGTAACTGGTCCTGAGGGACAACAAGGTATTTGATTCTGTCTTCTTATCTTCGTCACTTTATAAAGACTCATGCATAACACTATAAATAAGTTCCATCGTTTTAGTTCCCTTATAAATATGTAACAATATAACTCTCTCATTCACACTTTCTTTTAGCTGCGGATACAAGTTTCCAAATTCGAGACAGTTTACAATTAGAATGGATGTAAATGATTTAAGGGTATCGCAAATGTTTCATTTAGAGGAATGTAATAACATTTCATAAAATATATATTAGTTGATTGTCCAGGTTATACAGTAATATAAAAAACAAGATAAGAATTACCTTATATAATTAAGTATACTTATTTATCATACCCTGGACATGATAAGTGGTTATTCCATGATTTCAGGAACTGTTCCACAAGATTCATTGAGCATTGACGGCTATAAGCCAGTACCTGATGTTGACGGCATTGTCACTATACTAGCCGAGCTTGGTGCACCAGATGGCGCTCCAATATATGATATTCAAGTGACAATTAGGAATGCTGAAATAGGAGTACCAGTAGAAATAGCTATTCTTGATGAATTCAACGCAGTCGTAGAATCCAGAGAGGTATCAAGCATAATGTATTGTATTACTGTATAACTTGCTACTTTATATAATAAATATATTTATTAAACATTATAGCGAGCACTACATGTAAGAGTGACAGAATGTTTACCTTTCAACTTCCTCAGCTAAACACATTTTATAACACGTCTTTACATATATATGTTATATTACAATGGATATTTTAAAAACGGTCGTCTGTACATAAATTTCAATATCGACAAAAACAGTTTTTATTTATTTTTTATTTTTTGCTCACACGTATTTCTAGACCTATTGCAGTATATTTTCTGTACATTTGTATGGCTTATGAAGGTTGGTATCTAACTTACATAGTCATACAACAAGGCAATTTTTTTTTTTCTTGAATATATATACGACACTGTAAGACGCAAACACTTGCAATGTTGTAACATCTGCATAATGAAATTAACTTTCAGTACCCAGTGACAAAGAACCAACACGTTTTCCTAGATAATTTCCTCGGTCTTGAAGGCAGCTTTGTTCAGATCCATTTTAATGCTAAAGATGGATATATCCCTATCGTGAAAGAGTTTACCATCGAAGCATGTGCACACCCTGCGACACCGCCTGTTGTATTGTCCACCACACCTTCGCTTTCGACGTCGTCATCGCAGTCATCTTCGTCGTCAGGATCCTCGTCAGGACCATCGCAGCCATCATCGTCGTCAACATTTTCGCAGTCATCATCAGGATCGTCGCATTCACAAGGAACATCAGGATTCACATCAGGACCGATACTTTCATCTTCAATGTCGTCAGTATCCACACCAGCTTCGTCATCATCATTCTCGTCAGTGACTCCGCCACGTAAGTATATATGCGTGTCTAAGTATGCCAATGCTGACTTCAGTCGTTATCTCTGGTGGTGGTACACCCGGGTATTATCAGGACGCATTGATACCTACACACTATGCCAACATATGCTGACACTAGTGTAATACACTAACATATGGTGACACTGGTGAAATATGCCAACATATGATATCTAGTGTAATACACCAACATATGCTGACAATAGTGAAATATGCCAACATATGCTGTCTAGTGTAATACACCAACATACTGACACTAGTGAAATATACCAGCATATGCTGACACTAGTGAAATTTGACAATTTATAATGACACTAGTGAATTACGTTAACACAGGCTGACACTAGTGTAATACCTAAGAATGGCTCATGAAACCAGATTAGTTTATTTCTAGTGGGGTCCTTGCCACTATTTAAAGTGGGGTCCTTCAGTATATGATTTCCTTTGTATATAGGTGGCATTTTATCAGTATTAATTTGCATCTTAGTAAGTTAATTTGCAATATACTGACATATAACAAAACGCATTTATTTACCTTCAGATATTTGCGAGGCAATCAATATTAACACTGATGCGTTATCTGTAAGTGTAGTCAACGTTATTGGCAGTGCTGGCCAAAAACCGACAGGAGTGCCGACACAAGCGCTTAACGGATCAGGATCCTCGTATTCACTCCAAGATGGTGCCACCAAGGGTTCGTTTATGGTGGTTATTAAGGCTGCTGGAACAGCAACGGTGACAGAAGTACAGGCGAAACTGGTGTACGTGTTCAAAGTGATGGTGGAGATATATGAAACTGAAGAGGATACAGTCCCAGTAATTAATATGGTAAGGTCGTGATAATGACGTGTTCATGGCGAAGTATATATAGTTATTATAGGCATGCAGTTTCGATAGAATACACAGTAAATTATATTTGGATTTGAATGTCCAGTTACACACTGTCATATGACGAGTCACTTCTAATATGTTTTCCATACTACGAGAAGCATGACAAATGATAAGCATTTACAAAAATAAAAGAAGAAAAAACAAAACACAGTTAAAATAAATCGATTGTTATCATGCAAATCCACACAGTCCATAAAAAACAGTGATTTGAATATCTTTATAAGCCAACTAAGAGTTTACTATTTCTTAAGAAGTAGCAGTCTACGTTCCTATACGTTTTTACCATCATGCATCAGACAAATAAGTATATGAATGAGACTGAAGGGTAGTCAATGAATTACAATATCCATATGTGTTTACAAATTCAAATGATTCTACAGTTGCCAATAACAAAGCTTATTTAAAGGCATTTCTGAAATGTATTCGTTATATAAAGAGTAATTTAAATTTGAAGAAGAAATACCTGTTTTATTTAAAACAGACAGATCAACAGCTTAAACGAAAAGACATCATACTAACAGAATTCCATATTCACCCTTAATATATTTGTTAAGGCTGTTTTATCAGTTCCTTTCTCTTTCAGACTCGTTTGAATATCGCCGACAACGAGGTTGTGACTGTTCCCATCGTCGGTGATGGTAATATGGTTAGGATTGTCGTGTTTAAGCGTATTGACGAGCCATTCGCCAATAACCCGACTGTATCAGACGTCTTGATAAAAGCTTGTTATGAAGTAGAAGGTAATATGTTAAATAGGAAAATATTAACCTATCATGCCTATCGTTTACAATATTATCTTCAATTGAAATACAACGTCTTATAATGATAGACCGTAATAAAAGCGATAATATGCAGAAAATTCGATTTAATCAATGAAATAGAAACTGTTTTACATATAGAATACACTATTTTCTTTAATATATATAATACTATTTCTTAGGGTTAACGGTTGATGAAAAACAACAACATGTATGAGCAGTCGTTATATTGCTTGGTGTATATACATAAATGATTATATAATACGTTGCGGTGAAGTAATCAAACTGACAAATATCATACCAAACCCCGGTCGGGTTTGGTATGATATTTGTCAGATTTAATCCATATATACTAGCCGATTAAATTTATAGATTCGCCAACACGAGCTTGAAAAACATGCTGTTGCCATGCAATCACCAAATAGACATTGTGAGGGCTGATTATAATTTTTTATTATTTTTCCCGCAACTGTAATTTGATTCGTTGGGTGGTTTAGACACGGTGTATAATATTTGTTTATTTGGCTTCTTTAAAAAATCTCTTAGCGTGCATTGCTCTGTATAGAAACAATGTCCGGGCCATGTTAGACAACTTACTTGTGATACGCAGGCTTCATAACCGCTGCTCCCAACTAAATTCCATTATGTTTATTTCGCTCTTCGGGGCATTTAATTTTATTAGATACTGGGACCATACGACGTACGACATAGGGAAGCAAATAACTCCATGTCCACCGCCGTATGCATGCCATCTTCGGGATGGTTAAAATTGTATACTATTGATTTTATGAATATTGAGTTCTGCTCAACCCGGGGCTAGAGGGCGTGAGCGGTAGCTAGCATATATCACTACCGCTCATGAACAGTCTCAATCAAACCGAGACTGCAATATTTCGTATGTGTCGTGCTCGGCCGTAGCCAAAGGTCCATTATCATACTCTTTTTTTGATATCAAATGAAATGTTTCATATCTTGTCAGTAAATATGCTACATGTTTTGTATATACATATATTCATATATATGTTGTTCTTTTCAAACAGAGATATGTATGGATGAAATGACGGGAACTGACTTTATTGTATCTGGTCCTGAGGGACAACAAGGTATTTGATTCTGTCTTCTTATTTTTGTCATTTTAACAAAGTCTCATATTCATGCATTACACTATAAACACGTTACATAATTAAGATTCCGTATACATGTGTTATATACAGTAATGTTTGTTTGTATTGTGTTTAATGTAATTTTCCAGCATATTTTAGGCTGTATGATGGTCGATTTTTTGTGGTGGAGGCAATCCACCCACTTATTTCTGGGTAGAACCAGTGCTGTATACCTCCCGATTCTCAGTTACAAGTTGAACCTCTAACTTGGGATTCGAACCCGCGGCGGTGAAAGGCGAGAAGGTTTACAACCCAACGTCAAAATACAGAATAAGAATTACCTAATATAATTAAATATTATCATACCCTGGACACGATTAATAGATACTCACTGCTTTTAGGAACTGTTCCACAAGATTCATTGAGCACTGACGGCTATAAGCCAATACCTGATGTTGATGGCATTGTCACTATATTAGCCGAGCTTGGTGCACCAGATGGCGCTCCAATATATGATGTCCAGGTGACAATAAGGAACGCTGAAATAGGAGTACCAGTAGAAATAGCTATTCTGGATGAATTCAACGCAGTCATAGAGTCCAGAGAGGTATCAAGCATATTTAGATGTTTTAGTGAATAACCTTCTACTTTATATACCTAATATATTTATTAAACAAAATAGCGAGCGCTACATGTAAGAGTGAGAGAATGTTTAAGTTTCAACTTCCTTGGCTAAACAAGCTTTATTACACGTCTTTACAAATAGATATTTTGATACAATGAGCATTTTAAATAGTTTTCCGTATTTCAATTTCAGTGTCGACAAACGATATTTTATTTAAAGTTTTTCTCATACGTATTATAAGAACTGTTGAAATTGTTATAACACAATTATTTACATTTGTTTGGTTTATGAAGGTAGTCATCTAACTTACGAACAAGACACATTACAGATTTACTTGAATATATATACGACTCAAAGTAAGACAATTTTGTAACATCTGCATAATGAAATTAACTTTCAGTACCCAGTGACAAAGAACCAGCAAGTTTTCCTAGACAATTTCCTCGGACTTGAAGGCAGCCTTGTTCAAATCCAGTTTAATGCTAAAGATGGCTTTAACCCTATCGTGAAAGAGTTCACCATCGAAGCATGTGCCCACCCTTCGACAAAGTCTATTGTATCGTCCACCACGCCTTCGGTATCGTCACTGGTGTCATCGCAGTCATCATCGTCATCAGGATCGTCGCATTCACCTTTACCATCGTCATCTTCGTCATCATCTTCGTCATCAGGAACGTCGCAGGCATCGTCATCATCTGTATCTACACCATCCTCGTCATCATCATCGTCAGTGACTACTCCACGTAAGTATATAATATATATATTATATTTTATATTTCTAATTTCGTATCTATACATATATACATATATAAAACTCAATATATATAATATCTGTTTATACCAATATTGACTTCAGCTGTTATCGGACGTTATCAGTAGATCGGACACCAAACGGTTGAATGCATAATACCATTTACATAGAGATGATAGTGTTATCTGCCAACAAATATGCGCAATAATTATATGAAATAACAAGGTTGCTTTCACCTTTAAATTGTATTAGCTTTAAGGAGGTTTTTACGGAAAGGACACATCAGAGCATCTGAATAGTGTACATGAAACGTGCAATGTTATTCTAACATCATTTTCTAAATTCAATAAACTTTGTCACCAGAAAGGAACATTGTTCTAGTGGTATCGTGCTTACATAGTAACCGAATAGTTGTGGGTTCGAGACGCCTCTCCAGAACATCAAGATGGTTGCCTTCCCATACTCAACTGTGTCCGTCGGACGTCGGTCTCATGTACTGCAGTTCATCATCAGAGGGCTCGATCAGGGTGATTTTGTATTCCTCTGTATCATTCCCCTCTCTTTGGAATCAGATTTAAAAAAACCTATAAGAGAGCTGATATTGCATTAAACGCAATATAATTATGATGATGGTAGAATAATTTATCATACTTCTTATGTTAACCTTTCCATTGAAAATTGATTCATTTTCCGCAATATCAAAATATAATCTTAAATATTTGTTATATATTTGTAAACATTCGATTACTTTCAGATGTTTGTGAGGAACTAACCATCGATGTCAGATCTAATGACATAATGTTGACTGCATCGTCAACTGGATTCGTGAACACACCTAGACAAGCTTTAGAAGGATCAGACAGTTCCTATTCGGCTTCTCAATTCGCTTCTAATGAAGTACTGACCATTGTTATACGCGCTGTAGACACTCCAGTTGTTGAGGGAATATCATTTGTCACAGTGAATGCCGACACAGTAATAGTTAGGGTTCTGCAAGTTGTAGGACTCTTACCGGTGTATGAAGAGGTATGCGTTCTTTCGTGCATTTTTTTTAAATATATAAAAACGTTGAAAAATAAATTCATTTATATATATCTTTTAAGATCAGAAACTGATATCCTAAAAGAGCATTTAAATGGGTTCATATTATCGTTAGCGTGTTTCTTATTTCTTGATAGTTTATACCTATTGATTATTTGATTAAAATCTTGTTAATATCAACATATGCCTTAGGACACAGTCGATATATTATTGTTTCTTTCATTGTTTATATCAGACGAGGTCCAACGTCGCCGCGGGAGAACTTCTAACATTCGCTATAGAAAATGGACTTGGAGTAGGACATGTAGTTGAAATTGAACTGAACAGACCATCAGGAGAGACTGGTGTTCTTGAGATCAGTGAATTATCTATTGAGGCCTGTTATACACCCGAGGGTAAGTAATTTAGTATGTACAGAAGGAGAGCACCAACACGGAAAGTCTTGCGCGCTTGAGATCAGTGAATTGTCTACTGTTATACACCTGAGGTGAAGGTACGTCATTTAGTGTGCACATATGTAGAACACAAGGAAGGAATGAGATTAGTGAATTGTCTATTGAGGCATGTTATACATCTGAGGGTAAGTAATTTAGTGTGTACAGATGTAGAACACGAACAAGGAGGGTATTGTGCTCTTGAAATCAATGCATTGTTTGTTGAGACCAATTATACACCTGGGGGTGGTGTGGGGGTGAGGAGTAATTTAGTGTGTGCATATGTAGAGCACGAACAAGGAGAGACTCGTGCACTTCAGATCAATGACCCGTCTATTGAGGCATGTACAAGTAAGGCAATAGTGTGTTCATGTGTAGAACACGAACGGCAGAAATGGTCCATATTTCTCCAAAACCAGTGAACTTGTTCAGCCACATACGGGTAATATTGAATTCGACAGAAAAATATGGTAAAATGTTAGAAAGCTTAAGAAATCTCCCCTTTCATGACAGTAATTGGAAGATATTTACCTCCAAAAAAATGATAACGTGTGTATTTGATAAACAATGGATTTAAACAAACACTCAACAATTGAGTTGCTTTGTAACGTATATCAGCTGCATTTACTAATGTGTCTTCTGTATCAATATAAGATTAGCGTACACTCTTTACACAGATTTCCAAGAGGTTGTATGAATATTCCAACCTTGATCAACCTCGACAGGCTGGTATATTCCCATACGCCCTGCTAGACATATGTGTAACTAATACTATTAAAACAGAAATAATTCCAACTTGAATAGCCATAGTGATACCATATTCCGCATTATAAATGCCCCATCTGTAGCGTGTGCAAATACACTGTGTTAATTTGAAATGAATTGTTGTTTAACAACTCGTCAACATATTGGTTAGGTTATTTCAAGCCGTTCCAAAGAGAATGTAAATATATATAGGAATCCGAAAACCCCGCACTGCTAAGATATCGAATTGATTCGTATGGTTCTTTAACGTGCTCAGAGGATAAACTCGCATTGCATTACAAGTAAAGTACTGTTGTTAGACAATTTATCGATCATGTTTAATGACTATATAATTTGACAATGCATATTACTCGTCACAGAGATATGTCTAGAAGAACTGACCGAGCAATCAGTCCAATTGTCATCTAGCACACCAAGCTCATCCGGATCTGTCGACGACGCCTTTAACTATTCACCTGACAACGGATGGTTACCTGTCGTTGCCGAAAGTGATGAATTCATTGTTATTTCTGCCGACACGTATGACGAATCAGCCAGCGTGTTTGCAGTTACTGTGTCGCTTCGAGGCTTCGAGCTCGTTAACATTTATTTGAAAGATTCAAATTTGGACGTGATCGAATCTAGAATGGTGAGTATTAATCATTCATTTCTTTTTCTATTCCAAATATGAAATTGATCAGGGCTACCGTTACTATAAACTTCGTAAAAACTTTCGCAAAATGTTATTATCGTAACCCTGATCCTCTTTCCAAATATAAAAGTAATATAAGAACTCTTCTGCGACAAGAACTATCACGACCTGACTTCTATGGTGACGTGATTTACAAACTTCGTAAGATACTTGGTCATGATCACATTCATACTATCTTTGTTAAACGTGTTAAAAAGTTTATAAAAAGAGGTTATGACCCTATCATTTTGCAACGATGCACTGCATGCTTGGTGGTGGACCCATTTACTGTTCGCCACTATGCTTTCTTCTTTAATTGTGCGATGACCGCAGAGGCTGTGGACACTATGATGACGTCTACCTAAAGCCCAAAAGGATGGACCTTTGATGTTTGTCTGCAATCTTGTCTTGCCATGCCCTCAATGGTTTATTATATTGTTGCTCTCATTGAGTACATTATTTGTGGCTTTCTACAGGTTCTAGGCTATTGTTGTTTTGTATTTATATATACACGAGCATCTTTGTATTTTACTTATATTGCCTATTAATGCTGCCTTGTTTGTTAGAGAATAGTTAATGGCGGGGATTTCTTTATTTACACTGTCCCGTTTTATTGGGATGACAGTAGGGTAAGTGTGAGGTTTCGTGCATCCTAGAACCTGGTTTAAACCCCCAGCGGCCTTTTTTGTCACTCACCGTTTCAAGGCGGTAGCCCTGTTGTCAACCATTTTTGCGTCTGTGACGTCATATACCTTTACATTGCCATTTATTTTTGTCGTATTGCGTGTTTTGGGGTTTACTGTGTTCTGTGAAAGCTGCATTTTATGTTCGACTTTTATACTTATTTTTAGTAGTATTTCAGCCTTCCTTTTAAGTTATGCATTGTTATGTGTACAGACTGTTACTAAATACAATCCTTTATCGAAACAAAATTTCCACCCGACTGACACAGTAATGTTTACACACTTCATCATTTGCTTTGCGATACCTGACATACCGTAACATTCAGCATGCATTAATCTCTTTTTCCAGTTCTCAATAGATAATCCAGCCGACATGACCAATATCGTCGGCAACTTTGAAGGCAAAGAGGGTGCAATAGTAGAGTTTAAACTTGACATAGATGAAAATATAAACAACCAGGAAGTCAAGGGACTGATTGTTGAGGCTTGCTCTCATCCAGTAACATTCCCCACCTCATCAACGTCCAAACCGTCTTCAAGTACTCTTCCACGTAAGTCATATTATTGTTTGTGTTCAGTGCGAGCGGATCACTTGTTTTTACTAAGAAATGTCCTGAATTTTAAGACCAAATGTAGATGAAAGGCATAAATCATTTATTAAGAGACAAGAAATTGTAACTGTCATTGCTTTAACATCAGACAATTACTTGTCTTAAATAAATTATTTCAGTCAATAATTTCAGGTAACACTTTCTTATTTTAATTCCAGCACCTTTACCACAAAAAGCTTTTATTTTAATTAATCAATAGTCAGAATGACATGAAGCTTATAAACAGTTCTGCGTTGTCCGGTCTTTAAAACTACATATGTAATCGATGTGTAACAGGAGATCGACTTCAAGGCCTCTCTTCCTCATTTTATAGCATAACATGAAGTATTATGTATACTAAAGGAAAAAAGAAACACAACTCGGGAATTTCTGCTATATAGTGTATAAATAAGGTCTTCCTGTTAATACAATAGTACGTGGCTATATTATACCTTTTGTTAGGGACAAAAGACTAAAACAACACACAACGCTCCAAATGTTATACCTTCAAAGTTTCATTATTGATAAAGACCGCGTTTGTCTCAAGCAGGTGATCAAACGTAAGACGTAAGATTTTGCAGTCTCTTAACGTTAAAGACGGTACTGAAATGGCTCAATATTTTAAAAACTTCAAAATTTATGAATTTCATGTTACAACTTCTATTGTGATTAAAAAGTCTACAATAGCACCGTTGTTTCCTTTCTTTAACTAGCTGCAACCCTTTTATAACAAAATATCTTGGGATTTCTCTGGAATATTACATGGAATTAATACTGCAGTATATAAATGATATTACGGAAATTCCTGAGTTGCGTTTCATTTTACCTTTAGTGTATATTCAAACTGTTTGAGTAGAATGTACTATGATAAAGAACATATTTTGACATCACACTAATTAATTTTAACACTCTTGTGTGCTGATAATCCGGGAGATAAATGTCGTTTTTGGACATAACCTGGATTTTGCGTCCATACAATTGCTGTTGTTGTTTTTTTGCATCTACAGACCATATATTATATGGATCTGAATGATGTCACTCTGTCATCAGTGAGTATTTTGCAAAATTAAAGATGGCGTCCAAGATGGCCACCAGTAATTGTGAAATCAGGATTTTTTGGCTCATAAAGAGCCTAAAGCCTAAATAAGTACAAATCAAACTATTATTATGTTTTATTCCATAATTCACATAAATCTGTTTTAATTCTCATAATTCAATGGTATTTCTTCAGCAGTTATTCCAAAACTGTGATATAAATGATGAGAGTATACCTACAAAATGATCTATTTTGATACATATATTATATCAGAGTTTAACACACATAACTAGAGAAAATCAAATAACGCATAATTATTCATATATTCCCATTACCTTTCGTTTAAAATACAACAGTATCCTATTTGAAGAATCAATGTTTGTGCCCCCTACACTACCCCCTCCCCCACACACCCCATACACACATGTATGTCCCCTACCCCATCCAGATACGGCATAATATGGACCGGGTGTCAAAAATATAATCCTGATTGATATTTTGTGCATCTTTCATTACCTAGTGCATATGCATTTCTTATTTAAAAATATTTAAAATAAACTTTCGTGTATTTAATTTTTCATTTAACTTGATATGTTTGACCCCCCCCCCCCCCCCCACCCCCACCCCGACTGTGTTGGCGAGTTATACATTAACCTTGCTTGCAGTTAAAGGGGAAACAGCGTGATGGACGAACAAACCGATATTTCCATCGCAAAGCACGTGGATACTAAAATTGATTGTTTGATGACATTGGAAAAGCAGGAAATGAATATTTTGGGATGGATGTATGTAAAAGTACACTGTACTATGTTATGTACTATTAATGCTTGGTATTCAAGTCATAGAACAACTCAAACACATTTAACACATGTCAATTTCACGCTTTGTCCTACATCTTAACTTTCGATTTTGTATTGAGTTTATGTCACTGGTATTGTCTTCGTCTGCTCTTTCAAGCAGTTAATGTCACCTTGGCATGCACACAATATGGTGCAGGAAAGCCTGGCATGATTAAATCTGCATCTCATAGAAACACATGGAGCTTCACTCTCGCATGGAAATTTGATGAGCTTCAGGACACCTGGAGGTGCAAGCTCAACATCACTTGGCACCATACTAGGGACAAGGGATTTGGCAGCACCATCCATATTCCATAGGATCTAAGTCTGGTGGCTCTTCGTCCAGAGCATGTTTCCAGATATATGACTGAAGATGAGCCCGTTTAACGTTTTCCACTAACGATTATGTTGTTGGGGTAGGGACTTCAACTTCGGTGTGGATGCAGGGGATTTTCCAACCTTTTTAGTCCATGAATTATGTCAGCCTCGGACATGCTCTCCGCTCTTGATTGCACATATCACGTACATACGAACTTGGTTGACTGCTCAAATATACTATCCATATCGGCATTTCTGTCACCCAATTAAGCAGGCGAATGTCCCGCTCTCAATGTTTTCAGCATTGTCCCTTTACCAATTCCCACAAAACAGGCAAGTGTGTCACATCCGGACAATGCATGGGCCGCTTATAAGTCTGGGATAATGTCCTTGTCCATCGCAAAGCACGTGGATACTAAAATTGATTGTTTGATGACATTGGAAAAGCAGGAAATGAATATTTAAGGATGGATGTATGTGAAAGTACACTGTACTATGTTATGTACTATTAATGCTTTGGATTCAAGTCATAGAACAACTCAACACATTTAACACATGTCAATTTCACACTTTGTCCTACGTATCAACTTTCGATTTTGTATTGAGTTTATGTCACTGGTATTGTCTTCGTCTGCTCTTTCAAGCAGTTAATGTCACCTTGGCATGCACACAATATGGTGCAGGAAAGCCTGGCATGATTAAATCTGCATCTCATAGAAACACATGGCTTGGATGTCTGTAACTGATCTGAGTATAGTGTGTACCCCGTAGGTTTGTTGGAAATACCCATCTTACATACCCCAAATAGGCTTGTCAGCCAGTTATACAGTCATATCATTATAGGATGACTTTGCTGGGCCACCATATTTTCAATCGGAATATGATCGGACCGATTTCAACGGATCTCTCTAAGTATTGGTGTTTTATATGACGCTAGAATGGTGTATACCCCACAGGTTTGTTGTAAATACCCATACCACATACCTCAAAGTAGCTTGTAACCAGTTATACACAGCATTATATGAAGAGTTCTTGCTGGACTATCCATACTTTCAATAGAGATATGATCGGAACGAATTCGACGGATATCGCTAGGTATTGGTATTTTATACGATGCTAGTATAGTGTTTACCCCGCAGGTTTGTTGGAAATACCCATCCTCACATATACATACATATACATAGCATTATTTTGCTGGGCCACCATACTTTGAATACGGATATGATCGGACCGATTCGACGGATATCGCTAGGTATTGGTATTCTATACGATGCTAGTATAGTGTGTACCCCGCAGGTTTGTTGGAAATACCCATCCCACATCGACCCAAATAGCTTGTCAGCCAGTAATACATAGCATTATATTGATGATTTTGCTGGGCCACCATACTTTGAATAGGGATATGATCGGACCGATTTCGACGGATATCGCTATGTATTGTATTCTATACGATGCTAGTACAGTATCTACCCCGCATGTTTGTTGGAAATACCCATCCCACATACCCAAATCGGCTTGTCAGCCAGTAATACATAGCTTTATATGATGGATTTTGCTGTGGGCCACCATACTTCCAATCGGGATATGATCGGACCGACATATATAAAAAAAGTGAAAAATTTAAAAAAAAAAGAAGCTAAATGATGACAGGGTGACATCATTAAGAATCTGCAAGAATCAGCCGAGAACAACTGTATGGACCTCAAATCCGGGTCAAGTTGGATATCTGCCGGACTATGATCTCTGCTGGTTGTACATGAAATGTCAATTACCTGTATCAATTCGTTGGCGGCTTGTTTGTCGTGGAGTATGACTATATACATTAGACTCTTCACTACACGTCACTATCTTCATTGCAGTTGAGTGTGTTTTCACTGACGCTATCTTCGAACAACTATTTAAAGACGGTACCAACACAAGACAGAATCGGATTTATCGATCTAGATGAAATCAAGAATTCACGATGGCTTCAGAAGCGTTTGCTGTGTTGTGATGCCATCCCTGCCGACGCTGTAGTGTATATTCTATGTAAAAATTGGTAAGCTATACTCTTTATATTTAAACCGACTAAAGGAGGCGATCTAGAAGAGCGATTGGGGTCAGTCTTGATACAGTTGAAAACCACACTACTGTGATTCAGATGCATATGAAATGGGCACATTCATTAAATTGATCCGCATGTTACCTTCGGTTAAATTATTTTTTATGAACATGTTTTATTTTTCGGCTTATTTTGTTTGTTAAATCATAACTGTTAGTTCATATTCGATTTCTAATGCCTTAAGTTGTACATATATTTCCATAAAAATGTATTTCGATCACAAAACAAGAACTTATTAAAGGCTTAAAGCGTTATATGAATTAAAAGAAATGACTGATACAACAAACTATTTTATTATTGATACTTAAATTATAAGGATCATACGGCCTAGTTTAGTACATAAGTACATATTGAACTACGGTGGTTTTATATGTATTTGGATTGGCACTAATAATGTCAGATTGCCTCCAGTTCCTAAGCACGAGTTGCGTTAATGGTTAAATGATGGTTTAATCGGTATGCATACTGTATGTGCACCATCATTACTTAAACGTAAGGTACAGCAATTACACCTATACAAATGTTCATATGCATGGATATAAAACACATATTATACAAGATAGCCCTCTTAAACTTTGGATTCACGGTCGGAACACGGATAATATAAACATTATCAATGAAACGTTGGGTGGAAAAACGAGTAAATACTAGTATAAACAACGTGTAAACAATGTTCTTCGTTGTTACAGCACGTGCGTAGACATGTCAATCGGGTGTGTGGAGCAGGAAGAATGCACGGGTATGTGTTTTTACATTTGTTTTCCTTAGATATACTTCAGTAAGAACAACATTTTTATAAATACGTTTTACTACGCTGTCAAAAAGCAGACCTACTGCATATACTTGCATCTATTTTCTGCCAAATAAATCATGAAACATAATGAACGATTAACGTGCCAGTAGGTTGAGTAAGATTTGCCATAGTAATGGTTTAACAACATTATAAATAAAAAAAACGCAAACTCTTATTTGTACGTATATATATTTTATGTACAAAGGGTAAACAGTTTATGCATTAAGGCACACTGACGATGATCGAACGATGATGTCACTAATCGACTTGTAATTATATTAACGTACTGAATGTATTGGGTGTAAATAATATATGTTTGTTAAATAAACAATAGTCAGTTGTCTTTATTGCAGGATTCGTCTTTCATATCGTTTTATAATTGTAAAAACGTAAAATTTCGTGTCGCATTTCTGAAACGTTGGACTTTCTTCAATTTGTTCAGAGTGCGTTTTTACGGAATGGTCCGAATGGAGTGGATGCAGTAAGGCATGCGACAACGGTATAACGGAGCGGACACGTGAAGTTATAGGCGATATCACGTGTAATATGCTGACATACGAGGCCAAGGACTGCAACCGCGATCCATGCGCAAGTAGGTTGACTTTCATTGACTCTGGGCCAAGTACAGTCGAAAACTATTATATTGCTAGTTTGCGTTGGTTTAGTTGTTTTAAACATCTTATTTATTTAGTTCGATGATTCCTATTATTTCCATGTGTTGACTTAATGTATAATTTGTACTTTGAAATAAAAGCAATGTCATCCAAGATTAACATGTCACGGTTGGTTAACTACCATTTTGGTTAACTAGTTTACCGTTGCGTATAATCCAAGTCAAACTGTTCACAGATAATCGATAGTTGTATATACTTGAATCATACAAAATGTAAAAAAATAGAAGTATGGTCGGAGACATAAATTATCAACAATAAAATATAATAATTGTTATGGTAAACATTGTCTATATGTTCAGCTACTACGCCACCTCCATGGACCACCTGGACGCCCTGGACACCGTGTACGAGCACAGATCCGTGCATTCCAGGTATGAGGGTACGTACAAGATGGTGTGAAACACACCCTGAAGACTGCGATGGACATTCACTGGAACTGGAAGCCTGTCAACCTGACGGATGTAATGAAAGTAAGCATTAACACATACAGGGACTCTCCTTATTATGGAAGTCGCTTCATTACTTCATCACTTGTCTACTTATTTTAAAGACCGGTGAACAAAATATTATTGCGTCTGTATCTTTGAATGCACCCACGCTACTATTTAAAAAGTAATAGGTCCCCTGTAATTTCATCGCTAGTTTCATTTGCCAAACTATGTTTACATTCAGATGAAATCAAATAATATGTAGTTTGTTTATGCGTGGATGCTTGATACAGTTATATTTTGTTATCGAAGAAATCAACTATATTTATGAATATATTATGCATTTTAAAACCTGTCTTAACGTTTGCTTGTTTGTAATGATAGCGGTCTGTGTACACCAAGATGAAATTTACTCCAACTGCTCCAATGTATGTACCACGATCACCTGTAAGGACTACCGATTAGGACACTTATGTGAAAACGACACCGAGTGTGAACCGGGATGCGCTTGTAAACCGGGCATGGTGTTTGATAACAATGGTCATTGTATCAAGGAGGAGCAGTGCCCGTGTTACACTGAAGACGACGGGAGTATCGTGCCATTTGGTGCCGTGATACAAGGCAGTAACATCTGTGAGATATGGTACGTTATACTTACATAGTACAGTAATATCTGTGAGCTATGGTACGTTATACTTATATAGTACAGTAATATCTGTGAGATATGGTACGTTATACTTACATAGTACAGTAACATCTGTGAGATATGGTACGTTATACTTACATTGTACAGTAACATCTGTGAGATATGGTACGTTATACATACATAGTACATTCTTGGAAAAGGTTTGTGTTTAAATACGAAAAGGGTCGTCACTTTCTCCGGGTATGTGCACTTATATCAAAATAGTTAATGATTTGATAAATATATATTTAGGACGTCGAATCTTTATCCTCATGCCATTGTGCTTAATTTGAATAGCTGTATTGTATGATGCAGTCTCACAATGTTATATCTGCTGGAATACTTTTATGGACTTGTTGATAAATCAAAGTGTGCATGTTTTGATGTTAAATATAACACGTCACATTAGATGTCAGCTCACAAAAGGCGTTTGAGCAACACAATATATTTGAAAGTGCCCAAAGACTTTGAAACATAGACAAGGCCCTAACTAACACGTATATATTTACAGTAATGCATTTTTCTACATATGTATGGTTTTTCTTCTATGTCAGTAACATTTTATGTTAAATCAGTGTCATCACTAGTCCTTTGTCATGTGCGTATTATCTTTTCTTTGCAGTAAATGTGAATATAATGGCATTATGAACTGTTCAACGATAGAAGGATGTAAGTGATAAAGTTAAAATATATTACATACGCTGTCTTAACTATATAAGTCAAACTTACATGAAAACAGTTACATTATATTACGCAAGCTTAAGCAAGCTGTGTAAACTATACAAACCATAGTTGCAGGTAAAATGTTTTAATATACAAGCTATACAAGCTATTTGAACTACATAAACTCAAATATTCTCAAGTTTACTGAACTCATGAACAATAACAATGTACGCATAGAAAGAAACCTTGCCATGTATGTTTTTGAAAGTTTTAAAATACGTAATGAATAATTGTATAATAATACATAAGATTCTCCTCGTCAGCTCATTTGATAGGAGTATATGAATACTTCATTGCTATAACAAGTATACTACAGTTGAACCATGCTTAATCACTTGATAATAGTTACTATGTATACTGTATCACCACCTATTGATATTTTGTATATTGTTAAATAAGCATTTGTGTACTCATGGGCCTATGGCCTTTTGTATGAAATAAACTATTCATAAACCATAAATGCATGTAAAAAGTTTACCAACAAAAGACTTATTAACACGGCTATACAGTGCAAACAGCATTTTCAAATTATAAGAGTTCCATCACTGTAACACGCGCTTATATATCTATTTTACCTACAGGTTGTGAGGAAGGCGAATGGGGAGAGTGGGGCGAGTGTCACGCTGAGTGCGGAGAAGGAACACGTTACAGATACAGGTATACATGCACACATTTGGGGAGAGGGTAGCGAGTGCAAGCCGAGTGCGGAGAAGGTGCACATTACATGTTGCTTTTGTAACTACAGTCAATAGACCAAATCATGCTTTCGAAGTGGAAAATAGGAACAGACATTAGTTTAACTTTTTTGCCCCAAGTCCGATTTTATGGTCCAAAATGTATAGCATGGGATTAATAGCGCATTGTTCGTTATCATTCTTTGTTATTTTCGCTATTACGTTATAATAATTCTAAAAATAATGTTAAAATCCCTCATAATTAAGAACAAACACATAAATAGGAGCTTTTATTTTAATATATATTCATAATAATTCATTCATTACTTTTTTCAGATCGGCTAGAAACGGAGATGGTTGCGATATGTCCGACTTGCAGGATGAAGATCCCTGCAACAGCGGTGATTGTGCGCCAGTTTGCATCGTTGGGGGCGTTGAATATGGTCTGGGAGAGGTTGTAGCCTCACATGAGTGTGAAATATGGTAACCAACTTGTGTTTAGACTACAACGTATCTGCTACTTTTGCAGCGCATGGACCTCCATTTGACTTTAGTATACAACCGTTTTAGAAAAAAAAAGATTTGAAGAATATTTTTCGAACTATTTTATTGTTATAATATCAAAAACTATGTTTGTAAATTATTTTACCTGATTACTAATATGTTTAAGTATAATTATACACGTTAAAACAGTTCACGGCAGTATTTAAAAACAAATTGCAAATGTATTGAATAAAATCATATACAGAGCTATGAGAAACTATCTTACAGACTACTTTATATATTCTATTCCTCCCATGCAGCTACTGTGAGAAGATCGCTGTTGTAGGTGGAATGGTCTGTTATCCTGTGGTAGAAAACATAGGTATGCCTTTTATATTTAACTTTGTTAAATTCTCTACCTATAAACTTAACAACAACGACGAAAGTGGAACACTGCTATAACACTTTCATCACCGTTTTATATTTAATATATACGTTTATATACACTTTCTGGTATGCATATATCTATCTACACATAGGTAGTTAAAAATGGACTTACGTTAGACTTAGAAAAACAGTTAGGCCGTTTTTCCGGTTTCCTTTCGTCATCACCTTTGGTGTAGTGAAAAAACGTAATTCTTTAACGTGTATGAGCTTGTTTTAAAACACTTAAGTTGATAACATACATGTATCGATTGAATTATGGTAACTATCAATGTTCCTTGTGCCATCATGTTGCTCAACTTTGTAATTATATGGTCGATTCTGTGGAGACAACATTCAATGTACGTGGCTTCGTTGTGAAAAAAAACACGATGATAGCACGAACGACACACTTAAATGTTAGGTAATACAGGAAAAAGTAGTTAGTGTGTATGTTGTATTATATGCATTAGCCAATGTGTTGTGGACTTGTGTGCTTTTTTAGTTGACGGAGGCTGGGGTAACTGGTCACAATGGACTGAGTGTAACAAGGATTGTGCAGGAGGCATGAAGAACAGATACCGGGCCTGTAACTTCCCAGTTGCCCATTGTGGTGGACAGTCTTGTGACGGTGTCGCCGTGGAATCACTACCCTGCAATGATGATATCAGCTGTAAATACCATAGTTTTATTATAGTTGTTCTTAATGTGTTTGTTTCCGTCCCAAATTAACCCCGGGGGGAGAATCGAACATGTGACCTTCTATTGAGTACACTGTCGGTTTGTAGGGCCAGGCCAGCTAATTGCCAGCTGTCATTTCTATTGTAGGTAGAATTCAGCTAATGTATGGTTTTGATTTGAATTGTTATGAGAACATACAATGTATTGCCGGAAATAAGTGCCATCTCATTTAACGTAGTTTTTGAGCGTCATCATTCTCCATTCGGACCCGATATGGCAATACATTTCGAATGGTTGTGAACTACCATCCATCCATTAATTTATTCAGTTACAGCCCCTTAGAAGTTTGCTTACACACCACGAAAGTGTATTTATATATAATATAAACCAGTACATAGTTTTAACAATCGTAATATTCTCCAAAATTGCGTTAAGATACATTATACATACGTGCAACTAAAATGAATTGTTATAAAACAAATTTACAGTGATAAATACAGGCGTTTTACTATGTTAATGCAATGACGTATTTACCAACTCAACTTAATATATTTTTCTATGATAAGTTGTTTACCTATACTGGACTGTTTCAGGCTGTGAAGTTGGACCATGGTCAGAATGGACAGAGTGTTCCAATGAGTGTGATAACGGTGAACAAAATAGAACACGATCATTTAACGATGTAAATGACGAAAACAGACTGGAGTGTGACGATACAATCCTCAATGAAGTCCAACCATGTAATATGGATCCTTGCAATAGTAAGTAAATATAGCATCAATACATCACTATTAAAAGAACACCCCAAAGCAGTATGCACTTTATTTCTTCCGATGTAAAATTCCACATAAATGAAAACGCATAACTACTTTAAACAACGCAGCGGCAGAAACAAAACGACCACGGCACTAACAAGTAAACGGAAAATAAGCTACTATGGACCTCGTTTCCAACTTCATCCATATTATAACAAGGATGTACATATTTAACAAAATTAAGAATTAAGCGAGTTTAAATAACTCCTTGATCGCTGTGATATATATTAAAGCATGTTTGATTTGAGCTAAGTTCGACATAAAACATTTAAAAACAAGTTAATGTTTTTGCCAACTGCAAAATCAAATTATTTCTTTTCTACCTGTGAAATAAAAAAAGAAAATTTGCTTACTACGAAATAACACTCACAAAACATGTTTGAATCTGCCAGCTGCGATATAACATGCACATGTTTTATTTGTTCTGTTCTGTTTTCCTAAAACATGTTTGAATCTGATAACTACGATATAACATAAATATGTTTTATTTGTTCTGTTCTGTTTTCCTAAAACATGTTTACTCTTTCCCCAGTAACGTGTAACGTAAGTGAATGGAGTCAATGGAGTAACTGTTCAGCCATATGTGACGGCGGTGTACAGATCAGGAATCGTGATATTATCGTACAGACAGACGACTGTGAACTCTTGAATACAACCGAGTCTATCCCATGTAATGAAGATCCGTGTGGTAAGTGTTTCATACACGACTTCGTATTTATCGTGTTCGGTCGTTTCCAAAGGTCCACTCTCATACTCTGTCAGTAGTGAATCCAGCAGATACTTATATCAGCAAACTGTTATTTTAATATTATTTCATAAACACATCCGTACTAACATACATTTGTTCTAGTTTCAGAAAAACAGATTCAAATCTAAAATGATTTTACTATCTTGTGTTGAATGTTATGCTTATTGCTCAAGGTAATCTATAGATACTATAGGAATGTATTTTGAACGGTGACCTCCATCTCATCAATAAATACTGAAAATGTGATCCCTTGGAAGCAATACATTAGATATAAAAGTCGAACAGGAAAAGTAGCATTCAAGGACGACAGTCAACCACAAACACACACAGAAACAAAGAACAACTTTAAAGGTGAATAAAAACGACATCTCAAACACAAACGGGTTCACAATAAGGCTACCGCCTTGGAACGGTCAGTGGCAAAAAAAGGTCACTGGTGGTTAACACAAACAAGAGAGAATAGTAGCAGACTCGGTTTTATTGAGTCTGTTCGTGAGAGGTAGTTATAAAATGCAACACCTCTCACGCCTCCTATCACCGGCTTAAGCGATATTCTACTTTAAAGCAACACAGAAGTTGCGAGGACATATGTGATTTACGAAGCATCAATAATTTGGTTACTACAGCTTTTTTGAATGTGTGTCCTATCAACGGCTGACAACATAGACAATACAAACACGTCATTTTAAATAATGATACTCCTTAAAATTAAACAAATGATATAAACATGAATGTTGCTTTACAGAATGTGTTACGAACGCCTGGTACACTGTCTATGACGCCTGTGAGGCACACACCTGTGACGAGGTAGTGTACGGTTTCTCCAATACTGCAAGTTGCGAGGAAGAAGTGTACGGGTGTAAGTGTGAGGACAATTACTTCCTGAAGGACGGAGAGTGTGTACCACCCGAGAAATGTCACGAATGTGTGCACCTAAACGAAACTTACCAGGTAAAATACAGATATTTTGTTTGACACAATTAGACGTTTTCAATTTAAGTGTTGATATGCATACAACCAAGCAAGATCCTTTAGTGTTTACATCTTCAAATACTCAATTGTTATTTTAATTCATTTGACAGTTCTATTTCATAATACATCAAAAATGACAAGTATAATAAAATGGAAAACGAGTTCCCAGAAATACTGCTCAGCGATATGTTTTAAGGTAATACTTCGGATAAGTGAATTAGGATTTTACGAATTGAAACTTTCGTTTTATCGCTTTTATCAAGTTGACAGTAAAGTTTCCCTTACAACAGTTGTATGTAATTACTGCATTATTATTGCACATGTCGAGTATGTCTGATACTATGGGCGGTTTCATTAATGTCACCACTAGTACAATATTGTAGTATATATGCTGTTAGAAACATAATATGTTTCATATTATTAATTGCACTGACCCCGTCGTACTGCTTTATTTAGAATGGAGAAACATACCCAGATCCCGAAGATCAATGCTACGAATACGTGTGTGTCTCAGGGGAGTTTATCGAACAGCGTGTTTGTGTTATTCCCGAATGCGAGGTACGCATCAGGTTTAGCCTATCGTATGTTAAACTTATCTTTAATTGTTCATCCTTCTATCGTTTTGCTAAAGTATACAAAAGGTATTCATTCTGATGAAGGGTAAAATCAGTTGATGTTAGCAATTTTACATGTGTTACATGCTAGTAATATGCAAGTTTGTTTCATTGATGATAAATATATACTTTGTTTAATGGATTAATTGTCTATCAAAATACATATATTATTAACCGAAAATATATATATATATAGTTTATTTTCATACAAAAGGCCAAAAGGCCCATCAGTACACAATTTACAGTATGGATACTCTATTAACAATTTTCAATGGTAGTCAATTTTCACATAATGTAAATATATTTGCATAACACATATGTTTGATGGAACAATAAATATCAATACATTCCATCGAGTCAGCTGTGTTTGTAAAACGTGCTAATTCATTGTACCAGTTCACCTCCACCAAGTAACGTTTATCTCAGAATTTAGATTGTTCTAAACGAATATCTCTGAATGTTTACACTTTATGTTTTATGATATATACGATCTTCCCAAATAGGCCGGTGAGACTCTAAGTTACGACGAAAACCAATGCTGTCCAAGATGTGAACCAGCAGAAGGTACGTGAATAATGATGACTTCGAGAAGTACGATTATTCAATCCAAACAGGCGTTTATAGTCAGTAATGCTGTTAAGATTGCTGCCGCTGTTTTCAAAACTATTTATTTGTAAACAAGAAAGGATATTTGAATACCCGTGTACACGTGTAGATTCGGGAACACCACCCCTGAGTATATTAGGTTAACTTGATTCTATTTGAATCACATATTAGAACGTTTTAAAAAACAACAAAAAAAGCCAGTTAACTCTTCATTTAATAAAAAATAGCATTAGTATTATGTGCAAGTGATAATATCCATTGTTATTAAATTGCTGTCTAAACAATTGCCATATTTGTATTATATACATGCTATTCGCAGAGGCTCCAGATAAATGTAGCCTGAAGGTTAGTCCAAAGGAGAAACTTATCAGCGGAAACTGCATCTCCGACAAAGAATACGTGTTTACATACTGTTCGGGTACATGTGGTGTTAGCACGACCAAGCCAAACCTCCTCATGGACATCAATGACGTACTCAGTGTTGTCAGCACTTGCGAGTGTTGCGCCGGTAAGATGTTTTAGTTTATTTCAACACTAAATTGTCTTCGTGAGTTGCTGCCCAGAAAAAAACGCGATACAATCAGTTTTGGGTAATGCTTTAGAGTATAAATATATCAGTGAAACACGAATTTTAAGGGATAATTAACATATATTTGTATTTTGAAAATCGATTGGAACAGAATTAACACATGTACGAAATGGTGGCATTATTGATAATAGTGTTGATGAAGATAACTAGAAGATCACAGAAAGTTACCAGATATGTTTAATACCCCTTTATAAAGTTGCAGACAGATTATTGTCAGTCCTTAGAATAACACAATTTATATAATGATTGTTTAAACAACAGGAGTGGCTGGTGACAGAATCAACGTTACGATGATATGCAAAGAGGGTTCACAGACCTTCACGAGAATAGGCTTCGTAACGCCAATGAAAGAGTGCGGCTGTAACGTGTGTATTGGCGGAGGCGTCGGACAGGAGGAAGCAGGTACGTGTTTATATATTTTGCTCTGAGGTTTAGTTTTCTAAATGGACAACTTTAACTGATATTATAAATTGAAAATACACAAATATGTACTATTTATTAAACATGCCGGGATATTCGAGTCATACAGGTGTTATTGTACTTTTTATTTCCACAGAGAAAACACGGTAGCTCTAAAACTTTGATATAAAACATATATGAAAAGCCATTACGCGTCGAACCTAAATCAAACAAAAGGAAGACATGACAATAAATACATAGAATTCAATATTTACCTATGACCTTCAACATACATTTACATTAAATTTCGTACACTACCAAAATTGTTTTTCAGATGATGTTGATCAACTTTATTTTTGTATTTTTAATTATTTATTTCTTTATCGGGTTTTTAATTATTATATAACAATTATTAAGATAAGTCTAAAAAAGGAATATCGTAACGTTGAAGAAAAACGAACTTTATTAAGAGCGGCATACGAACAATTAATATAAACGCTTGCTACAAATCACTTAAATAATACTGTCTCGAATATTCTTATATATTTTCGACAAAATCGCTGACATTTGAATATTTTGTTTAAGATTAAGTAAAATCACAATAATTGACCAAAATTTATGAAGATTTACCTATTACCGTTTAATATATATACAGATATATCCATTTCTTGCAAAATCCATAGGATCGTTATTCATACGGGTTTGCAATAACTATACACCAGCCAACAATACAATACCCGTACAACATATACATTAATTCATTAATACATTACCCAACCACTACTAAGAAAATGACAGTTATTAGTTATATTGTCTATTGTTCTCAAATTTCAATAGGAAGTACCTTTAGCATTAATTGTAAGTACTAAATCGTTGGATGACAACAACTCAGTATTCGTAATACCTTCAAAGGTATTTAGATAGTGTAGTATGCCACTTTATTGACATGCTGTTATATTTATTGCAGGTATTGCCAAGAAACGAAAATAAACAACCAATAACTCCTACCACAACTGAAAACGACTATGCAACGAAAATTGACTACCAACTATGTATTTCCGTGTTATCAAATATGAATTGTGCTTAGTGGGTTGTCTATGTGTTTATATGGTCAGTTCTCACACGTGTGAAGTATACTAGATATGTCTACTGACATGTGTACTGACAGTCAATGCTTGGAACAAGAATATGTTTATATTAAGACTTTATGATATTTAGAGCGAATTGATATTTGTGTTTCTATGTAAAAATATATTGTTCTTTGAATTGACGAGGCTGGTTGTATGAAACAATGACGACTAGACAGAACGCTTATTTTATGTCATGAAAACATATTGTAAAAACATACATTGTTATAAACTTGTAGCAGCGCATTTTAAAACGTACAAAAAAAAGAACACAATAAAAATAATTTAACTGAATTTGATCATTGTATTTAGTTACACCCCTATATAGCTGGTCAATCTTGAATTGTCTTTTACCTGTCATTTAAACCGTGGTCATATTGAAAATATATCACAGAAAAACATGAAACTAGCAAATGTTAATTTCTATGCAGTCTATATAATCAGCTAACAATGTTACAAATATAGGCATATAGGCCCGTACACTTTGCTCTGAAGGATTGGGACAAGACAGTCAACGTAAAAAAATATTTCATTGTTATATTTATCCAAAAATAACAAGGTAGCGAAACTACTTTGAGGCTTTCTAGGCTTTTTTTATTATTATATATACATGATCCTTTATGTGTTTTACTTTGTTTGTTAGAGAATATAACCTGGCGGGAATATCTTTATTTACACTGTCCCGTTTATTGGGATGACAATAGGGTAAGAGTGAGGTTTGGTGCACCCTAGAACCCGGTTTAAACCCCTAGCGGCTTTTTTTGCCACTGACCGTTTTAAGGCGGTAGCCCTATTGTCAACCCTTTTGTGTTGGTGATGTATTATTTTGCCTTTTAGTCATCTTTAAATAAAGCTGTTCTTTGTTTCTGTGTGTGTTTGTGGTTGACTGTCGTCCTTGCATGCTACTTTTCTTGTTCGATTTTTATATCTACCTTTACAATATATATGCCCTACCGGTCGCAGAGAAAGTTACCACGAGCTATAATGCTGACCATTTTAGAGAAAGTGTCATACCTACTCAAAATAAGTGATGCTTGAGCGACCACTTTTGTTATGAGGTTCATCTTGGATATTGGGTCGTTCTGCCTTGATATGCAGTCTATATTCATGTTTAAAGTCGTAAACAGCAACCTCTCCAATAAAATAACAGTTACTTTGGAAATTGCATTTGTTTTGAGTCTGTCAAATATACCAAATACACATACAATACCTAATGTAAAAGTAGATATAAAAGTCGAACAGGAAAAGTAGCCTTAACAGAACAAAGTCAACCAAAACCACGTATTAAACAACAATTACAGTGTTAATAAGCAAGCATGTGACATCACAGACACAAACGGACTGACGATAGAGCTACCACATATGGTTTCCGATAGACTATAGAATAATTTGGTGTTAAACATGAATTAGGGCCAATTACAAAAAAAGCATTTCAGATCAAATCTCGTTTGTCTACATTGAGACAGTTCCTACAAATATTTGCATTTGACGCATGCACACATTTGGTTAAACCATGACAAACCCATATAAAAGTAGGTATACAAGTCAACGGGAAATGTAGCTTTCACAGAACACAGTCAACAAAAAACACGCACTAAACCAAACAACACACATGGTATAAATAGCACATGCGTTTAAAGCTACAGAGTCCCTATATCAATCGATTTCTTCTTTGTAGGCGTGTCTTTATTTGTAACTTCATGTTCACCAGCTCATGTCGAAATCGGGTATTTAAGCGAGCAAATATAGCGAAGAAAATCATTTACTGTATATACATCGACCAGTGCACATCGTACCTATACACAGGTAACAGTATTTTTTACAAAAAAAAAAGTTAGCTTCTTTCGGGGCTCGAACACACGACCTTCTGATTTCAAGTCCTGTGCTCTATCCACTGAACTACAACGCTACTTGAGAGAGCAGTATACTAACTACCATATATTATGAGGCAAAATAACTTAACATATTTGAACGCAACTAATGATGGATCAATAAATATGCAGTCCATATTGTCGCACGTGTAAATTAACATTGCCTGGTGTAATACTGTATCTTATCAATATGAAACTAATACTTCGCCTCAAATCAACCATATCTCGACTTGTTATTTAGCGCTTGATGAGTTTGTGTGCGCGCTCTTGTTATTACGTAATGCCTATTTAGTGTTAAAAATGCTACAAAATACCAATAAATAGCAGTGGTCTATGGTACAGCGTACATCTTTCAAAACTTACAAGTGCAAGCCTGTGGTTCAAATCCCGTTCCGGGTAACTGTTTTTTTTATAACATATATTCTGGAGCCGTATATTTATCGATGTAACCTGTACGGAGGCTAAATAAAAATGTGAATTTTTACGTATCGATTTCTCCTTATATACCGACTTTTGGGGTGTTCGTCGATTTGAAACTACTTCACACGTGACTCATTCATATTCATGAGTTTTTACCATTTAAAATAGGGAATGTACAGCTTTAAGGATGAAACTAGGTCTATGAAAGTCATACAATCCCTGTTGGATGTCAAGATATTGGTAGGGTGTACGTGTAGACATTATACGAAGCGAGCTGTACATGAAAAAAAAACTGAAGGTCTTTTGTATTGATATAATTGAAAAGCAGTGGAACAAGTTGGTACAGAAGATTCCGTTAGGTAGGAATCAGTTGGTTTTGTCTAACTGCTCTCAACATTAATGCCTGTAACAACGGCGAATAGAAATATAAAATGATTGTTTTGACAAAGTGTATTAATTTTAAGGTAATACAATAGTTGGTGTAATAAATACTTCCAGTACTATAACACACATCGTCAACTTAACAGCACTATAAGTATGTTTACCGGAATAAACATGTATTATGTAAAATATGTCTCTTAGTATAACTCCTTTAAATCACATGACATTTGAATAAGGACAGTTATCCATAGAAGAGAGGTCTCCGATATCAATACCACACATTAAGCAATGGCATGTTGGTTTATTTTGGTCTTAATTATACACAGTATAATAACATAGTCCTATTAACCGATTAAGATAACCTGGTGTAAACAAACATGAGCTAATTATAGTAAATATTTATTGATACCGCAACTTGAAAAAGGAAACATGAGTTCACATGGTGTTTGAAATCTCTCTATGTTATTGTTATTATAATTCTATAATTGTTTTGGAGGATATATATAAAGATTGAATTGAATTAAATTGAGGTCATAATTATTTACGTCATTTGACCTCGATGCAGTTATTGAAATCTGTCAACATCTAAGTTCATACTTTAGTAAAGTTGTAAGGGCAGTCCATATAATTTGCAAATGGGATGCAAATACGTTCATCCCAAAATGCAATGCAGAATCTTTCAACAGGTATAACAGTCGAACAGGAAATATGTAGCATTCACAGAACACAGTCAACCAAAAATACGCATTTAAAACAAACAAACATAGAAGCAACGTATGCAACATCACAATCATAAACGGGTTGACAATAATGATACTTAGAACGGTCAGTGGCTGGGGTTTCGCCAACCTTAACCTTAACTCTTAACCTATTGTCATCCGAATTAAACGTGACAGTGTAAATAAATGAATTCCCGTTAGACTATACCCTCTTACAAACTATGCAGAATTACAACGGTGATAACGTATAATCAATATAAAAAACACAAAGACCTAGACATTCACAAATGAAAGTTCTCAGTAATTTTGCTAAAGTGAGAGCAACAAGAGAATAAACCGTTAATGTCATGTTACATCGCAAAATCGTAATGGAAAGAAACTGCAAATCAGTCAACCACTGAAAGAAATATAAAAAGATCGGACAGGGAAAGTAGATTCAAGGAGGACAGTCAACCACGAAACACAGAAACAAACACGCAAACAGACAAACAAGAAGGCAAAAGTAATAATAAATGCAAACGACATCACAAACACAAAATGGTTGACAATAGGGCTACCGCCTTGAAACGGTCAGTGGCAAAGTTTAATGAATTGAAGTCGTCATCACCAAGGGTCTTACACAGTTTGTAAATCATTTTAGCATAAAGTCAGGTTGTAATAATCCTTTTTCCATAAGAGTTCTTAAATTACTTTTAGTTACTATGTTGTAGTCTGGGGTTAGACGTCCAACGCTACCTAAAATTCTGCAGAAGGTTAGAGTTATTTTCAAAGTAGAGCGGAATTGAAGCATGAGAGTTTTGGATTTTTTATTTATTTTAGGAGGTCAACCCAGCTGTTGTGCTAATAGTTATGTAGGTCTATAGCTCTTTTATTATTGGCTCCTTTGCTAAACATCCTCCCCCAGATCGCAACTTTATATCAGTAGGTTATTTTACGCGACCGTAAAATGTATTCCGGTGCTACGAATTAGTAGTAGTATTGCTTATGTGTCCATTGGAATCATCGAGTCCAGTTGTATTGACTTTAAAGTAGAATTTGTCTTAAAGCTACACCTCTATATTTAAATAGTATTTTCTATAGGCGTGTCTTTATTTGTAATTTGCACACAATTCGTACTCGAAACAGAAAATGTCTGAAAATCACAATTCTTACCAATACTTTTGTGTTGATAGGGTTTGGAAAAACATGAGATTTTGAGTCTGAGTCTGATTCTTGTACTCAAGAATTTGATGAATTTAATCCCAGTTAGTACCATTGAAAGTATAGACTCTGTAGATTTGAGCCGGTGCTAGGGAACATCAGGGGTGTTGCATCTAACATTAACTGTCATTATCAAACTCAGCAAAAACGAGTCGGATACTATTTTCTCTTGTTCTTTTCCGTTGCTTTCAAAAGAACCCCTTTTCACTATTCTATTTACACTAGCGTCCGTTAGCACTTTGTGGCGTGCGTAAAATGAACCCGTGCTACGAATCAGTACTGTAGTGTCTGGCTTACAGGTCCTTTGAGATCATCGAGATTAATTCTTGTTACTTTAAAGTAAAAACCCGATTAAGCCTGTGCTAGTGAGTTTGAGAGGTTTTGCATCTTACTTTACCTCTTATGAACAGCCTTAATAACAACCGAGTTTGCTACTTCCTTTTCTTGTTTGTGTTTGCTTCTACCAAAGACACCCAGTATTTAATACACCGAAACACGACCAGTGGGGATGTCGCCAGGTTGATTGTTATCGCTTATTATTGCCATAATTTAAACTAGTGTTGGTTGTTTGATACTGTCCATTTTGCCGCATGCAGGGTTAAGCCTTTAGTCTCAAGATGATAGCTCTTGTTATCAGAAACATAACTGCGTTTGATAATATTTTTCATTATTTCTGAAAACTGTTTATGTGTGGTCCATTTTTATATTCATATTATAAATTATTATTATTATATACCAAACTTATATAGCGCCCTTTTCATACACAAGATACGTTCAAAGGCGCTGTACAATAAACATAAAATATCACAGGAATAAAGGCGGAAAATCACTACTTGTATGAAAATTAACACTAAAAAAAAAAAAAAAAAAAAAAAAAAAAAACATCAAAAGCTTTAAGAATATTAAAACACATAATATAAGGTCACAAAAATCAAATGAGTTATTACGATTAAGACTACATTGTTTAAATACTAAAAACTTAAAACAGAATATTGTTAAAAATCGACTCATTAAGGCTAACAATATACATTGAATATATACTTTTAAGAATCGGATCAATAAAAATAGTAATAACAGCAACATACAAATTAAAAATGTTAAATCTTTAAAAAATGCTATAAGAAAACTATTTAATTTTAATTGCAAAACTACTAGCAAGGAACTCGCATTTCCAATGTCATAGTAATTGATATTAAGGTCTGCTGCCTGAACAGATTGACTGCCGAGCGAGCTCGGTGCGCCATGCGCTGCAAACTGTTCAGATAAGGCTGCCGTAGACTTGCAAAAAGTAAAAGGTCTTTAACTGTCTCTTGAAACTTTGAAGTGTTTCACAGTCTCTAATATTTGATGGTAATGAGTTCCACAATGTAGGCGCAGCTGATGTAAAGCACCCGTCACCGTATTTCACTTGTTTACTTTTTGATGGAACCACCAGTGTCGATGATTGATGTGCTGAGCGTAGATTTCGTGTTGGTCTGTAAATTTGTATCATGTCTTTGATATATACTGGTGATTGGCCATGAAGAGCTTTGAATGTATGGGTAAGAATTTTGTACTTCACTCTATATTGCACGGGAAGCCAATGGAGATCCTTTAATATTGGTGTGATGTGACTGAACCTTGATGTTCTGGTTATTATGCGGGCGGCAGTATTTTGAACAGTTTGCAGTTTGTTAATCGTGTACTGAGGGACCCCGTACAGAAGCGCATTGCAATAGTCAAGCCGTGATGTAACTAAAGCATTGACCAGAGATTTCGTGGCATCTGTGTTAATATATTGTCGAATGCGACCTATTTGCCGTAACTGAGCGTAGGTGGATCTGCACACAGAGTTAACATGTTGCTCCATGTTCATCTTGGAGTCTAAGAAAGCTCCTAGATTTCTTACATTAGCTGACTGTGTTATTTCGGACTTGTCTACTTTTACTGTAATGTTTGAAACTGCATTTGAGTTGCGCTCGGATGTAAAAACAATCAGTTCAGTTTTTTCTGAATTGAGTTTCAACATGTTGCTGTTCATCCAGAGAATAATTTCATTGACACAGTTAGTCACACGATTGATTGTATCTTCGATGGTTGTGTTGTTTATTGGTTTAAAAGACATATATAGTTGAGAGTCATCTGCGTAGAAATGTCTGTTCAATCCATGTTTAAGACAAATAGCACCAACTGGCTTTGTGTACATGACATAGTATTTTGGGCCTAGGACCGACCCTTGTGGCACACTGTATGTCAAATGCACCGGCTTCGACAGTTCTCCATCTATACAAACAGTCTGATATCTATCACTCAGATAGGACTCCATCCAAGCAAGTGGCTGTCCTGTAATGCCGAAGTGGCTCTCCAGCCTTCCTAGCAATGTCTTGTGATCTATGGTATCAAACGCTGCTGACAAGTCTAACATTACTGGAATTGTTACATTGTTGTGGTCTAAGGATTGTAATATATCGTTCTGAACTTTGATTAACGCGGTTTCGGTAGAGTGATATTTTCTGTATGCAGATTGGTTGGGTTCATGCAGATTATTTGATTCCATGTGGAATTCTAAGCGTGAGTCTACAACCTTCTCCAAAATCTTAGACACATAAGGTAGATTTGACACTGGTCTATAATTCTTGAGTGTATTAGGGTCCAAAGTTTCTTTTTTCAGGAGAGGTCTGATGCGCGAGCTTTTAAATGATATTGGTACATGCGCAGTGTCTAAAGATGCATTTACTATTTTAGTTATTATGGGAACTAGTTCTTTTGAACATTCTTTCAGTAACCATGTTGGAATAGGATCAAGTTCGCACGATTTGTTGGCCGACTTTGCGATTAGTTTTGAAATTTCTGTTTCTGATGCTGGTTCAAATTCCTGGAAATGTTCTTTTGAATTGTATAAACATGTTGTATACACTCGCTAGCTTGTATAATGATATAATCAGATTTAATGTATTTTTCTTGATTGAAATAAAGCGTTGCTGTTATTTGCATTATTAATATTATGAATAATTATATATTAATGATATTATAATGACATAAAACACATGCTTATTGTACGTTGTTATTGGGGGAAAGCTCCGCGATTCTCAAGTTACTCTGACGGGGAATTAAACTGATTTCCGGACAAAAACTATAAAAACAAACATGTTGAGACATGTTCATTTGAATGATGTGGACAGATTTAAAATTCTGATCTATGACTTAACCAAGGGAGAAAACTGAAAGTGTTATATTTTTTAAATGTGTATGCTAAACATTTTTTAGTGAATGAAACATCTGTATTGTCGTATATGTATGTCTTCATATTTCAAACAGTATTATAAAGCATAAATGAGTCTGTGCTTCATATCAAATGTACATTTACAAATACAAGACTTACGAGACATTATAGGCACGTAAGACCAATGTATATAGTTAATACGTAAATAATAGTATTTCAAGTTACACTTTAAAAACGGAAAGACCTATCCAGCCATGTTTGTTTCAGGAACATGTTTATTTAAATCGAAATCAATACACAACAATAGATATTTACAATTCACACATTGCAATATCTGTGAAAAGCGAAAATAAGATTTTATTTGATGGCGTAGAAAATTTTGAACAGGTAAATTTATCATTTATCTGACAATAGTTGCGCAGCTATACAAGTCAGATTTACCTCATTTCCCCGTGCAGTCACGCAGTGGTAAAAGTAGTATCTACGTCATGCAAATAATACTTATTTTTACATACAACTTAGTAGCGGTTTTAAATATATGTTTCTCTCCGGGACTATCAAGAAATGTTCATATGACGTTTAAGAGTTAAATTTGTTAATTGACAATACTACACAAAGGGTGACCATTCACCTTTAACACATGTTTAAAACGTTAATAAAAATTACTAGAAGGCCACGGCCTACATGTTGAGTCCTATTATAAAGGTCCAGGTGTTTTATTTGACCAATACCAATGTCAATCCCAAGAGATATTAAATTAATGTCATTAACAGTGCGGGATGCATGTCGTAGCGGAGACCGGGTGTGACCTATATTTCGTCAAATTGTTTCACATGACGTTAGAATATAAGAAACATTCTGGTGAAATTTGGTAAAAATCTTGCAGAAAAAGCAAGATACGCATGCCGTAGCGGAGACCGGACGAGACCTATATTTGTCGAAAGTATGTATCAGCGACCCGAAATTTTGCATATAATGTTAAATGTATATAAGGAACCTTCTGGTGAAATTTGGCGAAAATTCTGCGAGAAAGAAGCAAGATACGCATGTCGTAGCGGAGACCGGACGTGACCTATATTTCGTTGATGGTAGGTCACAGCGACCCGAAAATATGCACGTCATGTTGGATCTACATAATAAACATTCTCGTGAAGTTTGGTGAAAAAAGTAAGAACAAGATATTAAGAAATGAAAATCGGACGAACGGACGAACGAATGGACGGACGAACGGACGAACGAACTGACACACATACACCCGGAGGACATTGTGATCGCTAAGTTGAGATCCGTAAATGGGCTCGACACGAATGGGTATAAAAGAGTATGAAAGTGGACTTTTGGAAACGGCCGAACACGATAAATACGAAATATTGCAGTGTCGGTTTGATTGAGTCTGTTCATGAACGGTAGCGAAATATGCTTGCTACCGTTCACGCCCCTATTTGACCATTAAGGCTGCAGCATATGCGTATGACTATCATGCCGAAAAAGGACATTTTCCCACCCAGATATGGTATGAAATGAGTGTGGGATCCTTAATGATAAAAATATATAATCTAAGAGATTTAATGTAACGGATAGTATGTCTGTATATCTTGCCTCCTACTAATTTCTAGTATTTTCATTGGAATAAACGTATCACGTGGAAACTATATACGGCAGTTCAGTTGGTGCAATTATTTATCTTGCAAGTCCACCATTAAATCAGCTGTTAATGGTAGAATGTATGTCTAGCTTCAAATGTTGATTGACGTACATCTCACGTCATTTATGTTTTGACTTGGGACATAAATGGGACCAGCGAGCCCAATATGGGTGGCTTTGAAGTAGAATACCGCTTAAGCCGGTGCTAGTAGGCATGAGAGGTGTTGCTTCTTTCATTACTTCTCATGAACAGACTCAATAAAACCGAGTCTGCTGCTTTATTCTCTTAATTGTGTTTGCTGCTCCCAAGGGATCACCTTTATTAGTATTTATTGAAATGCAGCACGTTGTGGTATACAATATGTTGGACAAACAGGTCGATCTTTAAAAATTCGATTTCGCGAACATAAAAAGAATGCAGGTAATCCTAAAAATTAAAAGAATTACTTGTACCTATACTTTCGACAATCAGGTCATACTTTTAGTAACGTTACTGTTCAAAATATAATTTATGATAATGATGCTAGTAAAAGCTTTAAAATAAAAGCTAGACATATTGCAGAACTTAGGTGGATGAAAAACTTGCAGACACCATATCCACTCGGTCTTAATGAAAATATTTATCAACAAGGAAATATTTCCAAAGATCCTAATATTGACATTTTTTCTATATTTTCTATTCGAAAGCGGAACTCTATGTATCATGGTCGTAGGCGTAATGGTAACATCAAACGTAAATCGCGTGTAACTATGTCAGTCGCTGATTTGCATACTATTTTAAACAGTCTGGAAAGCACTCTATGCTTTCACGTCTTACATCTTTGTTAATTTCTTCACTTAAGTTGATCTACTAGGAAGCAGACACAATGTTCATTCGTACAGATCCCCTGTATAAAAGAGTATGAGAGTGGACCTTTGGAAACGGCCGAACACGCCACATACGAAATATTGCAGTCTCGGTTTGATTGAGACTGTTCATGAAGTGTAGTGAAATATGCTAGATACCGCTCACGCCCTCTAGCCCCGGGTTGAGCAGAACTCAATATTCATAAAATCAATAGACATAATTATAACCATCCCGAAGATGGCATGCATATGGCGGTGGACATAGAGATATTTGCATCCCCCATGTCCAGCGGTGTATAGTCCCAGTATCTAACAAAATACTATGCCCCGAAGAGCGAAATAAACAAAATGGAATTTAGTTGGGAGAGGCGGTTATGAAGCCTGCGTATCACAAGTAACAGCCAACAGACTAAATTAAAAAGCAGACAACATATCCTATGAGTGGTTAAACAATACCCAGAGCCTTTTATCGGCCGGAGTAGTGGAACCACCGAATCGAAAATTAAGTAAGAAAACAAAAGCAATTGAAAATGTACCACCGATACCTAAATATAAGTATCGGGCTCAGCGATCTTTAAAGATCGAATGAATAACAGTCCTGATTTCAAGCGCGGGGAGACGCTTTACTGCCGCCACACTGCACAAGCAACGCCACTGTGCAATATAAAAGAGTATGAGAATGGACCTTTGGAAACGGCCGAACACGACACATACGAAATATGTCAGGCTCAGTTTGATTGAGACTGTTGTTTGATTGAGACTGTTCGTGAACGGTAGTGAAATATGCTATGTTCTCCGGTCCCATATTGACAAGGAGTCTGATCACGTCAGACTTTTTCTAAAAAGACTATATCTTAATAAAGGTTTTGATTTCATTGACATGCCAAGTATTTTTCGAGATAAATCATGTAGTTGATTCTATTTCTAAATATTTCAAAAAGTCAGAAAATCCTGTAATTTGTTACAAGTATAAAAAAACAATTAGAAATATAATTTTCAACTACAACAAAATAGTTTCTGACCTTGATATAGTAAATAACACTCCTATATGGATTGTGAGTGTAATACATCAACAATTCTGCTATGCTCCAGCAGGTCACGTCATCATTGGTAATTTTGATATTGTAGATAAACGTATTCGGCATCTCACGGTTTTCTAAAGGTCCTATGTATAGATGTCCTTCAATTATTGATTTTAATGCATGCCGTGCTTAGATCGCCCAATCTATTGAGGATTTAAGTCTTAAATGCGTGTTTTTGGATGGCTTTTTGTGAACGTTATATGTTATAAACCAAGTTTCTGTATCTTCTTTTATGAAATTAAAACAAGGGATGCAAACTATGCATTTGATAATTTACAGAGACTGTAGAAGTTATCACGCGCCCCGCTCAACTCCATCAACCCCACTCCCCCTCAGCCACCCAACGATAATTTGTGTAAAATCAACATGCTCGCCTGCTGTGCTTTAGAGATATAATTAATTAACAACTTAACATCCATTCTGTCCCGTCGCATGCATACCTATGGGTTCCTTAGCTACTAGGTTCAGTCCAAAACGGATCTTTTTTTTCATAGTATCTGTGATTTGTTTATTGTAATGTGCGTTTTATGCTCGACTCGGATAATGCCGCTTTTCGTCACTAGTACATTTTCAACTCGGCATACTTTGTGTTCTTGAAACATAAATGCTATTCTCTTATTCCTTCATCCTTGTTACATATCTATGTAATCCTAAAACACATCAATAGGGCATATAAAAGCTTAGTGGGTTCGTTATTAATGTCACTTATAAGAGGCCTGACTCATCCATAGTGTCATAAGGTCTCTTGACAACGGGAGAATGCATCTTATAAAACACATTAAATATTCGTTGCTACTTGTCCTCAAGTATGATACATCTAATACTCCATTGAGTGATTAATGATTTCGTTATCAATCAGTAACTTGTGTATATAAAACTACCTGGCATAGATTTTCAGTGTATTTGACGATAGATGTTTCGTACGCGCTGATGGGATTATTTCGATAAGTGTGTTGAGCATGCATCTAATTGGCAAAATAAGCAGTACAAAGCAAGAATAGGAACACACAAAAAATAAAAAATCATCATGATTCGTCGGACATCAAATTATATTTGCTTGTTTATCTGTGTTCATGCTATTGTCTGTGACGATGGATTTTACTTTGAAAAATTTCCAGAAAACTTTTTGTGGGGAGTGACCACATCAAACTATCAAATTGAGGGTGCCTGGAATCAAAGTGGTGAGTAAAACAAATTGTATAGTGTGTATTTTATTCCGACATACCCTGCATATTATCGACACCGGTCTAATATCGGCATATTCTACTAAGAATACATATTTGATCATTTGCGCATATTTAAGACTTCCAAATCCGTCAAAATATTACCATGCATTTATTAAACTACAACTTAGTCGACATTTTGAAGTTTTAAAAGAAAATACGAAAACAAATGTCAGCCGAGGTTTGTACTCTGTTCTCATGTTATCGATTCTGATAAGCAGGAATATTCAGGAATAACGCGCACGCACCATTTTGACTTTGAAACCCAGCTTTATGGCTTTAAAGTAGAATATCACTTATGCCCGTGCTAGGAGGCGTGAGAGGTGTTGCACTTTCATTACCTCTCATGAACATACTCAATACGACCGAGTCTGCTACTTTTATCTCTTGTTTGTATTTGTTGCTTCCAAGGGATGCCCTTTTCAGTAATTATTGTTTAAGCTGGCTCTGTTTGTGTAACATAAGCATATAATCGGAGTATAAGGCACTTTCTGATTAAAGTAAATTACCTAAATCAAAAAGAAATCCTCAAAAAAACATAAATTATTCAGAATTGGCATTGAATATACGTGTATGCCACGAGACTAAAATGGCTCTGAATTGCTCACCTGGTGATCTTCGCAAAAGATAAATAAAAATAGTTGTCAAACAAGCTTTTAACTTCATAACGAAATTAGATCACACAGTCGATGTGGCACCATCACAAATTCCCGCGCCCACCTTCAATTGTTCAGGCCCAGTAAGTGTATATATGGTTATAGGATGGGGACCTCAATGGTTTCCACGTTATTTTCCAGGGGCTATGTCCCCAGGGGTGGGGTGGACCCGGGGCCAATGCTGGTTGGATGGTTGTATCTGTGTGTTCATTCCCAGTAAGTGTGTATTTTGTTATAGTTTGGGGATCTCAACGGTTTCCAAGTTGACAAATGGGCTATTTCCCCCATTGGTGGGAACGGACCCCATGGCTGATGCTAGTTGGATGGTTTCATCCGTCTGTTCCTGATCGGTAAGTGTATATATGGTTATAGGGTGGGATCTCAACGGTTTCTAAGTTATAACCCAGGGGTTATGTCCCTAGGGGTGGAGATAGATACCAGGACAAATGCTGGTTGGATGGTTGTATCAGTCTGTTCATGCCCAGTAAGTCTATAAATGGTTATATGGCGCGGATTTCAACGGTTTCAAAGTTATAACCCATATTTCCCGTGTTGTTGATGGACCCCGGTGCCTATGCTGTTTGGATGGTTGTATCCATATGTTCATGCTCAGTAAATGTATAACTCTGATTTCAATGACGAAATTCGTTTAGGGTTTTATCATATATAAGTAGATATAAAAGTCGAACAGGAAATGTAGCATTCAAGGACCACAGTCAACCACAAACCACAAACACACAGAGAAACAAACCATAATATGTCTATGTAAAACATGTGACCCCTGGGTTGGGGCCAAATTGTACACCATCGTCAGAATTTCAACGAACTTGATAGAGGACCATACGCTTATGGTACATGCAAAACTTGACCGAGGACCATTAGTTTATGGTGCATGCATAAAATTAGACCTATAGCTCATGAATTTTCAAAAAGAAGATTAGTTAAAGATTTTCCTTTATAACTCTATGTAAAATTGTGAACCCAGGGCGGGACCAGATTTGACCCCAGGGTCACCATTTAAACACACTTAGTAGAGGACCATAAATGTAGGCTAAATGCAACATACGAGAACCTGATGCCTTGTTGTTTCAGAGAAGAAATGCTTTAACTTTTTCCCCTAGATAGTCTATGTAAAACATGGCTCCTTGTGTGAAGCCACATTTTACCCCAGGGTCACTGTTTAAGCAAAATTGGTAGATGACCATAGTTTTACTTTATTATGATAATGGCGGTCATCTTGGATGTCGCGCTGACATAATTATAATAAGTTTGATGAAGACCATAGACCTCAAGATTATCTATGTGAAGTTTGGTCAAAATTGACCCTTCCGTTACTGAGATGTAGTTTGAAGCAATTGCTGACGGATGAACGGAAGGATCAACATTTGGGTGGTAAGGGGCTATAAATACCCTATAAACCCGAAATGTTGGCGCCGGACAAAAAATGGATCACAATACCTCACTTGAGCCTTCGGCGCAGGTGAGCTAAACAGAGTGTGCAAGTGAAAATTTGAAAATTGCCGAAAACGATAGATATAAAAAATATTGAAGTCTCGGTTTGATTTAGACTGTTCATGAACGGTATATCTAGTGAGTTTTATTCTTCTGGCTTTGTGTAATTTTTTTGAAAAATTATCAGAACGAGACTATATCTGTTCGCAAAACTTGTCAACAACCCGCTGTATGTTTATTTGAAGTGAAAACCGAATTTGAGTTTATCGCTTCATAACTGTTCGTGTCCATCTGCAAACAAAAGATATGCGGTTTAATTAAACTATTTAATTGGCTACAAAAAATTCTCAAATGTAATGTCTCAAACAATTTAGCCAGAAAAAAACAAACTTCAGGCAGGTTTGAATGTCTGTTTAGGTTAGATACCACTGTTGTTTTAAGTTGTGTTTGATTGGTTGAAGAAGTATAGGTTCTTCCAGTGCATATAATCAGATTTCAAGGTACTTGCTGATTAGATTGAATTACCTAGAACAAAACCCATAAAAACATTAAAATAATATCCTTTTATCGTAAAAAACATGTTCATTTAGGATATTTTGACTGAAAATAGCATGTTTATTAATAACCTTGTACTGAGGGTATTTTTGCAAATATATATTTACTGCCATACTTGGAGTGTCCACATATAATAAACTAGTAGAGGCATTCTCAACATCTCGTACACTGTATATCGAAGGTAACCTAATTGATTACGTCATAGTAGCGTGACGCGCCTCAGATTACCGCCACATCGAATTTGCATTCAAAACAAAAGTTATCTTCAACATTTTGCAATGTCATCTAGCCGATTGATCCATCTAGTTTATGAATGCAGTGATAAAACCTTCATCTGTATTGTAAATAACAAACATGCAACGCAAAGCATACATCAACACGTATGGCTAAAGGCATATTGTTTATATAGAAACAGCTTAGCAGCAGTGCACTATTTTCTGTGCTAACAGAATGTCAAGATGTTGAACGTACCGGAGCGTCGATACACACACGAGGCGGAATCCCGAAGAATGACGGGATTGGCAGTGTTTTCACGATTGTATTATAGGCTGAAAGCATTACATGACTCCTAATTTGCTGATCATTCTTTGCTAGTTTCTAAGATAGTTATTTAAGAAAGTGTAGGAAAATGATGGTAATGACCAAAACCTTATAATGTTGTAATGTAAGCATATGAGAAATGCAAAAGTGGTGTCTGACCTGAATTACAACTACTAGCGGAGGAAATAACTGATATATTTGGCAAAATAGTTCAAATTGTGATACAAGCATGAAAGTTGGCAGAATGATCCTCTAGAGTGTCCAGATCATGCTAAGACACTGAGCCACTTCATTTTCACCTTATTTCAAAATAGTCACGAATTTTCAAAATGGCCGCCAAAATGGCCTAAAGGTTCAAAAAATGCTACCATATCAAAGCATTATGCAGAAACTGGTAGTAAAACGTTATTGTATAATGCGTTGTTTATATACTAAAGAAAGGCTATTATCGTTTCAAACAGTTTCTTAGTCACACTATAATCGTATATATCATACATTATATATATAATAAATTATATTATATATTTGTGATAAGAATGATCAAAATAGACAAAACATTAAAGGTTTCTTTCGCATAAAAAAGAACGTGTTCGGCCAAATTTTACATTCAAATAAAGTTATTGATTATATCACCCATGCATATTACGAAGCTATTATTTAAAATCCCTATCACGCCATCAACAGGCACATTTTACAACATATGTACACTGTTTCAAAACCTGCAGTCGACGAGGTATATATATATATATAACTTACATATTTTGAAAATCCAGACTCTATCTACATAATATAAACGGCTTTAACCAGCCAGGAAAAACCCCAAAACTGGAACGCCGAATTTGTTTTACACATATGCAATCACGGGTATTTTAAGAACCCGTGAATAAACCCATACTTTTAATCGGTACATTTACATTATAATATGACCAGAAAACCTGCAGGTGCGTAGCAAGGTTACATTTAATGTGCAGGCCCATTTATCATTTGACCACCAAAGGTGCAAGTTTATTAGGGGGTCAGAGGTTATGGTCTCACGTCATTTTTTTAAACTATTCAAAATCCTGCATTCTGGAGTACCGTCTGTTGTAAAATTGCAATCAATATTGCCTTTAAATGTAATAGTTGTATTGTCATCATGTTTCTCAGAAAATAACGTAGGAAATATAGATTTTTATTTACAAAATGGTTTAACATCACCCTTTTTTTGTGAAAAAGGCAGGCGCGTGTCAGAATTGCGCGTTACGCCGGCAGATAAAGATATACAATTCCAGGTTCACACGCAATATACATTACGATACGACACGCTTGATATGCGCTGATCTTATTTACCGATCAAACCTTGTTCCCCGAGTTACAGTACCTCTTAAAAGTACATACCTTTTATACAAAATATACTTCAAACTGTGGTTTTGAAATAACGATGTTTTACTCCTGTTTTGTCAAGTTACACATTAAATTTTGATCGATGTGCATCATAACACCACATTTAATGTACTTTTAAATTGTATAATTTAACATGTTAAGAGTTGTTGTTTTTTAAGAGGAAAACTGTGTTTATGAGCGTGACGGATCATTATTATATGTGTGGGAAAACATCTAATTTAAGTTTTATAGACGCGAGGATAGGACGAGATCAGATTTTAGTCAGATAGTCTATTTTCGATGTAAAATAATTAGGAACACGTGGGTGCACGCATTTTTTGTTTGCTGTTTTCCTTTAAAATGAAATAGATTTAAAATCATTATGATAATTATTACTATTGGCTGAGTAATACATTTTCAACAGATATTTATGACGGGTTTTACGTCTTTCGAAATGTTATGCTCGAGAACAATTTGACAATATATTATTGTTTGTTTTCATAAACCATTCCTATGTTTCCGGTTAAGCAGTTTACTGTTTTGTTTTTTAACGTAATTGAAACTAAAACGAATGAGCCCTAAACCAGTCAAAGAAATTCCAAGAGCGGATATCCGTTGGTAAATAATAATGTTTTGTTGATATAGAAGTGGGTGGCATATTTGAATAACAATACACTGAATTGCAAATACACTAGTTGTGATATTATTTATTATAGAGCTGAAATGAGATAAAATGTTTTAACATTCATGTGCAGGCCCGTGCCTATAGGGCCTACGCATAGCTACGCGCATGACCTTGAGTTTCGATAAGCGATTTTGCAATTTTGCCGTTATTTGGCGGGTTAGTTTCTTTAATGAAATGTATTATACACGAATCAGGCCGTTCACTTTAGGAAATGTAATGAAATTATACAGTATAATTCTGACATTATTTGTTTACGTCTTTTAAAAACGTTTTTTTGGGTATCAGTACGATTCAAAGGGAATTGGCTGTAATGCAGTATGCAATGTCAGTATCATCTTAAGCTGAAAAAATACATACGCATATAACAATATATACCTGATACACCCCACCCCAACCCCCATCACACACACACGCCTCTAGGCGGGTTTCATCATTTTAAGTCACACTATCACAGCGTTATTGCCGTTATTTTAAGAGCAAGCGCACTCCGTGGCAACAATCAACCATTCTATGGATATGGTCAAGAATGTGGTTGCGTTTCTTAATCCTGTACAAACGACGGTAATAACAGCAGATCTTCCGATATTTGCATTGGCAAAATATTCAGTGGTAATTTGTATTATACTGGAATGGTGGCAATTTTGAAGGTATTATGTAATATACTGAAAATGGCTGGATAACTGTCCCCTCTGAAGCTCCTATCGAATCAAATGATACAGCCGCATCGTTTATATCTGATTCAAATGTTTCAGAAACAATTTTCAGAGAATCAGATAACTGAATGTGCCTTTTACAAGCTAAAGGTAAATATGTATACTAACCATACCTTGAGATGGCGATAAATATAGTGTAATGTATATCATTTAAAGAAGGTCCACAATTTCAGTTATGGAATCAGGTCCTGGATTTTGAAGTACTAGTACTTGTTTTCTGTACTTTGTGCACTCGCATAGAGAAATATATTTAGCTAGACAAAAAGTGTACTTCAGAACTCATCATCTTCGTATTTGCCCTTGGCCATGCTGGAAGGCTTCCAATGCGATTGGTTGATCGGCAACTTTAGTATCCAGTGAGTGCAGCTAAATTCATAAAGCAAACATTTCCGAGCATAACCGAAGAATTTGTTTTCAGCAATCTATTAACCAGGTTCATGAACAAAAGAAAATGGAAGTAAAGGGAGATGCTTGCGGAATATGGTTGACCGATAATCTGCTTTAAGGAGATGGATGGCTTCAGTTACAAAAATGTATAGCCTTGTAGAACAGTTGAGATTCACTATGGTGAAAGTGAAATTTCCTCATCCAAATATAGAGGATACATTTGTGATTCTATCAGCATTTTAATATTGATCAGAAATGGGTTGTAGATAAATGAGTAGCAGACTGTTATGCATCAATAAGTACGTTTGGTTCAAGACAATAACATAACTTCTTTGCATGTTGCTTCAAGTCAATAACATAGCTTCTTTGCATGTCTCACAGAGGATTCTGAGACTGATTCAGCTACACCGTTATGTCTTTCAAGCAAGTCCGGAACACAAACAGTTGTGTATCGATGTAAATAAAATTACTGAAATTTGTTGTTTTTTTCGATTTTTTAATTCATGTCAAACTCGGTAGTGCGGTATTGGAGAGTTCTTTCGAGAATGACTATCAGTAAATTCCACCTAAAAGGAAATAAGATATATTGAGACCAACGTTTGAGTCGTACTGTCGAAAATAAAACAAGATCTACGTAACAAGTGACAAAGGTTTGAGTGATACTTCGAAAAGTTAAGCAGTACAAGAGATAACAGAGGTTCAGGTATTAGGGTAAATGGTTCAGATTCAAGCAAAGTGCCGGCTAACTGTCAAAACATTTTACGATTATCTCGAAATAAAACTGGTTTTGCTAATCGCAAAATCAGTCGTAGGCATGTTTAACAAAGCCAACAAAATTTGGATTGCCTATGGAAGAGGGAAGGATTTAAAATGGCTATGAATACATTACATCGTGCTCCAGTTATGTCCAAAGACCGGAGCATTTTCTTTATTTCATGCCTAAATAAATCAGTACACGGGTGGTAAATGAAGCCATTATACAAAACAACTCGTGAAATTACGCCATTCCACCAACAAGCTACATTAATACATCATGCATATCGACAAGCTACATTAATACATCATGCATATCGACAAGCTACATTAATACATCATGCATATCGACAAGCTACATTAATACATCATGCATATCGACAAGCTACATTAATACATCATGCATATCGACAAGCTACATTAATACATCATGCATATCGACAAGCTACATTAATACATCATGCATATCGACAAGCTACATTAATACATCATGCATATCGACAAGCTACATTAATACATCATGCATATCGACAAGCTACATTAATACATCATGCATATCGACAAGCTACATTAATACATCATGCATATCGACAAGCTACATTAATACATCATGCATATCGACAAGCTACATGAATACATCATGCATATCGACAAGCTACATTAATACATCATGCATGTCGACAAGCTACATTAATACATCATGCATGTCGACAAGCTACATTAATACATCATGCATGTCGACAAGCTACATTAATACATCATGCATGTCGACAAGCTACATTAATACATCATGCATATCGACAAGCTACATTAATACATCATGCATATCGACAAGCTACATTAATACATCATGCATATCGACAAGCTACATTAATACATCATGCATATCGACAAGCTACATTAATACATCATGCATATCGACGTGGCTATCAATAAGGATGTGAATGGTCTCAACCTGTGTGGTGGTCCTAGGGCGGGGGAGGTGATGGGGGAAGGCATACCTTGGGGTTTTTAAACAAATGTACAAATTTGTTGTCTAATTCCCATCACTAGGAGCAACATTTATGTATAATTCCGCAGGATAGGAGTTAATATCAAACTCTCCATATTTGTGTATTATTTCCTACCACGGGGAATAGTTTTTTGTCTATTCCCCGGGGAATGTCCTGCCGCCCCACCCTAGGTAGAGTAAAATATTGATAGGTGCAGGTGCATACTACTAAAAATAAGGTTATACTTTATCCGTCTTAATGGATCTGCACATATGCTGGTGACCACTGGAACCGTATTGGACAACTCTTTTCCGCGTTTCAGCTATATGTCAAGCATTTCGGCAATGTGGTTGTAAGAAAAGAAACCGTACATGTAGCAGTTGCAAATGCTACCGTGCTACTTTGGCGTGTACAGCGCCATATAGCTATGCGTGGCAATTTGAACAGAATGCAAACTTGAAAGTAGTTTATCAGGACTAAATATAAAAGTAGATAAACAATTCGAACAGGAAATGTAGCATTCACAGAACACAATCAACCAAATCATACATTAAAAACAAACAACAATTATAAGGGAAGATAGAAGCAAAACATGCGACACTACAACCATAACATGGTTGATAATATGGGTACGGCCTTAGCACAGTCAGTAGAAAAAAACGCCGCTGGAAGATAGTATCAGTCCAAACTTAAGTTTAAGATACTACAAAATAAAAAGTCTAAAATATGTCAATATTGGTAGAATTTTCGTATTTCTATGGGATTTTTTTGGGTGGGGTATTGATTTAATTGGCAATAGCAAAGAGTAAGTAGGTGTGTTCCGTTAATAAGTACATACGGATATCATTATGCATATTTAATACTTACATAACCGCAATTATATGAATACCCGAACATCTGATAACCACTACAGCATGTAAAGAATAGCTTGAACAAATAGTTTGTGGTGGGTGGGGTATACTCATATTTTCATTTTGAATAAATGCCTAATCATGCTGAAATATTTGCTAAAATGATTGTTGGTTTTACAGTCGAAGCCAAACTATAGTGAATGAGAGAAAATATTAGTTTAATATACAGCTATATCTTATATTTAGGTCGCCATCTTGGCTATTTGGCGGCCATCTTGAAAAATGATCGAAATTGAATTGGCTCAGTTATCTTTCATTTGAATATAATATTTGCAAGCACTGTGCAAAATATCATACTTGTATCACAATCTGAACTATTTTCTGGTTATTTTCTCCGTTATACCTACATACTATGGTAGTGCCACTTGAATGTTTTAAACCCAAAGAGCAAACATATGCTGAAATATAAACGATACTGCCGCACTATCGCCTCAAAAATGTAACATGTACGCGCAATTATAAAGCCATTATGAGCGTCTAAGTTATTTATTTCTTGCAAACTACATGATTAATATTTATTTGAGGTCGCGGTGAGAGCATCTGGGACAGGTATGTACATACCGGAGGTCACATCCTTAACGGGGACACCGCTGACATAGCCGTCGACAGTTATCACAAGGTAGATCAAGACATAGCATGTCTGAAGGATCTTGGGGTAAGTAAACATTCCTGTGGTGTTGATATAATTAATACATTGATTCGAACATGTCAAAATGATAATGTGTCGAGTATGGGTAAAATTGATATTATGCTCGGCACGGCCACGGATCATATACGTTTTATCCAACTGGTTTAATAAACGTTATGTTAAACGGGCACGAATGTGAGATCATCTATGTATTTTTACAATTTCTTCACTTCAAAAGGTAGAAAGAAATATATAGTCCAATTCTATATATTCTATAACTTTATTTCTACATGCTACCAACTATAATGGTGAATTAATATTTACAACAGTTTACTAATAATGATAGTGTCTCTCTCACATAACTACTGATCTCTTGTTAGTCCAGGTAAAAGCCAGGAAAAAGCCACGGAAAAAAGCCACGAACAAAGAAAACCCTCCCTTTTTATAAGGTCCCTTCCAAATAAGGGGTTAGCATGGTCGTAAATATTATCATGCTAACTCATCAATCTTATAGCATCTACAAATAAGGAATGCTAACACATAAATCATGTAGCATTAGCATTAGCCTGGTTCATAGAGCATCTCCCAAATAAGGGATGCTTAGAGCATCTCCCAAATAAGGGATGCTAACCATCATTAGCATTAGCTGGAGTAAGCCCTGTAGAGAGATACACATCTAGATTTATGGTGCTAACCGAAGACAGACATAATGTCCTCAGTAACCAGGCTTGAATACTGGTACCTGTAAAATATTACAACAGTATTTTATGAATGTAGCTAATACTTCATTCTCTATTTTCTATTCAAGAATACGTGTTATTCATATTCGGTTATAATTGGAAGCGCATTAAAACTTAACAATCCGAAAGACCCTAAACGTAAGCATTATGGTTCCCCAGAACGATATGAGCATCAACTGCAGTGCATATCCTTCGGTCGTGATGCAGCTCTCCGCGCACAATAGTTCACTTATGATCTTAAAGGGGCTGATGCACTATTTTCAAACAAGGTTTATTTTAAAGGGGTCTGAAAAAATTGGAAAAAGCTGAACGAATTATCAAAATGCCATGAAAAGTAAAGGAGAGATGACCTATTGAAACTTGCAAAGAAACATAAATGGAGGCGGCCATCTTGGAACGATGACGTCATCGCGCCTTTTTACCATATATGTCATATTGACGAAATGTCTTTTAAAGCAAAGAATATCACTGCAAATGAAAAATAAGCATACTATGTATACATTTTACATATGTATATTTATTTTGAATCAGTTTGCTATGGTGGCATATTTCTGCCACGAGATAGATAGATAATTTATCGTGTATTTTTCGCGATAATGTTACTTTTTCTCTTTAATCTTCAACAATTGTATCTAACAAAACTTGCTGCGATACTGCCAACTTCTTTCATAACGTTAGTACAATAGTTAACGCGATAAGAATTATCTTAAACATTTGACGTTTTGTTTTCGTAATAATGTTGACTAATTATCATGAAAATTCACGTTACTAGTTATCGTTAATCTTTTGTTTTCTTACTAATTCTGAATAGCTATCGCTAAAATTCACGTCTCGCGTCAGTTTAGATATCTATATAAATAACCTGGTCGGTGATAAAAGCCGTACCGTATCGTATATCGCTATCAAAACCAAAATGATTACCATTTATATATGAGCCTACTTTTCATACGATGTAAAAATATCAAGGTGATCAAATTTATATCAATTATTATAAAATATAGTATATAATATATGCAAAATATTAAATAAAACAATAAAAAGCTGTACCTGGCATAGTGTACAGAATACCGTAAGTTCCACAACAGCTATAACTTTACAAACAGATGGACTTAGTTGTACAATTAAAGGCTTAGGGATATTTAATTTTGTATATGCGTACTTTTAATTTAATACTATTATTAGTCCCCTACCGGTGTCATTGGATTCTAATAATAGTATACTCAAATGTTCACCACCATGAGACGATGTGTCGTGACTAAAAGCCAGCTCCCTATCTTCAAGGTTAAGGTCACACGTGTACTTTGAATGTCATTGCTTAAAGTTTCGTGTCCGGGCTATAACTTCTTTATTTATCATTGGACTTCAATAATATTATAAACAAATGTTCACCATCATGAGATATTGTGTCGCGACTAAGAACAATGTCCCTACATCCAAGGTCAAGGTCAAACATATACTTTGAAGGTTGTTGAAGGTTGTTGAAGGTTATTTGTTATCATTGCGTGTACATGCTATAACTTCTTTATTTGTAATTGGATTCTAGCAGTATTACATACAAATGTTCACCACCATAAGACGATGTGTCGCGATTAAAAGCCATGTCCGTACCTTCAATGTCAAGGTCACACATGTTTATGAAGGGCATTGCTTAAAATTGCATGTCCACCCTATAACTTCTTTATTTATTATTGGAGTTTAATATCATTATAAACAAATTACACACCAGAACCAGGTGCCTACATTCAATGTCAAGGTTACACATGTACTTTGACGGTTATTGCTTAAAAGTTCGTGTCCGGGCTCTAACTTCTTTATTGATCATTGGATTTTGATAATATTATATACAAATGTTCAACAGCATGAGATGATGTGTAGCGACTAAGAGCCAGGTCCCTCCCTACCTTCAAGGTCAATGTCAAACATATACTATGAAGTTATTGCTATAACTTCGTGTCCGGGCTATATATTCTTTGTCTATCACTGGATTGCAATAATATTATACACATATGTTCAACTTAATGAAAATGGTGTCAGGGCTATAGATTCTTGATATACCATTGGATTGTAATAATGTTATACAACTATGTTTACACCATGAGACCATTTGTCGCAACCAACAAAAAGATACCTACCATCAAGTTCAAGGTCACACATACATTTTGAAAGTTTTTGTTATAATTAACTTTAACCTTCAGGCGCAAACCGGTAGGGAACATCGACTTGTTACTTTTGGCTTAATCGTATGGTAAAGCGTTTGTTGTAATAAATTATGTCTATTTATAATGCTTAATTTATAGTATTAAATAATTTTACATCAATGTGTATAATAAAAGTAAGTGGAATGATAAATGGTGAACATTATGTACGTTGCTGCATGGTATGGTACGGTACTGTACGGTGCGGGAAATGTTTTGTAATGTTTACACCATAGAAACATTGTTTATATATATTATAACATCATATATTTATTTTTAGATTTAATATAATTACATCTGTTTTTTAAAAATTATATAAACAATATTATACATATCATTGATCACTTTCATAGACACTATTAGCCATTATAATCTCCATGCTAGAGCACCTGCCATTTCCGATAGTTTTCGTTATAGTACGGTACGGCTTTTACCCACAACCGGATACGGGTATCGAACTATTCGTGATAACAAACTATCATGGTGGCAGAAGTGGGCATCATCGTGGCATTTAACATCATAACATTTTATAAGATTTTCGTGAAAAAGTATTATTATCTCGAAAAATTCATGCTTCTATCTCGAAACAATCATGATAATTATCTATGTATCTAGTGGCATAAATATGACATCCATACATGCAGTGATTTTCTTTGCTTTAAAATGTATTTTGTCAATATGCCATATATGGAGAGAAGAAAAAAGGCGCTATGAAGTCGTTCCAAATGGCTGCCTCCATTTATGTTCCCTGTACATTTTCAACAGGTCATATCTCCTTCATTTTTCATGGCATTTTGATAATTCTTTCAGCTTTTTTCGAGACCTTTTAAATAAATACTGTTTGAAAATAGTGCATCAACCCCTTTAATAACTTTACGAAAATCATAGTATTGAAGATTTAAGAGTAATTACAAATATTTTAAAATATGTTATCTTTATTTCAAACTATAAAGAACTAGTTTTCTTGTTAGATGTGTATGAAGCATAACTGTCGCCATTAATGTTTTTAAAATGTATTAGCGATTCTTGGTCTTGTACATGATTTTGATCATATATGCATGGTCATATACATGATCAAAATACGTATTCATAAACCCCACTAAAATTTACGCATGCGATCGCTCCCGCTGGACAACCCTCTAGGGGCAGCGGGCAAACTGTAATATATTTCAATTAACAGTAAGCCACTTACCTTACTTATCATGAAATTAAGTGTTGCATTGTAACAATACAAAATAAAACTTTGTTTAGAATCTGAACAAACGAGCTTTCTATGATGAATTCCTTGAACGATTTGCATTCCAACTTAAACGCTGAATCCATCAGGATTCTTTGAAGATAATAGCAGTCATACTTTATGTGTTGCGTCATAGTTAATGTTTTACATGACGACACATGATGACGTCATGATCTAAGAATTTGGCATGCACAACTTGACCATAAGTCATCATAATCAAACTAGCTGTTCTTGAGAAGTATGGTAACGTCACTGGTGGCCATATTAGATGTCGTCATGACATAAATATTTGGAGGACACAGCTAAAACAGGAGCACATAAGTATGTAGTAGCTTCATTATAATCACTTCGGTAGTTCTTGATATGTAGCGCAAACACGAATTTTAAACAGGATATATATGATGAAGCCATGATCGTAAATTGCTCAAGGCAGAATAAAGACAATACATGAAAACGGTTGTACAAGTTTCATCGAAATGGGAAAAATTGTTACAAGATAAACCCAAAAAAATATTAACGTTCTAAATATATCATAAACATAACGTACAAGCTATTTTGTTTCAATAGGGACTGTTTAAATTCTTGGAAAAAGGTCGCGTTATTTTCTCTGCTTGGTTTATTAATACCCAGCGCAGTATTTCACTTATCAAACGCCATAAAATATTTACCCTCTGTAGATGCTTATTTTCGTTATTTAATTGTATTATCATGTGATACATTACACTGTACAGGTGCAGACGTACAAGTTTTCAATAGCTTGGTCCAGACTCTTTCCGAAGGGAAATGCTGAAATAGGATGGGAAGGTGTTAACTACTACAGCGGGCTTATTGATAAACTGAAAGAAAATCACATTGAGCCGATTGTCAGTCTATATCATCATGCTTTGCCGCAAAAAGTACAGGTAATACGAAATAGTATTATATAAGACACTACTCGTATCGATATACAATACATCGAGTGACAGTTCCAAAGTACGCATGTGCATATACTGAGTTCCGGTAAGAGTTACCGTTACTGAATTGCAAGAAAAACAAAAGAGAGAAAGGAGAATGACTTTGACATGTGCTGCGCATAATTGTTCTCCCTAGTGAATATAAATGATACAATTATGTTTTTTAGAAATATATAGCATGCACAGAGTACATGATTTCTTACTTGATGACATAAATACTTTTGCAAAGACGCCTACATTACGTCAATGTTTTATGTTTAGAACTCGGTAGCCTTAATTCGTATCTACCGAGGATGACGTTGTTTCCACACATATCACTCGTTGCACTACGTTCAAGGCTGTGGTAGACGAAAAGCACAACAAACTACCAACTATATACTGGATTCCTAAATTACATACAAAACCATATAAAGCCCGCTTTATTTCGAATTATAGTGCCTGCACCACTACAAACATCTCCGAACTTGTAACTTCTTGCCGTTAAATGTCACGTTAAACAATATTGTGCTACAGCTTATGAAAACTGGGGTTAATTTATTTTGGTCAGTTAAACATTCAGGAGACGTTCTTGATAACATTTGCAATAAATACTTATGTACTTATGACTTATCTACACTATACACAACCTAACCACATCACATTATCAAAGACAAGCTTATTGCTCATATTCAAAAAACGTTCGCTGGAGAAAAAAACTACATTTTCGGCCTGTAACAATATTAAGAAATACTGAAAAGTAAATCCCCTGAAAGCAACAAACACAAACAAGAGATAAAAGTAGCAGACTCGGTTTTTTTGAGTCTGTTAATGAGAGATAATGTATAGAGCAACACCTATCACGCCTCCTAGTATCGGCTTAAGCGATATTCTTATTTAAAGCCTCAAAGATTGGGCTTGATGATCTCAAAGGACCAGTAAGTAATAACACTACTGATTTGTAGTCGGGGCGTCTTTCACTTACGACAGTTTAGACAATTACACTATGTGGACTTGCCAGGAAGTTTGTGAAGTACTCATTTTCCTATTAGAAAATGTTTTTGTCAGGAATGAAACTATCGATTATACGCAAATTGTTAGTATTCCTATGGGTACGAACTGTGCACCTCTTGTCGCAGATTTGTTCTTGTATTGCTGTGGAAGAGATTTCATGTGAGTCTTTCATCGAGCTACTGCTTTCATCCGATACTCAGGCAGGTGTAATTGAAAAAGAAATATAAAAAGATCGGACAGGGAAAGTAGCATTCAAGGAGGACAGTAAACCACAAAACACAGAAACAAACACGCAAACAGACAAACAAGAAGGCAAAAGCAATAATAAATGCAAAACGACATCACAAACATAAAAAGGGTTGACAATAGGCTACCGCCTTGGAACGGTCAGTGGCAAAGTAGGCCCAATGGGGGTTTTAAAACCGGTTCTAGGGTGCACCAAACCTCACACTTTACCCTACTGTCTTCCCATTTAAAACGGGACAGTGTAAATAAAGAAATCCCTTTAATGACACCTCACCATATCTGGAACATATTGAACATTGACACCCCTTTTCTTTTCTACTATGATTAATACTATATATCTTATGGAACTTCAACTCAACAAAGCTAACATTTCTGATACTGTCGAATCTTTTGTTTATTGTTTTACATCTCTCTATTGCAAATGGTGAAATAATTAGTAAAATCTATGACAAGAGAGATGACTTTATATTTGATATTATTAATTATCCTCGCTTATATGAGGATGTTCCCCGAACTACTTCTTATGGGGTCTATGTTTTTCAACTTATTCGTTTTTCTAGAGCTTGTAGTCGTGTTGAGGAATATTATTATTGTAACCCTGATCTACTTTAAAAAATATTAAAAACTCTTCTGCGACAAGGACTATCAAAACCTGACTTCTATAATGATGTGATTTACATCGTAAGATCCTTGGTAATAATCACGTTCATACACTCTTTATTAAACTTTTCTCTCTTGTTTGTGTTTGTTGCTTCCAAGGGATCAGGTTTTCAGAATTTATTGATATTCACAATAGCGTTTGTTTAGTGCTGTGTGGCGGCCGTAAAATCTCGCCCGACTTCAAATCAGTAGTGTTATTATTTACTGGTCCTTTGGGATCATCAAGCCCATTCTGTGTTCCTTTAAAGAAGAATATCGCTTAAGGCGGTGCTAGGTGGCGTGATATGTGTTACATCTTATAATTACCTCTCATGAACAGACTCGATAAAACCGAGTCTACTACTTGTCTCTCTTGTTTGTGTTTGTTGCTTCCAAGGGTTCACCTTTTCCGTATTTATTGTTAAAAAGAGGATCAAACGAGGTTATGACCTTATCATTTTGAGACGCACTGCATGTTTAGTGGTTGACCCATTTACAGTTCGCCATTATGCTTTCCTCTTTGATTGTGCGATGACAGATTGTGGACCCTATGTTGACGTCTACCTAAATCCTTATGGGACGGTAACGTTTGATGTTTGTCTTAAATCTTGTATTGTCGTACCCTTAACGGTTGTTCTCTTGTTGCTCTGGCTTCTGCCAAGTCAATGAGTACTTACTTTGTGGCTTTCTAGGCACCCTAGAACCTGGTTTAAACCCCAGCGACCTTTTTTGCCACTGACCGTTCCAAGTCGATAGCCTTATTGTCAACCCTTTTGTGTTTGTGAGATCTTATTTGGCCTTTTATTTATCTTTAAATTTGTTCTTTGTTTCTGTGTGTGTTTGTGGTTAACTGTCGTCCTTGAATGCTGCTTTACCTGTTCAATTGTTATATCTATATGTGTTATGTATATTATGTATATATATATATATATATATATATATATATATGATCATTTATGTGTTTTACTTATATTGCCTAATACTGTTGCCTTGTTTGCTAGAGAATATAACCTGACGGGTATATCTTTATTTACACTGTCCCGTTTATTGGGATTCCAGTAGGGTAAGTGTGAAAATTGGTGCCACCTATAGCCTAGTTTTAACCCCCAGCAGCCTTTTTTTGCCACTGACCATTCCAAGGTGGTAGTCCTATTGTCAACCCTTTTATATTCATTCATCTTTGTAGTTGTTGTTTGTTTCTGTGCGTGTTTGTGATTGACTGTGGTCCTTGAATGCTACATTTCCTGTTCGACTTTAATATCTACTTTTTATGAAGACGGTCTTGCTGGGGTTTTTATCCGACCGTTTAAACAATAATACATATTTGTTTTAAAAAAGAACGATCGTTTCAGTATTTATGTGTTACTAAAGATCAACTATGTCTCGTGGAATGTATTTAGGAGTTGCTCATTACAGTTTACGCGATGACAATGTTGTGTGAAGAATTGACTCAGAATAGAACTTGTCAATATGTAAACTGCGATTGGTCTGGTCATATAACCGCTGTATAAATGTACTTTGTTTTTATTCACTTTACATTATTGTATAATTCTGCACATTTCGAAATGTTAGTTTATTTGAATTTACCAAGAAAGGGGTATTTGTATAGTTTTTTAAGCAATATGTCATAAATGTATGTGTAATATAATCATTTACCACAACGTATTTTCATATTGTTTTTAATCAGTTTAATCACATTTAATAATACAAAATATCAGTATTTGTTTATGTTCATTGCTGGACAGCTGCTTTGACATACATATCATTGAAACTGTTTTATCGACCCTCGTATCGCATATTTTACAAGCAGCTGATAACTCAGCGTAGAAAAGATCAGGATATGGTTATCTCAATATGCGTTTAAGTGCCACTATACGTCATGTTAAGTGTTATAATACCTGGAATGCTAATGTATTACATGACAGGTGAACAAAAACATTTATCGCGTACAGACACGACTGTTTCAATTCTGTGATTTCTTTAATAATATGTTGTTATTAATAGTGCTGATTCATAGCAGTAAAGTGCCAACGAATCGTTAGTAATTAAGAAATGAAATATTTAAGCGGGTTTATATTGTCCCAAATCAAAATCTGGTGGGACTTGAAGACCATCGATACCAAGGGCCGTAGGCCCGCGGTTTCGATGTGTTTCAAGTCCCAATCGTCAGGTTTTGATCTCGCACAATATAAACCCGCTGGAAATAAAAATTTTTTATCTGACATGGCTTTTTATGTATTTTATACACACATTTTCGAGAGATTGATCATAATACAAACACATTCTCACAATTTACATTGTACGTCCAGCACCAAACGAAGAAAATATACAGCTTTATCGTGTTTCAAACAACTTCAATTTGTTGTTTGAACTTAACGTTGCCTTAAACAAACGCAATCGTTGTTTTGCATATTTGAACGTTGAAAATCGTTGAAAATGGCGTTCTAACGGTTGAAGGACGTGACGTCAGAGGTTTACATGGGTTTTTTAAAAACTTCTCAATAGCCAATCAGCATTGAGTATTTTCATAAACCATTTTAGATTGTTTCTTCCTGGTTCGTTCTTAGAATTGAGCCATTTGTAACTTTAGTGCTGGTCCTATCCTATCATTTAGCCCATTCTTTGTGACTTTTAAGTAGAATACGGATCAAGCCAGTGATACGAGACAGGAGACGTTTTGTTTGTTCTAACACTACCGCTCATGAACAAACTCAATAAAACCGACTCCGGTACCTTCTTCTCATGTTTATGTTTGTTGCTTTTAGGCGTCCCCTTTTCAGTTTTCTTTTAGGCGTCCACTTTTAAGTTTTTTTTATTAATACCAATGCGAAATATTTACGAACTTGTCCGACATATTCTACACTACTGCATATATCTACTTGCTTTACTTTCTCATATCTCTCCGTTTTACATATACGAATCATATACAATTCTGAACAAATACACGTTCATACCCATGGCACAACTTTCAAAATATATGCATTTTAAAACAGATTAAATAGCTGAAATCCCAAAATAATCGAGGCATTCACATCAGCGTTTGTTTAGTGCAGTGTGGCGGCCGTAAAAAGTCGCCCCGACTACAAATCAGTATTGTTATTACTTAACGGTCCTTTGGGATCATCAAGCCTTATATTTGTGTCTTTAAAGTAGAATATCGCTTAAGCCGGTGCTAGGAGGCGTGATAGATGTTGCACCTACATTACCTCTCATGAACAGACTCAATAAAACTGTGTTTGCTACTTTTATCTCTTGTTTGTTTTTGTTGCTTTCAACGGATCATCTTTGCAGTCTTTATTGACATTCACACTTGCGTTTGTTTAGTGCTGTGTAGCGGTCATGAAACGTCGCCCCGACAACAAATCAGGACCCCATGTTATGAAACAACTTACGACCATTTTGATCGTAAATCAATTTCTTAAATGCTTCACTATAAATTACTCTTTTCAAATAAACATGATTTCATTTCATTTTCTTATACATGTGATATATCTGCACTACGTGCACACATAATTGTCTGCATTGAAAGCTTAGGTGAAAAAGAGGTGAACGATTTTAAAATTTAAGATTTATCGTAAGCTGTTTAAAAAAACAGGGCCCGGTAGTGTTGTTACTGGTCTTTTGGGATCATCAAGCCTAATCTTTGTGGGTTTAGAGTAAAATATCGCCTAAGTCGGTATTAGGAAGCGTGATAGATGTTGCACTTTACATTACCTCTCATAACAGACTCAATAAAACCGAGTCTGCTACTTGTAGCACTTGTATGTGTGTGTTGCTTCCATGTGATCCCTTTTCAGTATTTAATGTAGTACAAAACAGAAGAAAATTCAGATTTTGCAGTCTCAATGATAACGTTACAATAGTTAGCATCTCTTTTGTAAAGGGTAATACAAACTTAAAACAAAATACAATATATCGGACGAAAAATGTTAACCCAACCTTTTTTTGAACACATTTTACATTGTATCTGTTGTGGTCCTGTCTGTTTGTTTGTTCTGTGTTTTTTTTCATTTGTCGTTTCTTCAAACAGGATTACGGTGGATGGGAGAAATACGAGGTGGTACAAGATTTCTGCAATTATGCAAAAGAAAGTTTTAAACAATACGGTGCAAAGGTAAATAACAATTCACTAAATAAATAACATATAAATGTTTTGGCATAGATTTTTATGGAAGTAATATTTAAAATAGTAATAATTTATTAAATTTAAGTTTCATTTATAAAATATTTTGTACGTTTATGGTGGTTATTTATTGCGTCTGTTACAAAATTAAATGATATGCTTCTATTTATTTTTAACTTTTTTGCGTAATGAATGCAGGTAAACTATTGGATCACAATGACCGACCCGCTAACGGCGGCTTATGAGGGATATGGGACTGGTAGTAGGCCTCCTGGTGTGTATGGTCCTGGGACCAAAGCCTATAAAGCAGCTCATAATATGCTACTGGCGCACGCATGCGCATACCATGCGTTCAAAGAGGGAACATATCCAGGTAAAACTGTTTTGTCTATGTACCACTTTGCAAATTCACTGAGTTTTGTCTGTGTACGACTTTACAGATTCACTGAGGTCTCTATAACATGATGTTCATTTCTGAATGAATATTAAAGTAAAACCTGTCTTAAGGTCAGAGACAAACCACCTTCTTATTTTCTCACTGGAGACAGAAAAGCTCAAATCCTACATACACGACTTAGATTAGAATGCAGCGCGCTTAATGAACATCTTTTTAAGAAATCAATAATAGACAGTGCTTTATGTACATGTGGCACGCCAGAAACAACAAATCATTTCCTACTAGTATGTCCCAACTTCGCGAAACAAAGACGAACGTACCTATCAAACTTACCGTGTCCACGGTCTCAGCACAATCTCCTTTTTGGTTCTTTAGAACTTTCTTATCAATTAAACGCCGATTTATTTAAGAGTGTACAGAACTATATAATTTCCACCCGAAGATTTGCATCCTAATTGTAAAATAAGAGGCCAGTCAGTGCAGCGGGGGCTGTTGGGGGTACACCGGTGTTGATTGTATGCGCATGTATTTACATGAATGTTTCTTGTTCTCTTTTCCTTACCATTTATTTTCTCCTCGTTAACCTCTAACAACTTTCTTAAAAAAGCAGAATGTGTAGCTCCTTAACGTTCTCATTTTTGTGCTCAGCTATACGTACTCAGCTACCATTCTGATTCCTTATCCTTGATTATTTATTCTGCTTTATTTTCTTACTTTTCATGATTAAAATATTTATGTTACTTAGCCATATCAAAATGTGACTTCTCTGAAAGGAGATGAATTTATATAAGCTTTGATAAGCTTGTTTTCAGATCCTTACTATTATAATGTGTATATAATATATATATAGTTTTATTCAGATAATTCCAATGGGTCATAAGACCCGTGAGGATACAACAAATACATATAAACTTGACAGCGATAGTGAAATATATATACAACATTATACCAACAATTAACATAATCAGCAGAAAAGTATTCATATTTATAAGGTAACAATTAATACTTTAGCAGTTAATGTTGTTGATAGTTTCCTTTTACCGCAAAATATGCAGAGAAGGTGACTGAACCATCACATTGAATCGCTAATATGTTAATGCACATAGTTATATTAATTTATATATAATGTTAGATTTAACTAGCGTGATAAATGGGAAGCTTCTAACTAGTACACAAATGTATATACATAGCTTGTAATAAACAAATATACACTTATAACGTAAACATGCAACTTTACAATAACATAAAAAACGGCTATTGTAAATGTATTATTTATATACCATTGATTTTCTAATTTCAAAGGCTTTATATATAAAGACGCTAAGGTTTTGTTGTGTCTTTTTGTTTTCGCATTTGAAAAGTTCTAAAAATTTGATCATGTTAGGTCTTTTCCAAAAATATTTACTTATGTAATGGTTTCTTATTTCATTAAACATGCAACATTCAATAACAAAGTGATATTCGTCTTCAAGTGTATTGCAGACGACGCATATTCTTTCATGTATTGGTTTACTGACTGGTTTTTGCCATCTGCCAGCTTCTATTTCAAGGGTATGAGAGGACACACGTAACTTTGACATTGCCTGTCTAAACTTTGGTATGTTTACGAGTTTTAGATATGGCTTAAGATCAAAATTATAATCAACAATCAGTTTATAAAAATTTGCCCTACTAGAATTCTCTAACCTAGAATGCCAATTTTGAATGAAATTATCATTTATTCTTTGTTTTATACAGTAAAAAAACAATTCCTTATTGCCAACCCCTTGAAATAACCATGCATGATAAAAACCAAGTGATTCTAACAAGTTTTTTAACAATTTTACCCAATTCTTTTTATTTGGATATATCTCAGCATCCACCATCATCATATTGTAAACATGGCGTATATACTTATTTTCATTAACGTTCAATATTTTCAGCCAATACTTAATTATTTTAATATATCTCTGCGTTACAAGACTCGTTCTTCCTAATTCGCCATAAATAAAATCGTTTTGTGTTGATCGTTTTACCTGTAATACTCGTTTGCAAAATTGTGTATGCACTCGTTCAATATTTAATGCTGTTACAAATCCCCAAACTTCAGAGCCATAATTTAGAATAGGAACAATAAGTTTTTCGAACAAATCAAGTTTGTGCTGTACAGTGATATCTGTAAATTTGTATAGATATCTATTTAGTTTAAATATTGCTTTTTGAGCCTGACCAGCTAATGTACATTGTGTTTCATGGAAAGATCCACCTTGAGTAAAAACAATTCCCAGGTATGAAAACGATTTAACAATTTCTATTAAATTATCATCATAGGTGAATCGAACATCTCCAGCTAATGGACCAGCCTTCCTAAAAACCATAACCTTTGTTTTAAATACATTTACTTTTAATTTCCAGCGCTTACAGTAATCAAGAAGAATGTCAAATCCTTTCTGTAAACCCTGTGCAGTTTCTGAAAAAATCACAATATCATCAGCATATAGCACAATAAAATGTTTGATCATATCTACGTCAATGCCATCAAAACCTTTCAATATAAATTCTTCTTCTATGTCATTTATAAACATTGAAAAAAGTAATGGGGACAAACATTCACCTTGATATATGTGAACATTATGAAATAAATTTTGTTTAGACCAAAGTAAAGCTGTTCATAAATGTTTTAATATACTGAAAAGAAAAAGAAACTCATACTTTTTTTTTGTAATTATGTCTCAAATGAAACATTATGATGATGCACATAACTTGGTGTATGTAATCGTCTATGAAAGATAAACAACATATCAATAGCAAACGATTTTATTATTTCGAACTCGGAAGTCTGCCCGGTGGCCCAGGATGG
>JAWPHD010003483.1:0-215584 GCA_037043455.1 Cyrtodaria siliqua | reverse complement strand
GACAAAATATATGTTTATAATTTAGCTTTTGAATACAAAACTTATCTGTTATTTCTTAATTGTTTTAGACCAAAAATCAGAGCACAACACAATAATTATACAACATTCTTTAATGTGTTATTATTTGTACTGGTCACAAATGCTTTATTGGGTGGGCCTCACAAACTGACGAAAAATTGAATATCCCACTTTGCTCATGAAATTGTATGGCTAACGGTGATTTACAGTAACCTATAGAAATTCTCCCCCCCCCCCTTTGCCCATGAAATTGTATGCCCCCCCCCCACCCCGCTGTAATACAATAGGCTCGAAATATGTCTTTAAAGTTCTCATTCTCACTATTCAAGCCATACCGGCGTGAAGCATGTAAATGGCTTCGCTTGATAATTTAGGGCGAGTCTCGCCATTTATACAAACTGTGTTTTTTTTTCTTAGAAATGTCTACTCCAAACATGTGTTAATTTTTCTTTACCTCAGTCAAACAGATATTGTGTAGTAGCCGGGTAGCCGACTTTAATAAAACGAGCATCACGTACCCCGCATGTTAACCGCGCAAGAGGTGAATAATACATGCAAGTGGTTCGATAGATAAAAAATATCAATAAGGCCATCCTTAAAAATATTCGTTTGCCCTTTCCCGACTCTAATTTCAAATTGTTGGTCGGTAGGTACTAGGTAGTTTTTTTTTCCACATGCACATGCAACAAATGACTCCTCTGGTTAGAGAGTGATATTATAGTGACTGTAATTATCGACCTTCAAGCGCTTACTAACACGAGTTGGTGCTGAAGAACTGGCGAACATACTTGATATTAGAGAGGCTTTGGTTAGCAAAGCTTGTACGATACGATCCGTCCTGATTGTAATACTTTAAACGATTTAGAAAAAAATGAAATATTGTTTTCCAACCAGGGAATGGTAAGAGTGTGTGCCAAAACCTGTTACGGGATTTTACAAACTAGAAATTCTTATCGGTATAAATAATGTTACATTGTTTTAATTAGACGACTTATATGTACTGTGTTTTATTTATTGTTGACAGTTATTGTTAATCAGTTCAGACCTGATGTGATAACGGATCTTTTAGTATTTCTTTATTTGCGCTCAGTATGTGGATACTCCCCGGGTGCTTATTTACAAATTTCACAGTTTACCCAAACTCATTTTAATGGCATTTTAAACTTTGAGTATCATATATCATTAAATGTATTATTAGTAACTCTTGTACAGGTCAAAATGATAATTATGCTTTGATATGAAATATTGAATGTTATATGTTAATGTGCAATAATATCGTCTCCTATAATTCTTTTAGAATGGTGTTTACAATTCATGTTTTATGTATGAAATAATGTATATATGTATGCATATTTGATTGTAAACAATGAGACGCAAATAAACTATTAAACTACTAAACTACTTGTGTTATCATTGTTATTAGCGGCAATTCGATGTGACCGGTAATTAAAAAAAAAGGGTTGTAAAATTAGAAATTTGGGTCGGCCCTTTTTTTCGTGTCGGTCGGAAAAGAGCAAACATTACATTTTTGAAGTGTGGCCTAATGAAAAACTAATCGAGAGACATGTCAATGATCTGCATCGGTATGAACATATTGACATTTAAATGTGTAACGCTTCTTTATCGGTGATACTTAACTTGCTGTTTTATCATTAATATAATATATAATTATATACTGACGGCGATATACTTAGAGCTTGACTGTTGTGATGCTGAAATTATACAGAAGACATCAACAGCACAACAAATAGCAGTTTGAAACAATATTAAGGGTAAGTGAGGGTGGGTTTTGAAACATTGTTTGTAGAAATCTGAATTTTATTAAAATCAATTGTATCTATGTAAAAATCTTACCTGTAATAAAATCCAAAACCAGGATTAGGAAACTCTAGACAACTGGTTAACTTTATCTTAGGTATTTGGCAGATATAGCTGCCCTTTTTTGTAATAATTATAATTATTTGTCATTTGATGACTACATAATTAAACTTATATACTGACGGAAAAAATTTACAAATTTTCTTATATGAAATAATACTGTATACAAGATATACTGACATTTTGGGACTTTACGGGCTTTTATTCGTTACGTCATTAAGTTGTTCGACTGTCATTGATGTGTGTTTAATAAAATAGTGTGTCTATGGCAGTAGTTGCTTGATTTTACAACCAAAAACGTATTATGTCCAGGGTGCAACACAAACTTGCTAAACTTTTTTCCCTCAGTATAGTTGGGATGCACATATCAAAATCTATTATCTACTCTTGTCCTACATTTTAATAGTTATATCATACTGAAGGGACGGATCGAGCATGTGCGCCTGCCCGCCCCCACCCCATCTCCCCAACACCAACCACCACAAACATATTTGAAACGTTATGAAAATTCAGGTGAATATGAGGCTGTCAACTCTTTAAAAGATTGCGCCCGCCACCCACCCCCCCCCCCCCCCCCCCCCCCACTAAACATCTGTGATTTAAAAGTAGCATCCACACACATTTTAATCATGTTGGACCCCATAATCTCAAGTGCTGTATCTGCCCCTGTGTACCCACGTATATATGCTACAACCTAATGACCTAACATACATGCAGAAACCCCAGTTTAAAGATGACTATAGTCAGATAAAAAAAAAGGGCACTTATGTGACCAGTGTGAACGATCGGCGAGGTTCCCTGACGAAACAGCGAGCGTATGTAGGATAATCTCAAACTTGACTGGTAATGGATACCTTAGGGATTAATGTAACACATTATTAGCAATAAAATATGTTTAAATCAATGGATACCTTAGGGATATAGTACCTGCCGTTCCGAATGATAGATTCAGGTAAAGCTTTGATCTGAAGAACTAATTGCGCAAAAACGGTTACTTTCACTGTTGCTGACATGTCAAACGTACCAGATATTAAACATACACTTCATATTATCTCTCATGAAAAGACGCAATAAAACCGACTCTGTTACTTTTCTCTTTGTTGTGTTTGTTGCTTCCAAGGGATCCCCTTTTCAGTATTTATTTAGCTACCTAAGGCAGCTGACCCTTATTTGGGTTTTATATCTGTCTATGGTAAACAGACTGTGACTCATGTAAGTGTCGATAAGCATGCTTTACAACTTGAATTCCTAGAGAACTCGTTTGAAAAACTTGAATGGTATAAAAACATATTTTGTAATGTTGAAAGGTTACCGTTTCACTTGCTGAAATGACGTTTTCGTAAACCAGTCTACTGAAATGTAGCATGTAGTCATTATTATTATATATATATTAGCGATGAAAGATTCACTGGCCTCAGCAGCGCAGTTGACTAAGGCGTCGTGTAAGTGCCGGGGAAGGGAGGGTTCAAGCCTGCTGGTTTTCTATTTAATTTTAATTTTCATTATTATGGTTTTCATTATTACTACTGGTAAAGTAGCAACAGTTTCCTTTGATAATGCAATCTTATAATTACACATGGTAACAACGAACAGTTAACATGTGAACATTTGTATTTCTGACATTTCTGTACTGATGTTTACTTCCAGCACGTCGTGTTACATTGAATCAATTTAATTGTAATCAATATTTAAGGTATGTCAAGGTATTTGAACAGAAAGAAGCGAGGCCGCCCACATTGATTCAAAATGCTTGGTAGGAAGGTAAAATGCTTGGTAAAAATCGGGAGGAATGTAAGAAAAACCGGCCGGGGCGTGTTTATATCTCCGTGATAACATTTATTCTTTTCAATATTGTTTTAACATCCGTGACTTGATGTCTCTCGGCAGCTATTTTACGCTTCTTGACATTCACACTAGAGTTTATTTAGTGCTGTGTGGCGGCTGTAAAAAGTCTCACCGGCTACAAGTCAGTGGTGTCGTTACTTACTGGTCCTTTAGGATCATCAAGCCTACTATTTGTAATGCGTATATGCGTAAGCAGTTGCCAGGGGCGTGAAACGTGTTGCGCCTTATAATATTATCTCTCATGAACAGAATCAATAAAGCCGAGTCTGTTTTCTTTTCTCTTGTTCGAGTTTGTTGCTTTCAATGGATCTCATTTTCAGTATTTATTCTGTGCAATGTTGCACATATGTAGTTGCAATGTTTCACATATGTAGTTGCAATGTTTCACATATGTAGTTGCAATGTTTCACATATGTGCAGGTATGTAGTTTTACATAATGTTTTCCTCTTCTTTTTTCTTGACTTTCAAAACCCTATTGGGGAAGTAGAAAGCCTCGACACTCATATTTAAGGTTTATTTATTTGGACATGAATGACTTATTACAACAAAACTTTAGCGAAGAACACATTTCATGGAATCTATTGCAAATTATTTTGAGAACGTATTTGGTAATTCAATATTGACATAATTGATGTCGTCAATACCAATTTCTGTATAATTATATGCTTCCATGTCAAATGTAGTTATTGTAGATTCTTTCAGAATAGTGATCATTTTTATGTGGTGCTTTGAAAGTGTTTATTAATGCAACACATTACACCAGTAATATAAGATACCCCAGCCTCCGGCTTAATAAATCTCTATAATATTCACTATTCATCTGGTTAAACTTTAATTAAGCCACACTCATGTATAGGTTAATATAAAAGATTACTACGTGACCCAAAATGAACCTTGAACTTTTGTGGTGAATACGTTATGTACCTATAAAGATAGGATAATATATTTTTTTATAATAACACCGTATTCATCAGACTGTACTTTAAAACGGACAAACGGCAATCTTGATATTTGTGAAACTCGCGGCGTCCCGTTAGAATAGTATAAAGCAAATTCTTTTTGAATATTACTAACTGTTGATTATATTTCGCCAATAATATATTCAGACCTATGGAAGTATAACCAAGAAAAGTTGAAAACTGTATTTAAATATATTAAGCAAGCAGGTTTAAAGTTAAAAATTATATTGAATTAATAACTCGAGAGGTTAATTTTACTGCTACTGTGAATTTCAGGGTGCCTGTGAGTTAAATATGAATCGATATTTTTTGTTATTACTTATTATATGTTTTCATACTTGATATGGTTAGATAGAATGAAAATAGACGCTCCTGGATCTGTTTACAATCTTGCCATAGCCATCCGGTATGCTTCACAAAGTTTTGGCACCATTGTTTACATTGTAAAAATTAAAACAACATGCTGGCCTTATTTTTAGAAATTGTCGTTTGCGCATGTCTGTTTCTAGGGTTCGGATGTACCAAGTAAAACGTAGGTTATGCAGGGTGGTGGTGATGTTCAATGTTCAGCACCCCCAGTAATCGATCATACTTATCCTTTATTTTGGAATGGAAACCATTATATCTAGTAAATAAAAGGTAGGTATTTATATTTTGTTATTTACACCACTGTTGGTCAACTGACTTTTTAGTCACCCTACCCTAGAAAAATGGAATGTTCCGCCGTCGCCATTTTGGTTTTCAGCTGTCAATAAGATTACATGTAAACATGGGGGTTCAAAAATAATTTTTGGCTTTGCGAAGATTAGAGGATGGCTACGCGAAGATTGAAAACAGATTCAGGAGCATCCGTTTTCATTCTATTCAACCATGTCAGGTATGAAAACATATAGGAAGTAATAAAAAAAAACATCGAATCATATTGCATAGGTACCCTGAAATGCACAGAAGCAGTCCATACATAATGCCGAGTTAACGAGGGATTCTTCTCGGGGCTTCAATGGTAGAGGGACTATAATTCTTAGAAATACACATTCAATAAAAATGTGAATGTAACATTTATGACGTAAAGGTATACAGCAATGTAATATTCGTAATGTGGTGGTTTATGAAAATGTGAATGTAACATTTATGACGTAAAAGTATACAGCAATGTAATATTCGTAATGTGGCTGTTTATGAAAATGTGAATGTAACATTTATGACTTGATTATGAAAATGTGAATGTAACATTTATGACGTAAAAGTATACAGCAATGTAATATTCGTAATGGGGTTGATTATGAAAAAGTGAATGTAACATTTATGACGTAAACGTATACAGCAATGTAATATTCGTAATGGGGTTGATTATGAAAATGTGAATGTAACATTTATGACTTGATTATGAAAATGTGAATGCAACATTTATGACGTAAAAGTATACAGCAATGTAATATTCGTAATGAGGTTGATTATGAAAATGTGAATGTAACATTTATGACGTAAACGTATACAGCAATGTAATATTCGTAATGGGGTTGATTATGAAAATGTGAATGTAACATTTATAACGTAAACGTATACAGCAATGTAATATTCACGTTTTAATGCTAGATAAACACTTCTAGATTAATGTGGTTGATTATGAACATGCGAATGTAACATTTATGACGTGATTATGAAAATGTGAATGTAACATTTATGACGTAAACGTTTACAGCAATGTAATATTCGTAATGTGGTTGTTTATGAAAATGTGAATGCAACATTTATGACGTGATTATGAAAATATGAATGCAACATTAATGACGTAAAAGTATACAGCAATGTAATATTCGTTATGTGGTTGACTATGAAAATGTAAATGCAACGTAAACGTATACAGCAATGTAATATTCGTAATGTGGTTGTTTATGAAAATGTGAATGAAACATTTATGACGTGATTATGAAAATATGAATGCAACATTAATTACGTAAAAGTATACAGCAATGTAATATTCGTTATGTGGTTGACTCTGAAAATGTAAATGCAACATTTATGACTTGATTATGAAAATGTGAATGCAACATTTATGACGTAAAAGTATACAGCAATGTAATATTCGTAATGTGGTTGATTATGAAAATGTGAATGTAACATTTAGGACGTAAAAGTATACAGCACTGTAATATTTGTAATGTGGTAGATTATGAAAATGTGAATGTAACATTTATGACGTGATTATGGAAATGTGAATGCAACATTTATGACTTTTAAAGTATACAGCAATGTTATATTCGTAATGTGGTTGATTATGAAAATGTGAATGCAACATTTATGACGTAAAAGTATACAGCAATGTAATATTCGTAATGTGGTTGATTATGAAAATGTGAATGCAACATTTATGACGTAAAAGTATACAGCAATGTAATATTCGTAATGGGGTTGATTATGAAAATGTGAATGTAACATTTTTGACGTTAACGTATACAGCAATGTAATATTCGTAATGTAGTTGTTTATGAAAATACGAATGTAACATTTATGACGTAAAAGTATACAGCAATGTAATATTCGTAATGTGGTTGTTTATGAAAATGTGAATGTAGGATTTATGACGTAAAAGTATACAGCAATGTAATATTCGTAATGTGGTTGTTTATGAAAATGTGAATGTAACATTTATGACGTAAAAGTAAACAGCAATGTAATATTCGTAATGTGGTTGTTTATGAAAATGTGAATGTAACATTTATGACGTAAACGTATACAGCAATGTAATATTCGTTATGTGGTTGACAATGAAAATGTAAATGCAACATTTATGACGTTATTATGAAAATGTGAATGCAACATTTATGACGTAAAAGTATACAGCAATGTAATATTCGTAATGTGGTTGATTATGAAAATGTGAATGTAACATTTATGACGTGATTATGAAAATGTGAATGCAACATTTATGACGTAAAAGTATACAGCAATGTAATATTCGTAATGTGGTTGTTTATGAAAATGTGAATGTAACATTTATGACGTAAAAGTATACAGCAATGTAATATTCGTAATGTGGTTGTTTATGAAAATGTGAATGCAACATTTATGACGTGATTATGAAAATATGAATGCAACATTAATGACGTAAAAGTATACAGAAATGTAATATTCGTTATGTGGTTGACTATGAAAATTTAAATGCAACATTTATGACTTGATTATGAAAATGTGAATGCAACATTTGTGACGTAAAAGTATACAGCAATGTAATATTCGTAATGTGGTTGATTATGAAAATGTGAATGTAACATTTATGACTTGATTATGAAAATGTGAATGTAACATTTATGACGTAAACGTATACAGCAATGTAATAATCGTAATGTGGTTGTTTATGAAAATGTGAATGCAACATTTATGACGTATATAGCAATGTAATATTCGTAATGTGGTTGTTTATGAATATGTGAATGCAACATTTATGACGTAAACGTATACAGCAATGTAATTTGGTTATGAAAATGTGAATGCACTCTTTCATTTTTTGGCTCAGTAAACATGTAGTATGCCAGTTATCATCAGCTGGTACACCCAGCAAACGAAACAATACATTTAATCATTTAATCAGATATAATCTTGGGCGGTTTGTTTGTTTTGTTTTTAAACATTACAGGCTATGTATGACGTTCAATAATTATTATTATTTTTATATTTTTTATCAATTTAAAGGATTTTTAATCTAACATACACATATATCGGTATTTGTTTGAAAGGTGATTTACGTCATTTTAGCAGACTTAAGGCTATATGCCAATCTCTACCCAGAGTTGTCGTTCCTCACCAAATACTAAGAATCTTGGCAAACGATGAAAAAGGGTGGAAATGCAAAATTTCTTGATGACACTAATATTTTTCTGAATTAACTTCATATGAAATGCTTATATTACAAAGACTTGACTGTTTTGAATATACAGTCAATTATGCTCAGGATTATATTGCGGTAGAATAAAGGTTTGTACTTTGGCATATCACTCCGTTGTCAAAACTTTAAAATAGGCACCACCAAATCGTCCCCATAGCGCAACTGCACAGCGATTTTAGATCTTAACAACCGTACTAACCTATACTGTTTATCAACATGTAGATAATAAATCGTGTTTCTTTCTTTACATGTCAATCAACGGCCGATAATTGGTGGTGTCACGGTGTTGAATTTCTGTTGCAATTTTTATATTTTAGCTGTGGTCATGTGACAAATTATCATGTGATCGCAGACTACTTTCTTAGACGTTGACAGAGGTCAATGTAATGGCCTCTGGAAGAGATTGGCTATATGCATGACGTTTGATTTTATTGTGGTAGAGGCAGACCACCAAATTGTTCATCGGTAGAACAAGTGTTGTATACCTCCGCCAACCGTAAGAATTCTCACAAGTTCAGCTCCAGTGGGATTCGAACAAGCAGCGGTGAGAGGCGAGAAGGTTTACAACGCAATGTCGTTAACCCCTATACCACGGATGCGTTGGTATATCTGTAAAACCCATATGTAATATTAATGAAATATTGAGCTATTATATCTGCAAACATCACCTGAGCATAACTAGACAAGTATGATAAATCATCCAACCAGTGGTTATCGACACATCGGGGGTTCAGTGCAAAACTATTGTATCTCCTTCTTTATTCATATGTAGTTATACTAGTTTTGCGCTGACCCCTCGACATACGATTGTTTATGTTTAAAGGGAAACATGGAAATCTTTATGTTGGTTTTTACAAATTGTCAAGATACAAAAGAAATGAAAGAATATAATAAAGTGTCATCCGTTGTTCATCCTAACCCCCTATTCAAAAAGCTGATCGGGTTGGGTGGGATGGGGTGGGGGTGTTTGCGGAGGGGATGGGGTTAGGTATAGGTGTAGGAGTAGAAGGAAAAAAACACACTTTAGTCATCTTTGTTTTAATTTTGTTTTTGCCCCCTTAGACATAGGTGTTGTTTTTCCGGCGGCGGCGGCGGCGGCTGCGAAGACGAAGCGTCAATATTCAAGTTTTGCGTTTAGGTATTTTTTTTCACAAACTGTATGCACTAAACCTTTCAAACTTTGCTTACAGTTGTATCTTGGGTGGTATATTGCAACGTGACAAAGCAAATGTGGAAGTGACCTTGACCCGCCAAGCAAAGGACAGATAACTTAATAATTTGTACCTTCAACTTTTGCGTTTAGGTCAATTTCTCACAAAATGTGTGCACTAGACCTTTCAAACCTTGGGTTTAGTGCAACATATACAACTTTGCTAACAGTTGTATCTTGAGTAGTACATCGCAGCATCAAAAAACAAATGCGGAAGTGACCTTGACCCTCCAAGCAAAGGGCAGATAACTTAATAATTTTTACCCTCAACCTTTGCGTTTAGGTCACTTTCTCACAAACTTTATGTACTAAACCTTTCAAACTTTGCTTATAGTTGTATCTTGAGTTGTACATTGCAACTTGACAAAGCAAATGTGGATGTGACTTTGACCCTCCAAACATGGGGCAGATAACTTAACCTTGTTTATCTTCAACTTTTGCGTTTAGGTCACTTTTTCACAAACTGTATGCACTAGACCTTTCAAACTTTGGTTATAGTTGTATCATGAGTAGTACATTGCAACGTGACAAAGCGAATGTGGATGTGACCTTGACCCTCCAAGCAATGAGCAGATAACTTAATAATGTTTACTTTCAACATTTGCGTTTAGGTCACTTTCTCACAAACTTTATAGTTGTTTCTTGGGTAGTACATCATAACGTGTCAAAAAGCAAATATGGATGTGACCTTCACCCTCCAAGCAAAGGGCAGATAACTTAATATGTTTACCTTCAACTTTTGCGTTGAGGTCAATTTTGCGCAAACTATATGCACTACACCGTTCAAACTTTGTTTATAGTTGTATCTAGATGTGGTTGTGACCTTGACTCTCCAAGCAAAGGACAGATAACCTAATAATTTCTACCTTCTCAACTTTGGCGTTTAGGTCACTTTTTCACAAACGATATGCACGAAGACTTTTAAAACTTTTCTTATAGTTGTATCTTGAGTGGTATATTGCAACGTGACAAAGCAAATGTGGATGTGACCTTAACCATACAAGCAAAGGGCAGATAACTTTAATTGTAACATTTACATCACTTTCTCATGAACTATAATTATGCACTAGATGCTTTAAACCTAGTTTATAGCTTAATCTTTGGAAGACAAAGCATTCTATTTTGATATAGTTGTGTCTTAGGTAGTTCATCTTTTTTAATGCATGGATTTCATCTATGACCTTGACCTACTTTTTGGAGCTGAAGATTTTTTTTTTTTTTTTTTTTTTTTTGTTATAGAATGGCATTTTGTTTTTAAACAAATGCACTTAAATGTCATCTCAGCAAACTGTAAACTCCATTGGGTTAAGTTATTAAAATGTTTACAAACTTTCATTTAAGCAACATTTATCTTTTATTTTTAAGTCCCGCCCCACTTAGGCGAGACATGTGAATTCGCGGATTTCTTGTGATGTTTTCAAATGTGTAAACCAGATCTCGAGATTACCCTAAGTGCCTTTAATGAAATTATAACCTGAGTTGCTTTATAGTTAATTAATCGTGCGTAACACGATACAACAACAGTCACCTCTGACATATTCACTCACTGTTTCACATTGTGATCACCTTACACTAAATGCAGCCATACATATGGGAATATAAATATACGAAATACGTATTTACACTGTGGATGCCATGCACTAAGGTAAGTCATTTTAAAACGTTCTCCACTTTTCAACTGACTATTACGCCATATTTTTTTTATCTCATCTATTGAGTGATGTTGATAAAATCAGAGGTGATATGATATATTTGTTTAACATTATATGTTGGTATTTCACAAGTAAAGGAATTGTGAAAATATAAAAAAAATATTTTCAAATGGATATTGTAATCAAAGATTTTTCATTAGCGTTTCGTTTCAAAAGAGATACATTCATAAAAAAACAACACTTCTTATTATCGAAAGCTTGTTTTCAAATCATTGTAATATTATGACTTTTTGAAAGTGAGAAAATGTCGATTCTTATGGATGGCGGGAGGTGTAATACAGTGCTGGTTCTAATAAGTGGGTGGTCCGTCATATATAGCCTAAAATATTCTGAAAATGTCGTAAAACACCATTCAACCAACCGACCAACGGACCTTTTTATTATGTTTATCATATTAAACAATGAAATGACGTTGAATATCTCTGCTATTAGTAACTAAGGTGATAGAATAATCACCTGACGAAACAAACATGGTGATAAAATCACTTGAAGAAACAACCATGTCGACAGAATCACTTGAAGAAACAACCATGGCGACAGAATCACTTGAAATAACAACCATGGCGACATAATCACTTGATGAAAGATAACATTGCTTATACTAGCTGTATTTCTTGTTTATTTCCGATATCGATTTTCACACTTGGAAATCGATAACTCACGAAGGTATTGACAGTCGTTGGTGAATGATGCAGAATACGGTGAAGAGACACTTTTAAAGGGACTACAGGCGATGTGCTTGGTTAAAACATTTTATTTTTCATAATTTTTACCGCATGATATTTGTACAAGACAGAAGAAAAGTCAATGTGCTTTAGCTTAATAAGAAACACCTTCGGTTTATTGATGAAATTGTTTTAGCACATGTTAGGCCATATATGACGGTCGATTTGTTGTTAATTTTAAATATTAATTCATATTACCTTCCTAAGGCTATCAGTTGTAAATGTAATTCATTAAGGTAATACCTTGATCCCACACAGTATAAAATAGCCTTAAAGGGACACATGGCAATCTTGATTTCTTAAAAACTCACGGCGTCCCGTTAGTTTTTCTCTTCACTTGCATTTGTTCAATCATTAATAGTAATTGTTAGAATAGTTCAAAGCAAATTATTTTTACATATTACTAACTTTTTATAATAGTGCATCAATAATATATTTAACAATTTGGTGATATAGTGAAGAAAATTGAAATCTCAATTTTTTATTTAATCATATGCAAGCAGTTTTAAAGTCAAAATGACGCAGGATAACTAAATTGAGTAGCAAATTTTAATGTTTGAATAAAACTCAAGATTGCCATGTGTCCCTTTAAAGCATCCTATGGATTTGTACAGCAAACAAATTGAAACGTCGAGTTTTCCTATTAAATTATTTCATTAAATATAATTAAATCGGACTGATCATCGGCATTGGACGTTGTGTATTTCAGTTGTATTCGTACATGGCTGGGTGTGAATGTTATCCCAAATCCAAATATGTTTTATTGTGTTTTATATGAAAACATACACGACATATGCCATTAGTAATATATAGAGTATCGTCTCATCGAGTTGGTTGATTTAAACATTGTGTTTAAATCCACGAACGAGAGGAGACCGTACTCTATATGATTGGTAGCATATCCATTTCATCTGTTTGCCATACTCTAAGTTCCGATAGCTGTTAAGAGTACAACTGTCATTCTAACAGGCGGTTTTTTTCAATTAAATGATTTACAACTGTGCAAATACAAAGGAAATGTCTACAAACATGCTACAATATATAACTACTACTACTACTACTACTCTTCCAGATCGCCTCCAGTCCCTTTAAAGTAAAGCAAACCGATATATCAAGCTATATAACCGGCTAATGCGTTTAATTGACAACAAGAAATCTATTATTATTAATGATCAATGCCCGCGCGTCTGGGAAATCAACATCAAGTAATACGTTTATCTCCCAACTGGATCTTTTCTAGATAAAAGGTTGCGTTTACTTATCACTACTAATTGTTATCTTACTCGATTATATAACATTATGTTCGTTGTCAATTCCATATAAACCATCTAATTTGTTAATATGTATGTCATACTGTTATCTGCAAAGTGACCGATCTATACAAGCACAAATGACAGTGGTTATGTAATATAACACCAAGGGTACATTTGTCGAATGGTGAGGTCATCAACAGTGGCTTTATGGTAAGGTCGTCCACTGTGGGTCAATGGTAAGGTCGTCCACCGTGGCCCAATGATAAGGTCGTCCACCGTGGGTCAATGGTAAGGTCGTCCACCGTGGGTCAATGGTAAGGCGTCCACCGTGGGTCAAAGGTAAAGTCGTCTACCGTGGATCAATGGTAAGGTCGTCCACCGTGTGTCAATGGTAAGGCCGTCAACCGTGGGTCAATGGTAAGGTCGTCCACCGTGGGTCAAAGGTAAGGTCGTCCACCGTAGATCAATGGTAAGGTCGTCCACCGTGGGTCAATGGAAAGGCCGTCCACCGTGGGTCAATGGTAAGGTCGTCCACCGTTGGTCAAAGGTAAGGTCGTCCACCGTGGGTCAATGGTAAGGCGTCCACCGTGGGTCAATGGTAAGGTCGTCCACCGTGGGTCAATGGTATGGCCGTCCACCGTGGTGTAATGGTAAGGTCGTCCACCGTGGGTCAATGGTAAGGCCGTCTACAGTCGCCCAATGGTAAGGTCGTCCACCGTGGCCATATGGTAAGGCTGTCCACCGTGGCCTAATGGTAAGGTGGTTCACCGTGACCTAATGGTAAGGTCGTCTACCGCGGCCTTATGGTAAGGTCGTCCACCGTGGCCCATGGTTAGGTCGTCTACCGCGGCCTTATGGTAGGTCGTCCACCTTGGCCATATGGTAAGGTTGTCCACCGTGGCCTAATGGTAACGTTGTTCACCGTGGCCTAATGGTAAGGTCGTCTACCGTGGCCTTATGATAAGGTCATCCACCGTGACCCAATGGTAAGGTCGTCTACCGCGGCCTTATGGTAAGGCATCCACCGTGGCCCAATGGTAAGGTCGTCTACCGCGGTCTTATGGTAAGATCGTCCACCGTGGCCAAATGGTAAGGCCGTCCATCTAGCCTTATGGTAAGGTCGTCCACCGTGGGTCAATGGTAAGGTCGTCCACCGTGGCCCAATGGTAAGGTCGTCTACCGCGGCCTTATGGTAAGATCGTCCACTGTGGTCAAATGGTAAGGCCGTCCAACTGGCCTTATGGTAAGGTCGTCCACCGTGGCCAAATGGTAAGGCCATCCAACGTGGTCCAGTGGTAATGTCGTCGACTGTGGCTCAATGGTAAGGTCGTCCATCGTGGATCAACGGTAAGGTCGTCTACCATGGCCTTATGGTAAGGTCGTCCACCGTGGTCATATGGTAAGGTCGTTCACCTTGGCCCAATGGTAAGGTCGTCCACCGTGGCCCAATGGTAAGGTCGTCCACCGTGGCCCAATGGTAAGGTCGTCCACCGTGGCCTTATGGTAAGGTCGTCTACTGCGGCCCTATGGTAAGGTCGCCCACCGTGGCCCAATGGTAAGGTCGTCCACTGTGGCCCAATGGCAAGGTCGTCCGTCGTGGCCCAATGGTAAGGTCAACTACCGCGGCCTTATGGTAAGGCCGTCCACCGTGGCCATATGGTAAGGTTGTTCACCTTGGCCCAATGGTAAGGTCGTCTACCGCGGCCTTATGTGTAAATAAAGAAATACCCGTCATGAAATATTCTCTAACTAACAAGGCAGCGTTAAAAGGCAATATAAGTAAAACACATAGATGCTCGTGTATATATAAATACAAAAAAAAAAGCCTAGAAAGCCACAATGAAGGTACTCGATGACTTGGCAGAAGCCAGAGCAACAAGAGAATAAACCATTGAGGGCACGACAAGGCAAGACCGCGGACAAACATCAAACGCCACCGTCCTAATGGGCTTTAGGTAGGCGTCATCATAGGGTCCACAGCCTGTCCGGTCATCGTACAATTAAAATGGAAAGCGTAGTGGCGAAAGTCTGTTATAATTTTAGTAACTAAAAACAATGGAGTTTGCAGTTTGCTGAGATGACAAATAAGTGCATTTGTTAAAAAACAAAATGCCATTCTATTAAAAAACAAGAGGGCTAGGATGGCCCTAGATCGCACACCTGGTAATCATGGGCAATAAGCCTGTTGTCTAGTCTGGCATGGGTATTATTTTTTAATTTGTTCCATTTTCTTCTGTGAATGAGATGTCATAAAAATGGATGGCGTGGGTGTGGTGTGTGTGTGTGTGTTTGGGGGTGGGGGTGGGGGTGGGGGGGGGGGGGGGAGAGAGAGAGAGGAATGGTATATTGATGGATATGAATCAGGCAACTTGTTTAAGCCTTTGTTGATATTAACATTCTAAACAAATTTGGTAAAGATTAGATAAAAAATGAAGTAGTTACAGATTTAATAAAGGAAAATACAATATAGCATTTTTCAATAAATCAAGGGCCATAACGCTGTCGAACTTGTCCAAGATTTCATTGATATACAGCGATTTGCACAATTGGACATCATACTGATGCTTCCTGCCAAATTTCGTTGAAATCCAACAAGGCGTTTAGGAGGATTAGCGCCGACAAGAAATAGTAAAAATATCAATGGGCCATAACTCTATCAAAACGTAACAAACCGAAAAAAGAGCAGTACGCACAACTAGACATCTTACCAATGCGTCCTGCTAAGTTTTGTCAAATCCAACACGGCGTTCGTTTAATAAAATAAATAAAAAAATAAATTAATAAATAAATAAAATTAAAAAGAAATAAGATAAATAAAATAAAATAAAAATAAATAATAATAATTAAAACAAACAATAATAATAATAATAATAATAATAATAATAATAATAATAATAATAAAAACTGTGTAAGGTTGGTTAAGATTGCTAAAGAAATGTGGCCATTATCGTGTTAATAATATGTAAAACTGCATGTTTTTGCTAATTCAGGGGCCATAACTTTAGTGTTACTGGTCCGATCTTGCCCATTATCGAACTCGTCCGAGATCTTATGGTCATATACAATATGTGCACGTTTGGTTAAGATTGCTCAAGATATGTGGCCTTTCGTGTAAACAAGATGAAAAACTCATTTGTTTGCTAAATCAGGGGCCTAACTCTGGTGTTACTGGTCCGATCTGGCCCATTATCGAACTCTTCCGAGATCTTATAGTCATATACAATCTGTGTTAGTTTGGCTAAGATTGCACAAGTAATGTGACCTCTTTTGTGTAAACAAATTTGACGACAGACGACGGACGAAGAGTGGTCACAACAGCTCACTTTTGAGCACTTCGTGCTCAGGTGAGCTAAATATCATCAGCTTCAAAAAGTAGGTCAAGATCATAGATGAAATCCATGTGTCCAAAAGATGCACTACCCAAGACACAACTATGTCAAAATAGAATGTTCTGTCTTCCAAAGATTAAGCTATAAATTAGTTTTAAAACATCTAGTGCATAGTTCACGAAAAAGTGATGTAATAGTAACAATTAAGGTTATCTGCCCTTTGCTTGGATGGTGAAGGTCACATCCACATTTGCTTTTTGACACGTTGTGATGTACTATCCAAAGAAACAAAGTTTCAAAGGTCTAATGCATCAAGTTTGTGAGAAAGTGATCTAAACGCAAATGTTGAAGGGTTATCTGCCCCTTGCTTCTTGGAGGGTCAAGGTCACATCCACATTTGCTTTGTCATGTTGCAATGTACCACTCATGATACAACTATAAGCAAAATTTGAAAGGTCTTAGTGCATACAGTTTGTGAAAAAGTGACCTAAACGCCAAAGTTGAAGGTAACAATTATCTGCCATTTGCTTGCTTTAAAAGGTTTAAATCTAGTCCATTCTGATGTGCTCATGTGGTACACAACATTTATTTTTGTCCGAAATCTTATTGAAAATGAATACCATTGAATCTGAAATTTTCTAATCAAGGTGAATTGTCATAAGTGGTTATTTTATCCACGGATAATGATTCTATAGCCAATAATCTGCCGCGAAAACAGGATGGAAGTAACTAATGAAACGCAGACGACAAAAAATACCCGTCACAGATCGTATACAATCGTAGCTGATCGGTTATTTCCGTATCACTCCGGTAAAAGGATCGAGATGAACAATCGGTTATTTCCGTGATATGGGATATTCCATGCGTGCAAAAAAGCTTTATTGACTGGCTTTATTGCCCGGCAACGAAATCCTGATGGATATGACTAGCTAGGTCTATGTCGTATCGTATATTCAAAAACAACGTATTTATAGGGAAGTATGTGATACAATTGCATATTTAATTTAATGGCAGAACATAACTAAAACAGATTAAGTAGATATAAAAATCGAACAGGAAAGGTAGCATTCAAGGACGACATTCAACGATAATCACACACCCCCGTGTGGTTGCCGGGGTAGATAACAGCCACTGCAATCTCACAAACACACAGTCATATGCAGAGGGGGAGGTCAGAGGGGTAGGACCTCCCCCATTCATATTCATTTTGTCATTTTGTTATCATGCGTGGCTCCATCATAGATGGGATGTCTACTATAGAATTTGCAGCAACTCTGCAGTTATACAGGTAAGAAGGTTCTAGGCCCATTCTCCATATTTTATCTTGATGTAAATTTAGGATGGGCCTGCCACGTTCATAACTGTTAGGCGCCATATAACCTTTCATGTGCTGGTGCGCCTTAAACCCCAATTCAATTCAGTTCATAAACACATACAGAAACAAAGAACAGCCATAAAGATAAATAAAAGGTAAGATATGACATCACAAACACAAAACGGTTGACAATAGGGCTACCGCATTGGAACGGTTAGTGGCAAAAATGGCCACTGGGTGTTTAAACCAGGTTCTAGTGTGCACCATCCCTCACTCTTACCCTACTGTCATCCCAATAAACGGGACAGTGTAAATAAAGATATGTTAAATATAGTCAGTATCACCAGCATTCATTATAATTATGTTTAATTTGAGAATTATTTCCGCAATTTAACGTGCTAAGGAAATGTAGGATAGGATCCATGTGACGTCAAACTCTTGTTACAGGTTGCGTGCCACAACATACTTTGTCATCGGCCACCTGTGTGACATGTCACCTAATAGACACCATATGTTCAATAAAGCACCATATTTTATAGATGTTTCCATCATAAAGCATTTTAATGAAAACTTGTTTAAATAAATCGCTAACGACATGAACAACTGGCATGTGTACTGTGTCTGCTACATTAGACAAACTGACAGAATGCTTGAATATAAAACTGGATTTTTGTAAGTTTCTGATCTTTAGGCGATCCGATCTTTACCCATGGATGAAATATATCGTGCCAATTTCGAATAATCTCGTTTTGACAAGCACATTTTGTTATCCCATTACTGTTATAAGAACATTAGTATTTTTTGTTTTTTACCCAAGTCATTATGAAAAAGTTCATGTCTCCATTGGGTGTTGAAAAAGTTAAACTTGATACAAGTAAATAATTATATATTTAAACATAATGGAATGTTTTTAACAGAGCGTCGATGAATCGTTTGTCAAATAAGACGGACACATTTTTTAATGATTTCTAACAGATACTTCGACTGTTAACAAACAGCATACTACTATATGGTTTTGGGAGCAGTATACGGACACAAAATGAAATAGTTAATGCTTAAACAAGTCTTTGTGGAATTATTAAAACAAATGTCAGAGAAATGTCTAATAATTTGCAATTTAAACGTTTATGTATAAATAGTATGTCAGATTATACTAATAATACAAGACAAAGGGTCGGAATTTGGGAAAGTCTTGGTGGAATGAAAGTCTAGCTCATAAATGGAATGTTTTTGCATGAAACGGATTGGTTACAATGCAAAAGTGGATTTATTTTTTTTAAAGGAAAAAAGGAGTAGATATAAACGTCGAACATGAAATGTGGCATTTAAGGACCACAGTCAACCAAAAATACGCACCGAAACAAATAAAAATTACATGTACACATATAAATAAAAGGCAAGAGATGACATCACAAACATAAAGGAGTGACAACGGGGCTACCGCCTTAGAACGGTCAGTGGCAAAAAAGACCGCTTGGTGTTTAGGGTGAAGTAAAGCTCACTCTTACCCTAATGTCACCCAAATAAAACGGGACAGTGTAAATAAATCCCCGCCAGGTTTTATTCTCTAACAAACAAGGCAGCACTATTAGACAAAATAGCAGGTAACATAATAGACAAACTGATCAAAAAAGTTAAACTTTATTAGTATAAAATAAAGTTATTCAAAGTTAAACTGAACTTTAAAAAACCCCAACATAGGTCAAGTTGGATGCAGTGCAAAGAAAACTATCCTGATGGTATTTATTTTAGAAAATGACACTATTTCGTGCCATAAGGATGTAATTCTTGGTCAATAGAAAGACAGTTTTAGCGATATGTATGGCTCTGATAATGTTGAACTGGTTTCATATATATTCATATGTAAATTTAAATAATGTAGGAGAAAATATTGAAAGTAGATCTAAAAGTCGATCTGAAAATTTAACATTCAATGATCACAGTCAACGCTTTATTCGATGACATGATAACTGTTCTAGAATTTAGTCATTGTAGAACTGTTTTTAAGTTAGAATACATTGTTTTAATACACGTTGGTTTAATGGCAGTGTAGGCTTTATGAATATTGAGTTCTGCTTGATTGGGGGCTAGAGGGGGTGAACGGTAGCAAGCATATTTCACTACCGTTCATGAACAGTCTCAATCAAACCGAGACTGCAATATTTCGTATTTATCGTGTGCGGCCGTTTTCATACTCTTTTACGTCAAGTGTATTCTGTGTCATGATGTTTCGATAGCTCTTAAAGCATTAGGTTAAGGCGTTATTATTAGTATTGGCGACACAGCATATTTATTGTTATATTCGGAGATATTGTTCTTGTTGCGGACTGTGAAATGGAGTTACAGTGTATGTTTATTGTACTGGCTTGCTGGTATAAAGATAACCTGACGGTTGCTAACACAATAAAGAGTCAAGTTATACATGTCAAACCTTTGTAAATAGCAAGATATGTTGTCCCTTTTCATGAGGCTTGCGTGATGAACATATTGTAGAAAAATACATTTATTTCCGCCTGGCGTTGAATGAGTTTCACCAATTATTAAACAATTGAGCTGTGTATGAAATACTTCGTATCATTATATGTCTTAGAAAAGCAGCCCAATAATAATGTTAATAAAAGATGTTAAAATATTGCATAACAGAAAGTAATTCAGACGAAAAATTTGGAGCTTTAGAATTACAAGTGAGTTACGCAAATTTGGTGCTTACGAATTTGTTGATATTAGCAAAAACATGATTGATAGTTTTAAAGAGGAATGGACAACTAGTGTTAACGGTGGGCAAGGCGATAGGAAGACGGAGAGAGTGGGTGGGGTAGAGGGTGGGGGTGGGTTGTGTTGTGCTCTGATTTTTGGTCTAAAAACAATTAAGAAATACCAGATAATTTTTGTATTCAAAAGCTAAATTATGAACATATATTTCTTCTTTAAAGTAAATTACAAAGTGTTGTTAAGCTATTCTTATCCTCAATATAGCAATGCTATACAAATAAAAAACCAAGAGCGGGCCTCAATTTATACACCTGAGTTGATCAGCCATGAAGCGTGCTGGCTGTAAATATTCAAGCTTCCCATGCTTTTTCACTGACCAAGTAGCGTTGGGAAATGTGTCTTTAAAGTACTAATATTCACAAACTACATTGGTCGAACATATTTGTTGTACACTTCATGTAATTCCCATTAAGGTTCCTCTCAACTGCCCAACATGAAAAAAACGTAAATTTAGTTTTATATGTGATTTTGTTGGAGTTTGTGCATGTTTTGCATATCATTTTAAGCGTCTTCGAACCAAGATTTTGAAAATAATAATGTTTTTGCACAATGTTTTTATTATTATTAATATTTTGTAAAAATGTAAACGTAATTTAATAACAAAAATTGTGCAAAAACATTATTATTTTCAAAATGCGCTTTTGTAATCAAATTCGATTTATTTCGTCATTTTAGAAGCGAGAGTAAAAACAAAAGCATGTACGCGTAGATGCATCTCTCCTCTGTCGATATGTAAAATGTTAATCTAATCGGAGGCAAGTACTTTTTTTCCCGAAAATTGACGAAGTACACCGTAATCGCTTAAATACACCGGATCGACGTTTCAAATCGATATTCACACGGGAATTAAAATTGTGGAATTGTGTCAGCATTGTTCAGTATTTGTTTAATTACTAAAGTAGTATGTTCACAGTATTTCTGAGGGCAACATTAACATAATTTATTTCGTTTGAACGGAGTGAATAAGACAAAGTTATATAAATGCGTCGTCTGCTTGTATTTTGTATACATGCGCAGTAGGAATGTCAGTATCACGTGATGCTGGTCATTTATGTTCTGGACGGCGATGGGTTAACACCTCGAGGCTTTCATTTAAATTTATGAATTTAGGAGTCGTAAGTTCGTAAGAGACTATAGGAACGTTTGTGTGGTTTTAAAGGCATTTATTTTTTATTATTATTTATTATATGTTTTGTCTGAATTTTGTGAAATACGTCGGTCGTTGCAGACACTTGTCTTATTATGTATTACAAATTATGTATGTAATGATGAGAAACTGTAAAAGATTTAATCAATAAAATATGTATCTATCTATCTAAATCACTATATAATTAAAGATAAATTGAGTACATTTTTAGTGTTCGTTGGTTTATATAAGTTTGTTTGGGTGTAGTGAGAGAATGGTGGTATCCACCCAACCCCGCCCACGTCCCCCACCTCACCCCTCTCCACCCCGTACACACAATAAGTTGTGTATTGCTGAGAATTCGCTTTTATTCAAATCGATTTAATTCGTCATATTAGAAGCGAGAATAAAACGAAAGCGTGTACACATAGATAAATCTCTCCTCTGCCTATATTTAAATTTCAATAAAATCGGAGACAGCTACTTTTTTCTCCGGGGAAATTAACTAACAGGACCGCCCAACTCAACGATGGCAACATTCATATACATTTAGAAACAGGAGCGGGTACTCTAAATTTTTTAAATAATTTCGTTATGTTTATTCTTTAATAGATTAATAGTTTATTCAACAAATACAGTAGACCACTTGGTCCGTGAGTATACAAATACAGAAACAATTTTCAATTGCAGAGGTCGATGGCAGTAACAAACATTATTCTATACCTAATTTATACGTCCAATCGTAGACGCTCATTCGAATCACGTGACCGTACAATATATTCCCGTATCGGGACGCACGCGCGTACAAAATAACCCGTATTCTTTTCGTATTGTACGATTCACAGGTCCCATGTTAAACCTATGATAAAGACCGAAGCGCGTGAAAAGGTTCCGAATGAAAGTCTGAATCGACAGGCGCTCTAGATAAAGCGTTACGATAAAGCTCCTGTTGTCACCGGATCATTATTGTCATTCATTTATACGATTGGACGTATAAATTAGGTATAGAATAAAAAGATCATTTAACAGTGTTCTGTACAATACGGAATATATTTGGACTCGTACACAGCTTGGAAAATCATATTGGACTCGCCTAGCGGCTCGTCCAATATGATTTTCCAAGCTGTGTACTCGTCCAAATATATATCCGTATTGTACAGAACACTGTTAAATAACCTATAATTACATAATATCAAATGTCGTACAATATACTAACATTATAAATCAGTTTTAATTATGATATTTCTAACAGTATAAGTTTTACTATATACAATTGCTTAACAGAGAAACATTCTTCAAATCCACGTGTCACAAACAGTAATATTGTTGTTAGAGTTGTGTGAACACATATACTTAAAATGTAAGTGTCCAAGTATTCCAGACTAAATTTCTGATCTCTACATGCTTTGGGTTGATGTCAGAGTGCCCAATTTATTTTAACAAACACATTTGCAACGGTATATCGGTAAATGAAATCATAGTGGCGACAAAATACGTTGCAGAGTTAATTTTCGGAATAAGAAAAAATGAGCGATAAACTAATATAAGTATTATAATTATATTCTTTTAACTGTTCATTTAAAACTGAGGGGGCGACTCGAGTTTTAAAGAAAGCGTGATGGGCGTGTGTCCCTTTAACCAAGTAAATACACGACTGACGAGTAACAGACATGATATTGTCAGTAACAGACATGATATTGTCAGTAAGACATGATATTGTCAGTAACAGACATGATATTGTCAGTAACAGACATGATATTGTCAGTAACAGACATGATATTGTCAGTAACCATGGTAACACACATTATATAGTGTATTATGTACTCGTGAATCCAAAAACACGGCCGTTTAACTCACAACGAGTGTTATTTATCCTTCGGTTGAAATGTTGTGAGAAGCTTCCGTTCCTCGTTGTGAGGCCCCATATTTGATGAATGACAGAGTAAACAAGGTGAGTTTTTCCAAAATTTTGAAAAATAGAGGCCTTTGTGTAAAAATATCGAAATGCAGTTAGCTAGCTATGGGTTTTCCGAGTACGCACATGTAAAAATATTGACTGTTGGTGGACATCTTAATGGAAAAACCGTACGACGCAGTCAATCTGAAAGACTTGAAAACAGGAATGAACTTATCTCATGACCGAAAAAAACATCCGAAACGTCAATCCTGGTCGACGTTTGGTGCATTGGGATCACAAATAGATGCCCAAAAGTCGCCTGCGTAACTGTTTTCTTGAAATTCGTCATAGTAACGAAGATATACCCTTTTTTGCTTTGTTCCTCGTTGTGAGCACCATAACCTCGTTGTGAGCTACACAAATGCAGTATTTGTTTGGTCCGGAAATTTAATTTAGATGGCAAGAATATACTTTTTGATCCACTAAAGCAATTACTATCCATTTTGTTTAAATAGCTATCACAATTTTCATATCTCTTACGTCATATTTTCGGTCGATATCAAAAGGTAGACAGAGTATTTTGACATCCTTTGTAGTTGCCGAAACGCCGTACGTCAAATCTCTCAATTGATTGACAGCTGTGAAAGTACTAATGTAGGCGGGGCTAAACTGCTATTGATGTAAACACATTTTATATTGCATTATTTACCTACCCAAAGTGATTAAAATATTATTTAAAAACATTGTACCTACTTTTACACTGATGCCTGTGGTTCGTCCGTACGAGGTAACCCATATGATTAAAATTGTTTCATCTAAAATATTGGTACATCCAAGTTCTTCTAGCAGTCTTTCTGTGGATTTGTCATCAGATGTGATATTTACTTTATCTGTATTTTTAACCTTACTCTTAGTGTACTGCTGCTGTGATAGAAGTTTTTTGAAAGGCGATTTTAGTGGACTAATAGTAACATTATCAGTTTCTGTGTCTATCATGAAATGTATTCGTTTTTGTGACGATTTACTCGGCGTTGGTAGATGCCTTCTTTTGTTGACGGAGGTATTTTTTATATCTGGAGATTTCATCGAGTGGTTACTTTTGAAGCGTTTACATATTGGCGATGGTCTAGGTGAGTACATTGACCGTTTCCTTCGTTCAATGTATGAAGCACGTTTAACACTTGCACACTTGATACCTCGCTTCGGTTTTCCCTTGAACGATCCCATCATCCAATTCCTGATAAAAAAGTATTGAAAATCATTCTTGATATTTGCAAGTAAACAAATTAACATTAATTTTAAATTAAATAATCCGTTTTAATCGGGTTTTACTTTTAACAATTACTCGACATGAAAATCAAAACGAAAAAAGACACTGTATTTCTGACGCCGTTCACAGTGAAAACGTTAATTTTAAAAAGAATATTGATGGTCATACCAGTCCTTATAAAAAATAATCAAAGTCGTTTTTTTAATTAGACATGTTCAGTAACAAGCAAAGAAGATATAGATAGATAGATAGATAGATAGATACTTTATTGACTTAAACTTTTACAGTTTCTCATCATTACATACATAATTTGTAATACATAATTATAATCACATGACAGGTTACACATACTTCTACACACTCACTTATAGTTCAATTTTCAATACTCCTTAATTAATCATAGCTCATATAAATCACACATTTTAATCAATAATCCAAGGATATCAAAAAACAAAAGGAATTATATATAAAATAACAATTTATGTGAGGATGTACTTGAATATATTTTAAGAAATAATATTTGGAATAGAACATCTGACAGTAAACGCCTCTGACAAATATTTACTTAAATTAAAAAGTTCTTTCTTCTTTGAAGATTGTAGAAGTGTTATAAATTTAAACATATTTGGCCTTTGTATGTAATATTTTCTGATATATTTCTTTCTAATATCATTATAAGCTGTACAAATTAAAACAAAGTGAAATTCGTCTTCAATATCAGTTGAATTACATATTTGACAAACTCTTTCATTTCTTTCAATCCTCTGTCTTGCATAACGACCTGTCTCAATTCTTAAGCTATGTGAAGATAAACGTAATTTAGTAAAAACACTTCGTAATCTTTTTGTACATAAAATATTCAGATAGTTTTCATATCCAAAATTATCTTTAACATGTCTATACAAACTTGATAATACTCTATTTTCTTGTAGATCAGTGTTCCATTTTTGAATAAAACAATCCACCAACCTCTGTTTAAAGCTAGATATACATAATGCTAACAACGAAGATCGATTTGACGCTCACAACGAGGATCAAAGTAAAACTATGATGTATTTCTGTAGTTATTGGCATTGATGAATATTTCGAATATAACTGAGATTTATTAACAGTACATCGCTAAAAATAACTTGTACACCGATTAGACACAACTTACAAACTGCTAAGCACCGAGTATGATGTATCTTTACGCATATATTAATAGTAATAAAAAAAAATCGTGTAAACACGTTTTAATTGCTTTAGTGGATCAAAAAGTATATTCTTGCCATCTAAATTAAATTTCCGGACCAAACAAATACTGCATTTGTGTAGCTCACAACGAGGTTATGGTGCTCACAACGAGGAACAAAGCAAAAAAGGGTATATCTTCGTTACTATGACGAATTTCAAGAATTTCAAGAAAACAGTTACGCAGGCGACTTTTGGGCATCTATTTGTGATCCCAATGCACCAAACGTCGACCAGGATTGACGTTTCGGATGTTTTTTTTGGTCATGAGATAAGATCATTCCTGTTTTCAAGTCTTTCAGATTGACTGCGTCGTACGGTTTTTCCATTAAGATGTCCACCAACAGTCAATATTTTTACATGTGCGTACTCGGAAAACCCATAGCTAGCTAACTGCATTTCGATATTTTTACACAAAGGCCTCTATTTTTCAAAATTTTGGAAAAACTCACCTTGTTTACTCTGTCATTCATCAAATATGGGGCCTCACAACGAGGAACGGAAGCTTCTCACAACATTTCAACCGAAGGATAAATAACACTCGTTGTGAGTTAAACGGCCGTGAAAGTGCGAGTCGGTTATCTCTATGTAAATATTATAAATGGCATAATAACAAATTATATAGTTTTTAAACATAAATATTTTACTCTTTTTCCTTTATTTGCTGATTTGGTTCCTATCATTATGAATATGATCGACCTCCTGACTAAACAAATGTATATTACTTGTGACAGTTAATGGCTGAAACACACCAAACAAAATCACAGGGGTCAGTATCGGTGTTTAGAACGATCACAATACAACAAAAAAAGGTATTTGTTGATAACAAACATATTAAAAAATTTCCTGAAAATATAAAATGACGATAAATACTATATTCAGAGAAACATTTTTTTCATGAAAAAGATACATGTTTGTTTTTCAGCAGTTGAAAACTACTCTATTCTGCGAATATTGCTTGTGGGAAAATTTGAATGAGACTGTTATCATAAAATAGCAGGATTTGTTTGTTTTAAAACACTTTGTAATTAATGATTTATAAAACAAAAGATGATCGAGTGGTTTGTTTCACAGGCGACAGTATCGGTGAACAAAACCAGTTGTTTTACTGGATTCAATATTGTATACATATACATATATTATACCATTACTATTATTACATGTGTGTTGTAATATTTATAAACCAGATGTCTTCTCCCACTGCGCAACCTTGTTAAGAAATGTTTGATAGTGGATAGGTTATGTTTTTGTCAGCAGGGAACTTGACCGTTGATCTAAAAATCAAAAGGATCATCCTCTGTCCACTGGCTGTTTCATGAAATTTGCTTTAGGTGAAGAGGAAAAACTGTGTGGGCAAGATTTTTCATTTTCCGGTGATTGTAACTTAATAAATAGGGATTATCATCTCACCAAAGGCAGCCAAAGTATGACTTTTTATGAAATTAGCTTTAGAGAAAGTAAAGAAGAGTTTCAGTGTGGACACGATTTTTCATGATCAGGTCACGGTGACATTGACTCTAGATTTACCAACCTTAACATTAATAGGGGTCATACTTTTACCAAAGATTTTTACCAAAGATATGTGTTGACTGCATTTGGTAAGAGAATGACCCATGACGTTTGAATAAATTTGCTTTAGGGGAAACAGATTTACGGTGCGGACAATGGTTTTCATGATCGGGTCAGTGACCTTGACCTTTGATCTCAAACTAAACAGGTGTCATTCTCTCACCAAATGCAGTCAACCCATGTAGTTTCATAATGTATGTATTTGTTTAAGTAAATAAGGAGTTACATTGTGGCAAAGGTATTTCATGATCGTTTCATTTTGACATTGACCTTTGACCTACTAACCTAAAAATCATCAAAAGGTGTAATCGTTTTATCACAGGCAGTCAACCGATGAAGTTTCAAGAGATTCACTTCAGGAAAAGAGAAGTTACAGTGCGGACAATGCGTTTCAATATCTGGCCAGTGACCTTGGCCCACACAAAATCTAAAGGATCACCCTCTCGCCACAGGCAATCCATCCATTAAGTTTCATGAGATTTGCTTAAGGGAAAGTGGACTTACAGTTTACAACATTTTATATTATCATGTTACGGTGAAAATGACATTTGACCTACTGACCTCAAAATTAAAAGCATCATTCTCTCACCAAATGCAGTCAACCCATGACGTTTGATGAGATTTGCTTCTGGGGATGTGGATAATGCAGACAAGGTTTTTCATTATTGGGTCACGGCGCCCTTGACCTTCAAAATTCGATATGCACATACTGATGTTTCGTACAAAGTTTTGTCAAAATCCAACAAGTAGCGCAGACAAGATTTGTGACGGACTAACGGACGGACGGACGGACGGACGGAAGGAAAGACCAAATTTAATCTGTCTCAACTACCACTTTGTGGTGGAAAACATAATTATAAAGGCAATATTTTAGTTCAGATGTATACTTTATAAAATAAAGAATTGAGAGAAAATAAACTTCAGCATTGACTCTGGTCGGAGTCTTCTTCCACGTGACTTGCAGTCTGACTTAGAACAAAAAGTTAATTAAGATTGGTAATTTTCTCTGTGTCCCTTTAATAAAATGGAGACCAATTGAATAGATACTATATTTCAGAATGAGGACATAATCATATTGTACTTTGTCGATGTTAAAGGGACATACGGCAATCTTGAACTATTTGTCGAGTATTAATATAAGCATCTCCATTTATTAACCTGGTATTATTTTAACTTTAAACCTGCTTGCATTAAATTAAATGAAAGTATCAGTTGTTCTTCTATCAAATACTTAACTATACTCGGTAAAAAAGTTTTGGACCAGGGTATATAAAGTCATATAAAAATAAAACTAGTAGACAGAATTTAAGTATCTTTTTTAGAACCAAGGGCTACTCTACCCGGTTAATTTGGTACCGGAAACATTAAACTCCAAACAAGATTTGATTTTTAAAAAATATCGCGAACACACAAAGGGTCTGTAAAAAATGTTGCAAAGTCCACAAAAAGTAACAGTTACGGACACATTCGAGTAACCAATAAAAAGATTATTATTTTTTCGCAAACTTCCATTGTAAACGAAAAATATTGTTGATTGTTGATCTGTTGTGAATTATCAATTAAGATAATAAGGGTTATGGTCGAATGTCATGGTGCATGTGTACGGGTTCGAACACTGCCACGGTCCAAAACTTTTTTTACAGAGTATATATTGTAGGTTCACTATTATCAACAGTAAGTTATGACTGTGTAAAGCAAATTCTTCTGAACTATTCTAAGAAATATTATTAATGATTGCACAAATGCAAATCACGTTATCGTATGTTAATTCCGTTAGCTAAGCCAATTTAGGTTTACCACCACCAATTACATGTAAACCTCCGAGGTGTAGTCGAATGTAGTTCCTATAATAAAAAGTAATCCCTCCTTTTTCGATGGAAATGGGCATTATAAGTAGGGGAAACTGCCCATTTCTATTCGATTTTGTGGTTATATGTATAAGAAGCGTATTAATAGGTTTTACTGGATCACTGATGAACATTTTCGAAATTTCGACTCTATGCTTACACTTTGTGAGCAATGAAAACAGTCGATCAATAAAAACAGCTGTAACCTTGACCTGTTTAGTAAACAAACAAGAACTTTCTTACATGTCTCGTGACCCCACGTTTTCTGGTGATTTTTCAAGTGGAAAAATAGTTTTCTATATGAACATTATGCTGCATTATCCATACTTGAGTTGAATTTGCAGCAAATCATTAATATGTGACACTTTAACATTGGTGTCTATGGGGAAAATAATTGGTGCTTTCATACCTATAAGAGATGCGTGCAGTAATTAGGACTCGCTCAGATTCGTACCTAGAGACACTTTTCCGATAACAATTGGTAAAATAAGCTCAGAAATAAGTTTTCCATAGTTTATTACATAGTTTTTGAGCGTTTTTAGTCCCGTTTTGTCTATACAAGCCGTAATTTTGAGTTTCATTTGTTTTTCTTGTTTAAAATGACGTATTGGTGAAGTGTTTGCAGTTGAACTATGTCTTTTTGGTATCAACATGTAGGGTTGCATGTTTGCAACATGTTTTTATGAATTAAATTTGCATGACAACAGGTTTGGTAGGCATGAAACCACTAAATCTTTCCCCTACCCCCCTAAAATAGGATACTGTGAAAAGTGAAGATTTGTGTAAAAGATAAAATATTATTCCTTATCATTCAAACTCGACTTGGTAGCGTTCAGCTAGTATCAATTCTGATTTTAGCGGTATTTTTGGCATTATTAAGCTCGTATTCGCTACTATAATCAGGTATGGTACCACCAATTTTGAAGAATTTGACTGAAAAATCAATTTTGGCATGAAAATCGACATAAATTGGCCCATTCATCGTCCTAATTGTACCTAAAATGCATATTTTATTTATGTCCATTGAATGTTCTAAACAATTGATCTATTTAATATGGTGTATGGACAAGAAATGCCGTTTGGTATGACAATTCAGATAGTGTAAAATTAAAAAAAATATCTCTGACTTTTGTCGATTTCAGACTATTGCCCTTGGTATTCACAAGACCATATATCTGCAAATAATCATTCGATTTGCATGAAGTAAGTGTTTTTAAGCTTGTAATGAAAATGACAACAAAAACTCCTCATTTAAGAAACATCTGAACATGTTTTCTCCTCTTATAGGTTTACCACCACCAATTACATGTAAACCTCCGAGGTGTAGTCGAATGTAGTTCCTATAATAAAAAGTAATCCCTCCTTTTTCGATGGAAATGGGCATTATAAGTAGGGGAAACTGCCCATTTCTATTCGATTTTGTGGTTATATGTATAAGAAGCGTATTAATAGGTTTTACTGGATCACTGATGAACATTTTCGAAATTTCGACTCTATGCTTACACTTTGTGAGCAATGAAAACAGTCGATCAATAAAAACAGCTGTAACCTTGACCTGTTTAGTAAACAAACAAGAACTTTCTTACATGTCTCGTGACCCCACGTTTTCTGGTGATTTTTCAAGTGGAAAAATAGTTTTCTATATGAACATTATGCTGCATTATCCATACTTGAGTTGAATTTGCAGCAAATCATTAATATGTGACACTTTAACATTGGTGTCTATGGGGAAAATAATTGGTGCTTTCATACCTATAAGAGATGCGTGCAGTAATTAGGACTCGCTCAGATTCGTACCTAGAGACACTTTTCCGATAACAATTGGTAAAATAAGCTCAGAAATAAGTTTTCCATAGTTTATTACATAGTTTTTGAGCGTTTTTAGTCCCGTTTTGTCTATACAAGCCGTAATTTTGAGTTTCATTTGTTTTTCTTGTTTAAAATGACGTATTGGTGAAGTGTTTGCAGTTGAACTATGTCTTTTTGGTATCAACATGTAGGGTTGCATGTTTGCAACATGTTTTTATGAATTAAATTTGCATGACAACAGGTTTGGTAGGCATGAAACCACTAAATCTTTCCCCTACCCCCCTAAAATAGGATACTGTGAAAAGTGAAGATTTGTGTAAAAGATAAAATATTATTCCTTATCATTCAAACTCGACTTGGTAGCGTTCAGCTAGTATCAATTCTGATTTTAGCGGTATTTTTGGCATTATTAAGCTCGTATTCGCTACTATAATCAGGTATGGTACCACCAATTTTGAAGAATTTGACTGAAAAATCAATTTTGGCATGAAAATCGACATAAATTGGCCCATTCATCGTCCTAATTGTACCTAAAATGCATATTTTATTTATGTCCATTGAATGTTCTAAACAATTGATCTATTTAATATGGTGTATGGACAAGAAATGCCGTTTGGTATGACAATTCAGATAGTGTAAAATTAAAAAAAATATCTCTGACTTTTGTCGATTTCAGACTATTGCCCTTGGTATTCACAAGACCATATATCTGCAAATAATCATTCGATTTGCATGAAGTAAGTGTTTTTAAGCTTGTAATGAAAATGACAACAAAAACTCCTCATTTAAGAAACATCTGAACATGTTTTCTCCTCTTATAGGTTTACCACCACCAATTACATGTAAACCTCCGAGGTGTAGTCGAATGTAGTTCCTATAATAAAAAGTAATCCCTCCTTTTTCGATGGAAATGGGCATTATAAGTAGGGGAAACTGCCCATTTCTATTCGATTTTGTGGTTATATGTATAAGAAGCGTATTAATAGGTTTTACTGGATCACTGATGAACATTTTCGAAATTTCGACTCTATGCTTACACTTTGTGAGCAATGAAAACAGTCGATCAATAAAAACAGCTGTAACCTTGACCTGTTTAGTAAACAAACAAGAACTTTCTTACATGTCTCGTGACCCCACGTTTTCTGGTGATTTTTCAAGTGGAAAAATAGTTTTCTATATGAACATTATGCTGCATTATCCATACTTGAGTTGAATTTGCAGCAAATCATTAATATGTGACACTTTAACATTGGTGTCTATGGGGAAAATAATTGGTGCTTTCATACCTATAAGAGATGCGTGCAGTAATTAGGACTCGCTCAGATTCGTACCTAGAGACACTTTTCCGATAACAATTGGTAAAATAAGCTCAGAAATAAGTTTTCCATAGTTTATTACATAGTTTTTGAGCGTTTTTAGTCCCGTTTTGTCTATACAAGCCGTAATTTTGAGTTTCATTTGTTTTTCTTGTTTAAAATGACGTATTGGTGAAGTGTTTGCAGTTGAACTATGTCTTTTTGGTATCAACATGTAGGGTTGCATGTTTGCAACATGTTTTTATGAATTAAATTTGCATGACAACAGGTTTGGTAGGCATGAAACCACTAAATCTTTCCCCTACCCCCCTAAAATAGGATACTGTGAAAAGTGAAGATTTGTGTAAAAGATAAAATATTATTCCTTATCATTCAAACTCGACTTGGTAGCGTTCAGCTAGTATCAATTCTGATTTTAGCGGTATTTTTGGCATTATTAAGCTCGTATTCGCTACTATAATCAGGTATGGTACCACCAATTTTGAAGAATTTGACTGAAAAATCAATTTTGGCATGAAAATCGACATAAATTGGCCCATTCATCGTCCTAATTGTACCTAAAATGCATATTTTATTTATGTCCATTGAATGTTCTAAACAATTGATCTATTTAATATGGTGTATGGACAAGAAATGCCGTTTGGTATGACAATTCAGATAGTGTAAAATTAAAAAAAATATCTCTGACTTTTGTCGATTTCAGACTATTGCCCTTGGTATTCACAAGACCATATATCTGCAAATAATCATTCGATTTGCATGAAGTAAGTGTTTTTAAGCTTGTAATGAAAATGACAACAAAAACTCCTCATTTAAGAAACATCTGAACATGTTTTCTCCTCTTATAGGTTTACCACCACCAATTACATGTAAACCTCCGAGGTGTAGTCGAATGTAGTTCCTATAATAAAAAGTAATCCCTCCTTTTTCGATGGAAATGGGCATTATAAGTAGGGGAAAACTGCCCATTTCTATTCGATTTTGTGGTTATATGTATAAGAAGCGTATTAATAGGTTTTACTGGATCACTGATGAACATTTTCGAAATTTCGACTCTATGCTTACACTTTGTGAGCAATGAAAACAGTCGATCAATAAAAACAGCTGTAACCTTGACCTGTTTAGTAAACAAACAAGAACTTTCTTACATGTCTTGTGACCCCACGTTTTCTGGTGATTTTTCAAGTGGAAAAATAGTTTTCTATATGAACATTACACTGCTGCATTATCCATACTTGAGTTGAATTTGCAGCAAATCATTAATATGTGACACTTTAACATTGGTGTCTATGGGGAAAATAATTGGTGCTTTCATACCTTTAACTCATTGAGGAACTACTTTCAAGGGAAGTCACTCGTCCCATGACGATAAGTGATCGAGATGTTGCGATTGAGCACGCACCTGTTGGTCTCGATTTAGTGTGTACGAAAACTGACGGACGCCAGAAGTTTTTAACAAATAAAGACTGCCGTGTGTCCATTTAACACAACTTTTTTTTCCGCATGTATTCGGTACATGTAGTTACGAGCTCATATATAACAGTAACAGATAACATTATCACTGAATTTTTTTTTACTCTAACTTTGAAACTGAGAATAACACGTGTTAGAATAATACAAGCTCCATTTAAAAAAACTACAAAAAGTGCGGTGGCAGATTTTTATCAGAGCACAAACACTTTTTAAAAAGGCTCCCACCTTCATATGGACATTCTGAAGTCGTCAGTATCAATTCACGTAGAGCTGCTCAAGTTTCGGGCTTCTCTGAAAAACAAGATCAATCCAATGTCAATGATCAAACAGACATACATAATGTAACATATTAAAATAAAAAGATGAACTAAATTGAATAAAACATGAATAGTATTTACTACATGTGCTCAATTACAGTTAATGTAATAAAAACATATCTCATCATTATACATGTAAAATATCATTTAGCCTGAATTGGAGATCCATTAAAAAAATTGTTCCACTTAAAAAAATATAAAAAAATGTCTGATTGATCAATTTGTTGTTTTTTTAGTTATGTTTGTGTTGTGTTTGTCAGAATTATATCAGAAGGATTAAAGGAAGATACAGATTAATTAGGAGTTTTGAACAGCATTGTAGCTATTTAAGAAGTGATGCACATTTTTGGAAATAATGTGGTTTTAAATGCCGAAGTAAATGACATTTTCAATGAAGCGCTTTAGCACAAAAGCCCAAACAAATGAGATTTAAATTATTTTCTCATGGCTATAGTACCAACAATAACGTCTTTTGGGAGAATGAAAATGGAAAACAAAAGTAACTACTGTCAGTATATTTCCAGCCAATGGAATAGCCATTTCTATTGAGACACGCTGCATGCAAGCGTAGGAGCTCCGCCTCCTTAATGTTTTTTAAAGTGAAGTTTATTTATCGAAATTTGGCGCGGTTTTAATTTGGCGTGTAAAAAAATATAATGTAAATACAAAATCAATTCCTTGCCTCAAAACTCTACATCTATGAATCTGACCGATTTCAGACCAAATGTCAATTGTAGTTTACATTGTTTCAATGGTTGTTTTATCGGGGTTTTTATTCACGAATGTGCAAGAAAAGGAGATAACATAATGATATAGAGACAACGCTAAAACTGTACGTTATACATCCGATGGATGGGGTTGGAGAGGTTTCTAGTTTCCTTACCCTCCCCTTGTTGTCGGTATGCAAGCTCCATGATCCATCATCTTCTCCACCCCCCACCCCCACCCCCACCCCCACCTACCTTACTTGGGTGGGTGTTGGGGGTGGGGACATTGATCAATATGTCCGTTTCTACTAGTAACTGTTTTATTGCATGAAAGGTTGTACAGAATACAGTACACCCAGTTACAAGAAAGTCGAACTCGGAGTACATGGAAAAACGCAGATCGGACTCGGAGTACACAGAAAAACGCAGATAGTGATATGAACTTTCTAACGTATCTAATATGAAATTATTCAGTACACACCACTTTAGATCGTACATATTTAGGCCTTGGCTATGGTGGCTGATTTCTGCCATGTCGTTTTGTCGGGTCGCCAAGACGACAAGACGACACAACGACTGATTTCACGCGCCAAGACGACATTTGAAAGGCGCCAAGACGACAAATAAATGTGGCCCGTTGTCGTCTTTTCGCGTGGCGACTTGCCGTCTTGGTGCTTTATTTTTGTCGTTCGGTCGTCTTGTCGTCTTGGCGCCCGCCAGAACGACAAAACGAAAAGACGACAAAAGGCTGTATTTGTCGTCTTGTAATGTTGACGCCCGCCAGAACGACAAACAAAAAGACGGCAAAATGCTGTATTTGTCGTCTTGTCGTCTTGTCGTCTTGTCTTTTCGCCTTCCGGTAGACCTGCGCACTGTAATTAATTAGAGCCAAAGTGTCCGAGCAAAGTTGTGTATTTCTATATGCAAATCATATTTTAAAAGTTGGCCCAACCATTTTCCACAGTTGGTTTGATGTTGGCCCAACTTAACATTATTGCCACAAATCATTGGCCCAACAATAAACCAACATATTGGGCCAATGTGGAAACGATGCTCAGTATCAAATGGGCCCAACGTAAAAGACCAACATCGGGCCAACCGTGTTCCATGATATTGGCCCAACCATTTTCACAGTTGGTTTGATGTTGGCCCAACTTAACATTATTGCCACAAATCATTGACCCAACAATAAATAAACATGTTGGGCCAACGTGGAAACGTTGAGCAGAATCAAATGGGCCCAACAAAAAAGACAACATCGGGCCAACAGTGTTTCATAATATTGGCCCAACTATTTTTCACCATCAAATCACAGTTGGCTTGATGTTGGCTCAATTGTTTATTATTATCACAAGGCATTGGCCCAACAATAAACCAACATGTAGGGCCAACGTTGAAACGATGAGCAGAATCAAATATGGCCAACGTAAAAGACCAATGCAGGACCAACGAAAGTGATGATATTGGTTCGATGTTGGCCCAACATATGCATGCTATCTGGGGCTATGCCCGGAATTCGTTTAGTTAGTAAAACACACTTCCTATGTTTTACAGATGCTCATACTACCCGAGAAATAATATATGTTTTAACACCATACCGTGTATGCTTTCCTTTCAATAGAAAAGTTGCTTCACTTCATGTAATGGGTTGCTGTAGAAGTTTTTGGGTTTTTTAATGCTTTGGCTCTAATTAATTACAATGCGCATGTCTACCGGAAGGCGAAAAGACGACAAGAAGACATGACTACAAATACAGAATTTTGTCGTCTTTTCGTTTTGTCGTTCTGGCGGGCGCCAAGACGACAGGACGACAAAAATAAAGCACCAAGACGACAAATCGCCACGCGAAATGACGACAACGAGCCACATTTATTTGTCGTCTTGGCGCCTTTCAAATGTCGTCTTGGCGCGTGATATCAGTCGTGTTGTCATCTTGTCGTCTTGGCGGAAGTCGACAAGACAACAAATACAGCCTTTTGTCGTATTTTCGTTTTGTCGTTGTGGCAGGCGCCAAGACGACGACGACTCTCTCTCTGTCTGTCTGTCTCTGTCTCTGTCTCTGTCTCTGTCTCTGTCTCTTTCTCTCTCTCTCTATGTACAGTGCTATTCATAGTCTCTTGTATTTTAATAATTGAATGGCTTGTGTTCATTTTAAATGCGTTTTGCATTCTGTATTTTGACATGTTGTTCTAATGATCAGACTTAAATAAACAACAAAACCATATTGTTTGTAACGTCAACAAAGGAAGTGTGCTTCCGTAAACAAGACCCGGACATATTTAAGTGCTTTGTTATGTAATGTCAACAACTGATTTTGTTTTTGGTTAAATGTACGTGACTAATAGTTATTTGCAACTACAACTTCTGGTAAAACATGCACACAACGGATCTTGTTTTTTAATTATTTGTATATAATTAGACATATGTATACAATGTAAAACACAAACCTAACTTGACATTTATTCTTATTTTTCTGAGATAATAGTTTTCTATGGAAAAAATGTAAAGATTGTCCCACATCTCGTTTCTTTTTTCGAACTTAATAATTACGTTGCGTGAGCAACTCGTTATGGGATTTATATTTCTTAGGGTCCAACCATTTTTGTATTCTGTAAAAACATTCCGGCTCTTGTATTGGGGAGTGTGTGTGTGGGGGGAGTGGGGGGGGGGGGGGGGGGGGAACAGTCTCTCAACTTGTTGAAACAATTAATCCAGCCTTCTCTCACATTCGTGGAAAAAAATCCGGCTCTGAGTCCAATTAGAGGAAAACTATAATCTGGCTCCCCCCCCCCCCCCCCCCCCCCCCCTTCAGTCTATGATAAATGTAGATCTACTCCATCAGCCTCAACATGGCAATATTTAACTACAATCTTGCTACATTCACAACATCTTCTCAGAAGTTTATCGAAATCTCCAGTCGAAATGAGTTTAGAAGACAGTGTTTTAATAAATGAGATGTACATAAATCATGGAAGTAATATATGTGGTATACATTAGTCATGGTAGTTATACATGTGGTATACATTAGTCATGGTAGTAATACAAGTGGTATACATTAGACATGGTAGTAATACATGTGGTATACATTAGTCATGGTAGTAATACATGTGGTATACATTAGTCATGGTAGTAATACATGTGGTATACATTAGTCATGGTAGTTATACATGTGGTATACATTAGTCATGGTAGTAATACATTTGGTATACATTAGTCATGGTAGTTATACATGTGGTATACATTAGTCATTGTAGTAATACATGTGGTATACATTAGTCATGGTAGTTATACATGTGGTATACATTAGTCATGGTAGTTATACATGTGGTATACATTAGTCATACATGTGGTATACATTAGTCATGGTAGTAATATATATGGTATACATTAGTCAGTAGTAATACATGTGGTATACATTAGTCATGGTAGTAAAACATGTGGTATACATTAGTCATGGTAGTTATACATGTGGTATACATTAGTCATGGTAGTATTACATGTGGTATACATTAGTCATGGTAGTTATACATGTGGTATACATTAGTCATGGTAGTAATACATGTGGTATACATTAATCATGGTAGTAATACATGGTGTATACATTAGTCAAGGTAGTAATACATGTGGTACACATTAGTCATGGTAGTAATACATGTGGTATACATTAGTCATGGTAGTTATACGTGTGGTATACATTAGTCATGGTAGTAATACATGTGGTATACATTAGTCATGGTAGTAATACATGTGGTATACTTTCGTCAAGGTAGTAATACATGTGGTATACATTAGTCATGGTAGTAATACATGTGGTATACATTAGTCATGGTAGTAATACATGTGGTATACATTAGTCATGGTAGTAATACATGTGGTATACATTAGTCATGGTAGTTATACATGTGGTATACATTAGTCATGGTAGTAATACATGTGGTATACATTAGTCATGGTAGTAATACATGGTGTATACATTTGTCAAGTAGTAATACATGTGGTATACATTAGTCATGGTAGTAATACATGTGGTATACATTAGTCATGGTAGTAATACATGTGGTATACATAAGTCATGGTAGTTATACATGTGGTATACATTAGTCATGGTAGTAATACATGTGGTATACATTAGTCATGGTAGTTATACATGTGGTATACATTAGTCATGGTAGAAATACATGTGGTATACATTAGTCATGGTAGTAATACATGTGGTATACATTAGTCATGGTAGTAATACATGTGGTATACATTAGTCATGATAAAGCATGGTAGTAATACATGTGGTATACATTAGTCATGGTAGTAATACATGTGGTATACATTAGTCATGGTAGTTATACATGTGGTATACATTAGTCATGGTAGGTATACATGTGGTATACATTAGACATGGTAGTAATACATGTGGTATACATTAGTCATGGTAGTAATACATGTGGTATACATTAGTCATGGTAGTAATACATGTGGTATACATTAGTCATGGTAGTTATACATGTGGTATACATTAGTCATGGTAGTAATACATGTGGTATACATTTGTCATGATTTGATGATAGTAATACATGTGGTATACATAAGTCATGGTAGTAATACATGTGGTATACATTAGTCATGGTAGTTTTACAAGTGGTATACATTAGTCATGGTAGTAATACATGTGGTATATGAGGTATACACTGGCAAAGGTGGTAGTAAATGTGTTGTATAAAGTGTTGTAACGTGGTCATTGTAGTAATTTGGACATTGGTCATGGTAATAATGAATGTGATATTCATATAAAGTCACGGTAATAATTAATGTGGTATATAAAAACATGGTTGTAATAAGACATTATTTTTTGATAATTCGTTTTACGAACCCCTCAGAACGACAAAACGAAATTAGGTATTTTATTTTTCCGTAGGGAATTTGATATTTTTTTATATTTTTTTTTTATCTCCTCAAAGATGTTAATAGAACGTTTCGTTCTCTTCCTTTCAAATACAATAATTAAACTATGCTTCACCAATTTTTTATTTTTATTTTTTTCCCTTTTTTCTACAGCAATTCTCTGTCTTGATGGTTCGTAAAACAAATAATAAAAGATAATGGCTTAAATGTACATTGGTCATGGTAGTATGTAGATATTGCAATCCTTTGAGGGTGACAGTAAGTATTTGTCAACCTTCCGAGGCTATTTATTTTATTATACTGAAAAATATGAAAAATAGAAATTTGGTTCTGCTAAATATTCCTTTGGAATAAAACATGAGAAAACATTGTTACTTCTCCCTGTTTAAAACCACTATTCTCAGCACCTAGAAACTGAATTTCTTTGGATGATTATTTGTGTTCTTTCGGAATCTTGAGCCGTGATCTCATGAGTAAACTTTTCAATAAATACTGAAAAGTGGATCCCTTGAAAGCAACAAACACAAGTAGCAGACTCGAGGAAACCATCTTCAGAAAGTTGTGCAAACTGTGTCCGCCATTTTAGTAAATGTTCACTGATTTTCATTAACACTGTTCAGCATAGGACATACCAATACATGCAAACTTGCTTTGACTTCACAATCATAAGACATTACAAAAAAATACTATCATTCAGTGACTCACTCCATGGAGACATTACAAGCGATATGAGATATTACAAAAATGGGAAAATAACAGTATGTGAACATTTAACATGAGTGTTTGACATGAGGTATATTATTAATAAATATGGTATCAGTGGTCATGGTAGTAATACATGTAGTATGCATAGTTCATGGTAGTAATACATGGGGTACTCGGTGTTAATGGTAGCAATGAATGGGGTATTCAGTGGTCATGGTAGTAATACATGGGGTACTCGGTGTTAATGGTAGCAATGAATGGGGTATTCAGTGGTCATGGTAGTAATACATGGGTTACTCGGTGTTAATGGTAGCAATGAATGGGGTATTCAGTGGTCATGGTAGTAATACATGGGGTACTCGGTGTTAATGGTAGCAATGAATGGGGTATTCAGTGGTCATGGTAGTAATACATGGGGGTACTCGGTGTTAATGGTAGCAATGAATGGGGTATTCAGTGGTCATGGTAGTAATACATGGGGGTACTCGGTGTTAATGGTAGCAATGAATGGAGTATTCAGTGGTCATGGTAGTAATACATGGGTTACTCGGTGTTAATGGTAGCAATGAATGGGGTATTCAGTGGTCATGGTAGTAATACATGGGTTACTCGGTGTTAATGGTAGCAATGAATGGGGTATTCAGTGGTCATGGTAGTAATACATGGGGTACTCGGTGTTAATGGTAGCAATGAATGGGGTATTCAGTGGTCATGGTAGTAATACATGGGTTACTCGGTGTTAATGGTAGCAATGAATGGGGTATTCAGTGGTCATGGTAGTAATACATGGGGGTACTCGGTGTTAATGGTAGCAATGAATGGGGTATTCAGTGGTCATGGTAGTAATACATGGGGTACTCGGTGTTAATGGTAGCAATGAATGGGGTATTCAGTGGTCATGGTAGTAATACATGGGGTACTCGGTGTTAATGGTAGCAATGAATGGGGTATTCAGTGGTCATGGTAGTAATACATGGGGGTACTCGGTGTTAATGGTAGCAATGAATGGGGTATTCAGTGGTCATGGTAGTAATACATGGGGGTACTCGGTGTTAATGGTAGCAATGAATGGAGTATTCAGTGGTCGTGGTAGTAATACATGGGGTACTCGGTGTTAATGGTAGCAATGAATGGGGTATTCAGTGGTCATGGTAGTAATACATGGGTTACTCGGTGTTAATGGTAGCAATGAATGGGGTATTCAGTGGTCATGGTAGTAATACATGGGGTACTCGGTGTTAATGGTAGCAATGAATGGGGTATTCAGTGGTCATGGTAGTAATACATGGGGTACTCGGTGTTAATGGTAGCAATGAATGGGGTATTCAGTGGTCATGGTAGTAATACATGAGGTACTCGGTGTTAATGGTAGCAATGAATGGGGTATTCAGTGGTCGTGGTAGTAATACATGGGGGTACTCGGTGTTAATGGTAGCAATGAATGGGGTATTCAGTGGTCATGGTAGTAATGCATGTGATATTTAGTCTTAGTAGTCATGGTAGTATTAAATGTGATATACAGTTGTCATGTTAGTAAAACTTGTGACACAGTGGTAATGGTAGTAGAAAATGTGGTAAAGAGTAGCCATAATAGTTATACATTTACATGTTAGTAATCAATGTGGTATGTAGTGCTCATGGTAGTAATACAATACAAAAGTCCTGGTACTGGTGCGATGGATTTTGCGAATATCATCAACAAATAAGTGAACTTAAGAAGCAGCTTCAGTGACATGCAATGTCAGGTTACAAAGCCATGTGCTTTATACCATTGTTAATAAGTATGGTATGGAACATGGTAGACATTGCCCAGTACAAGACAATCCCCTACACCACCAAACAAAACATCCAATCAATATATAATTTAGAAGAGCAAAAGGGGACTCACATTGAAAGCAGACAAGGACACTCATATAAACTAAAGATTAAAACCAGCACATGGAGTTCCATCCACCAAATATGGAAAGATCCATATAAAACAAGAACTGTCTAAAGGACAGCATGCTCTACTATTCAGTCAATTTTAAACCAGGTCACTGACACTTCTGTCTCACCAACCATGGTTGCAGTTCATTCACAAGGTCAAGTATTAATTATGAAGGTTAGGTGGTGGTGAGGTGAGGGTGTATGGGGTGCTGGGAAGGGGTAGTCAGTAAACATACATACCAAATATCAAAGCAATACATTCACTACCCCAGAAAGAATATGAATTTGAAGAGGTTGGGAGGGGAACTGAAGTGTTACTGAATAGAAAGATTAGGGAGTGTAAGGTGGAGAGTGTGTGATGGGATGTGTGTGTGGGTGTGGGTGGGGTGGGGGTGGGGTGGAAGTGAGTAAGATACAGACGTGGTAACTGAAGAAAAACCAACAAGTATAGAACACACATATTTGTCTATCTGGAGTGATGGTGGTGGTGGTGGTGTAGGAGTTGGGGAGGTATGGGGTTTATCGGACTAATGAACTGTATGCTTGCCATTGTTATTTGATGTATGCAGTGAGTTTCATTGAAATATATGAAGCTGCTTAAAAAACTTTAGTCTGAAACTCTAAAAATATCATCTGGCTAAAATGAAATAAAACGTTATGAAACATGTGTAAGCGTCCTTGATGACGCTGATGAAACGTGTCAAGCTCATTTGACAGAGATATATGGCGAGTGGGTATTGAAATAAATGGACTTGCCAACAAATAACATAACAGAAATTCTAAGTCGAAACGGGGCTACACCTTTTCTAAAATACAATACAGAAACTATTTATCCATAAAAAGGGATATAAGTTGCTAAAATGCAATACAGAGTTATGAAACATGTGTCTAATAGTGTCCACGCTTTACTGAAGTTGTATTATTAATTAACAATCACCTATTGAAATACAAGGACTTAACTAAAAACATTAACCAGACTTTTGAAGTCGAAAAACGGGCATAACTTTGCTTAAATGCAAGACTGAGTTAATATGGAACATGTGTCTACTAGTGCCCTTGATATTCCAAGCTTTACTGAAGTTTTGTTGATGTACGATTGCCAGTTGTTAAAATACATGGACTTGTCAAAAAATAACTTTAACCAGAAATTCAAAGTAAGAAAAGGGCCATGCTTGTGCTTAAATGCAATACAGAGTTATTGAACATGTGTCTACCATGTTCTTTATGGTACAGATGACTTATTTCAAGTTTCACTGACCAGTGGTTGCTGAAAACCAACGTCGACGCAGACGTTGAGTGGATCTATAACAGCTCTTCTTATTCTACCTTATTCTACGAATAGCAAAACTTAAAAGAAATATTCTGGCTTTCAAGTTGACGGAAAAAAGATCTGGCCAGTGTACTAGGCGAAATAAAAAAACAAAACAGCTTTAAAGAAATGTCAAAAAAAAGAGAAAAAAAAGAGAAGAAAATCCGGCTGAAAGGAAAATTCCAGCACCACTCTCCCCTACACCACACCCACCCCCGAAATTAAAATGGTCGGTCCCTTAACTTATTTGTTTCTTTAGAGCTTGTAGTCGAATTGAGGACTTCAAAAGCTGCTTCACCAGTACTACTGTTAGCATAAACTGCGAAAAACATTTGCAAAAGTTCAATCTCGTCTTGTCGTGCCCTTAATGGTTTATTCTCTTGTTGCTTTGGCTTTGCCACGTCATTGAGTACTTGCTTTGTGGATTTCTAGGTAAATGAACACAATAGGGTTGGCAATAGGGGTACCGTCATTTGTGACGTAGAATATGTTATTCATATACATATGATCATTTTTGTGTATATTTACACTGTCCCGTTTAATTGGGTTGTCAGTAGGACGAGGGTTTTATTGGAATAACAATGAGGTCCGAGTGAGATTTGGTGCAACCTAGAACCTAGTTTAAACACCCTGTGGCCTTTTTGCCACTGACCGTTCAAGGGCGGTACCTCTATCTTCAATCATTTTATGTCTGTGGTGTCGCAAACTTTGTTCAATGTTTTCCTTGTAAGTGTCGTTTGTTTTGTATACGTGATTTTGGTGGACTGTTTTGTGAATGCTACAGTACAGTTCGTAGTCGACTGTTATCAGTTCCTAATCGACTGTTATCAGTTCCTATTCGACTGTTATCAGTTCCTATTCGACTGTTATCAGTTCCTATTCGACTTTTATCAGTCCCTATTCAAATGTTATCAGTTCCTAGTTGAATGTTATCAGTTCTTATTCGACTGTTATCAGTTCCTATTCGACTGTAACCAGTTCCTATTCGACTATTATCATTTCCTATTCGATTGTTATCAGTTCCTATTTGACTGTTATCAGATCCTATTCGACTGTTATCAGTTCCTATTCGATTGTTATCAGTTCCTATTCGACTGTTATCAGTTCCTATTCGACTCTTATACCTACTTCGTTTGCATGACATCAACATAAAAATGGAAGATACAAATGTATTTCTAGAAATGGAAGATACAATGCTAGAATTGTCGAAACACAGTATAAAATGAATATCATTTCGTTGACTCATTAGAACATGACGTTTTAATGCGATTGGGTTGAGACAACGGGAAATAAATTCGCAGATATTTACATTTTTATTAAGAGAATAGATTGATTATACAGTTCATATTTTCCTATCATTTGAAAATGATATGGTCATTCTTGGTAATTAACCTGAATAATTGCAAGACACTGTTAATTAACTTGTGAGTCTATAACAAATTGGAATTAAAGGTGAATATTGCAGATACAAAAGATATAGGTTTTAGAAAATGAGGCGGACTTTTAAACAACGAAAGTTGGAATCATAATGTAGATCAAGGTTTTACTTTACAGATCGAGGAGAGTAGTATGAACATTAATAGCAGGTATAACATTCGAGGAGAAATTACACAGTCAACCGAAAACACACACAATTACACAGTCAACCGAAAACACACACAATTACACTGTAATAAGAAGCAAGGCATGTGGTATCACAAACGCAAAAGGGTTGACAATAGGGCTATCGTCTTAGAACGGTCAGTGGCAAAACAAATCGTGGGTTTAAACCAGGTTCTAGGGTTCAACAAACCTCTCTCTTAAGCTTACTGTCATCCCAATAACACGGGACAGTGTAACTAAAGAAATCACCGCCTGGCTGTATTGTCTAACAAGCAAGGCAGTATTAATAGACAGTGTAGGTAGAACTCATAGAGAATCAGGTATATATATATATATATGAATAAAACCAACACAACAACAACAACAACAAGACAGAACCGGAATGATAAAGCCTTAAGCTATACGCAGCTAGATTACTTCGCTGATGGCATAGCATATAATTAAAACAGCGTGTGGTTATTAAGAAGATGGTTTGATTGCTCCAGCTCTCTGAAATAGTCAAGGAAACGTTTGCAAGGTACTTATGGTGTAACACGCCCATTGATTTTTGCATTGAGTTGTGTGTGAATTAAAATTTAAATGCCATGTTGTCATTCATATCTATAGGCCCACATTAAAAATGAATAACTTACATTCTCATCACAAATGACATATATGCTGCCAAAATGTCCACAGAAAAATGGGTGTCACATGTCTTCTAAGAAAGTACTTGTCTCATGAATGAATGCTCCCTTTAAAAACATAAACACTGAGATGACAAAATATTGTATTCATACACTCATTTCCATATAAGAAAAAACAATTAAAAACTCACAATTTTAACATGACAATGCTTGAAAAATGTAACAGATAGATCAACAATATGATATAAACCAAAAATGGCACTTTAAATTAGTGCAAATGCCGGTTTTTACAAAAAGAAATTAGAATTATTTACTGACCGCCATTATGCGACTACCGCAGGCTTACACTTCCTGCAATGGGCGTGTTACACCTATAAGAACACTTAACTGTGAGTGAATTTTCAAAGCAGCTATTTTGACAAAGCCTAGACTATAAGGCATAAAAAAAGAAAAGTTTTCGCGAATCGACAGAGTATCGATCAAGATATATGCGTTTAAAAAAAGAACAGAGCGGTCGACAGCAACAAAAATCAGTGTACAAATGTTTCAGTTTTAACCTACCTTAACTGTTATATAAAATGACATTGGGCATACCTATACTCGATGTAATGGATTAAATGCTTCATAAATTCAATAAAAATGAAGAAATCAAGAGGTTTAGCTACCAAAATTGCTCTTTGAATGCAAAATGTGCTGATTTGTATGCCAGAATCCAATTTTCAGGGCAATTTTTCTCTATTTGTGGCATCATACGTTAATTTGGTAACACCACAGGAATATATAGGCATCTCAAATACTCCTAAGTGCAAGTCTGGTACTAGCTTTGTGCTTAAAAGCCAAGTTTTAATGATTGGGCAGCATACTTTACCTACAGTTATCTCTGACATTATCTCGGAAAACCCAATTTTAGTGGGTATGGGGAAGGATTTTGTGGTGTCATACCTATAATGCTGAATTATGATGACAAATACACATATCTACACGTTGACACCAAACAAGCCTAGTTTTAGTGGAAAATGATTCTCCAGGCCATCATTTAAAGACTTAAAAATTCTGAAACTCCAAATTACGGCTTTCCGAGGCGAAAAGTAGCACACAAAAAAAACCGGTTTTAAAAGACTTTGAAGTATTTTTTTTGAAATAATCATTCTAAAAGGGAAAATGTCAGTTAAGTAAGAATCTGAGAGAAAATGACAATTCACAGATCCCGCCTTATTTTGAATTTGTGTGCTATTTCGCCTCGGAAGGCCGTAATTATACTATCATATTAATTTTAACATTATGACAATGTTTGAAAAATGTAACAAATAGATAACAACGAGAGTATAAACTAAAAATGGCGCTTTAAATTAGGGAAGAAAGCGGGTGCGTACCAGGCATAAGAGTAAACGCAATCGCCAAAGCGTATGATATGCTACACTTTGTTGTGACCATACACTTCATAAGGCAATGTAAAGGTGATGTTTAGAATAAAAGATTTATTAATATAGAAATAATACAACAAAATACAAATATTAAAAAGGACCCCACCACCTTCAAACAGAAACTTGAAGAAGATGGAAGAGTTACTAAAAAGACTGATGATGTGTATATCGATTGGATATTATTTTGAATAATCAACAAGGACAATAACATTCTAATATTTTGGAACGTTCAAAGGTTACCGTTTCGCCTGTGGATTTGCACATAATCCCCATGAGGGGGTGCTGCAGTATCAATAGATAGATAGATCAGAAAACTCAGTGTAGAATGCGGCAATGTTTCCGGGATCTTTGTTTGTCCGGGATGTTTACGGAGCAAAATGAAATCGTAAGTGCAACTAAATGAAATCGCAAGAATCGGAATGGAATAAGTGCAACTCTTCAAACGTATTTTCGTGAATCAAGATCCATGAAATTTATTGAATCCATGAATATATAACGACAAAGTTTAGCGTTATATTTGTTTTATTTATAATGCCAAAAAGAAGCGAAAAAGAAGCAATCAAGCTTGTCCACACTCACTTAAAATGATTATTTTTTTTATCAATTTGCATTTGAATGATTATATCAGAAAATTAATTTCTGATGAAGTCTGTCAAGCCGAAACGTTAAAGTTTGTGTTGTTATTTTCTTTTAACTATCATTAAGGATTATATATATCGTTAAGACCATGGCAAAGTTTCACAGTGAACACTATTGATGCATCCATTGCGCAACAACACTTATTTAGCTTGATTTTCATTAATTGTACAAGCAATTGTTTGTATTCCTATCAGTTCACAGGTCCACAGTCGTGTTTATTTACTTATCGGCAGCTTGTTTACGCTTGCGTAAAACCTTGCTTGTCGAGAGATTGAAAACAATACAAATTCATTCTCACAACTTAAGTTCATGACCATCTCTCAAAATCGAAAACGTGCAGCTTTATCCTATTTCAGAAATGCATTCCATTGCTTTGTTGTTTTGCATCTAACTTTTAAAATGACGCCTCAATCTTGGTTAACGTGTTTTCTGGCGCTTAATCTTGCTTCTTAACGGTTAACCTACGTGACGTTAGAGGTATTGATTTAAGAAATAAAATATTTCCAGCGGGTTTATATTGTCCCAGATCAATGCCGGGTGGGAGGGACTTGAAGTTCATCGATACCAAGGGCGGCAGACCCGCGATTTCGATGTGTTTTAAGTCCCAAACACCAGGTTTTGATCTCGCACAATATAAACCCGCTTTTATCTGACATGGATTTTTATGTAATTTATACACACATTTTCGAGAGACTGAACATAATACAAACACATTCTCACAAATTACATTGTACGTCCATCTCTCAGCACCAAACAAAGAAAATATACAGCTTTATCGTGTTTCTACAAAGTTCAATGTGTTGTTTAAACGTAACGTTGCCTTAAAATAACGTAATCGTTATTTTGGATGTTTTTTGACGTTGAAAATCGTTTAAAATGACGTTGTAGAGGTTGAAGGACGTGACGTCAGAGGTTTATATAGCTTTTTTAAAAACTCCTCAATAGCCAATCAGCATTGAGTATTTTCATAAACCATGTTAGATAAGAATGTTAAAACCATCCCAATAACCATTCAGCATTGAGTATTTTAATAAACCATGTTAGATTTAATAACTTAATAAAAATACTGGATTTACCACCGTATTTTAAAATTACAAGTTGTTGATTAATAATGAAGACATCCTTATCGTTGACATCCTAATCGCCTAATGTCTCATTAAGTTGTATTGTCTCACTTGGGAGAGCGGTGTTTTTTTATATAGTTCTTTTTTTCTGTTTGAAGGCTAAACGCAAGTGTTATTGGCTACACTTTTAAAACAGCGGGAATAAATGCATTACGTATGGTATACTCGTATTAAATTCGCTATATTGAATCTGTTTGCATTACGTGGTCCCGCCTTAATTCCATTAAACGATGGGAAAGCTTATATTAGCAGGATTTTATAACAGATATGTCGACAATATAACATGTTTAAAAACATTTTTTACCGAAAAAAAATGCGATAATCTGTTTAAACTTGCCTATTAAATGTTTTAATGTTACAATTTGCAAACTTTTAAAACTGAAATTAAGGTTTTATTTCATACCCCAGCCAACCCCGTTTTTGCTTCTCGGAGAAGGGGTTGAGTGGGGTATGAAACTTAATACTCGGACTACGTAATGTTTGTTAGTAAGGTGTTTTATGTCATTTTCAACACATGCAAATGGTTATATATGACGGTCGATGTTTTTGTGGTGGTTCGTGTGTGTAAAAAATATATATATTTGCATTTGTTTTGAAGAAACACCATTATGCGAATGATGTATTGTTATTAAAAAGAATAGCTTTACTATTTTATTTCAATATTTACATAAGGACCTATTTGTAGTATAGTATTACTGTACTTAACATTAATTTAATTACGTTTATTTATTGATTTTACTATATTATTAAGAAATATGCATAAGAAGTAATTATTCAGAAGTGTGTTATTACTGTAGTTAACAGTATATGCATTACGTGAATGTATCATTATTACTAATGGAACTATATGTATATATTATAATCTGTCAAAAAAACGTTTAATTACTCATACCTGTTATCATACTCTTCTCATAGTATATTTGTGTAACTGTTGCCGCCAAATGTATTGGCGATGAACATGTATATATGTTTGAGCCTGAATAAAAACTGAAACTGAAACTGAATCTGTATGATGTCATCCGTAAACATTTACACTTCCTCACTTACCAGTCGAGCTTCCAGTGGGATTCGAACCCGCAGGAGGAGAAGGTTTACAACGAGACGTCATTAACCCCTCGGCCACGGAGACGAATCACGTAGTTTGTTAATGTAATCGCATAAAGGTATAAAGAGTTGGTGATGTAATTACGGGTATTCGGATTGATTCACAATGTATTAAAAGTGAATACAAGTCTTATTTAAGGTTTTACCAAGCGTTTTGAACATGACCATTATACAATTGTTGGTATCCCACTTGTTTGACAATTCTCGCTGGTGAATTCAAAGGCTAGCATGCAACTACTGCATTTCCATTCAGTGGCCAAGCTACGAAATCCGGTCTCGAAATCCACGCATCACTTGCACGTTTTGAGGTAAATAAAGAAGCTCTGCAACTAATTCGAACGATTGTTTTTAAAAATTGCCTATACTATCGATAAGTTATAAGATTATTCAATTTAATTTAAGATTATTCAATATTTAATTTCATATTATTATTTACTTACAATACTACTATAGTGAGAGTGTGTTGTCCTCTATGTTTTATAATATGAAAATATGCTGGGGAAAAAAAGAGAAGATATTTTATTATTACAGGCGCCATGAATGTATGTGATTTCTAAATATGACTTTGTACGTGTATTTTGATCTCGTGCTTTTGTTTGTATACAAACTGAGAATTTGCAAATAAAACTGAAACTGGATTGTTTTGGCGGATTACCTGATCGTCGAATGAGCGTCTCGTTTATTATTAATCTTCGCACGAAGGGAAACCCCTGGACTTCTAAATAAATACACATTTCACCTTTGCGAAATCATTAATATTTCACGAAATTTGGTAAAATCCAGAGTAATAGTGCACAACGTAATTCGTGACAAAAAGTTACAAACAAGCAAACGCTTCTACGCTTTTGAAAGTAATTGTTGTATGGGTTTATCCAACTTACTTCCCTACATGTTGTTTTTTATCTATAAATGTATGTACGCACATACATGATCGCCACGTGTGATGTTCATGATGTTCGTAATTCAGGGGTGGATACAGGATTTGAGAGTAGGTGGGTGGGGCGGTGTGGGAGCACAACTTTTAAAAAACAATTGACAACCAATATAGACACACAAAAAGTCATTTCAATTTCGTAACTTCTCAGTTGTTGTTTTGTGTATGTGGGGGTGGTGGGTGGTGTGGTGGGTGCGGGGAACACATTGCTTAACCACTATTGACAAAAAACTCTCCTCCCCTCACACACACACACAACAACAACAAACGAAAAACAAACAAAAAACAACAATAAAAAACAACCACCAAAAAAAAAAAAAAACACAAAAAACACATGTTTTACATATTTATGATAGTTCCTCATGGAAGTTTGATTGGTTTCATAAATTATGAGTTCTCTTGTTAAAGCTGTACAGTCCCTATTTTAACTGGTAATAACTCATGAATATGAATGAGTCACGTATGAAGTAGTTTCAAATCGACGAACACCCCAAAACTCGGTATATAAGGAGAAATCGATACGCAAAATTTCACATTTTTATTTAGCCTCCGTACAGGTAACATCGATAAATATACTGCTCCAGAATATATGTGATAAAAAAATAGTTGCCCGGAACGGGATTTGAACCACTGCCTTGCACTTGTAAGATTTGAAAGATGTACGCTGAACCTCTAGACCACTGCTATTTATTGGTATGGTGTAGCATTTTAAACACTAAATAGGCATTACGTAATAACAAGAGCGCGCACACAAACTCATCAAGCGCTAAACAACAAGTCGAGATATGGTTGATTTAAGGCGAAGTATTAGTTTCATATTGATACGATAATATATTACACCAGGCAATGTTAATTTACACGTGCGACAATATGGACTGCATATTTATAGATCCATCTTTAGTTGCGTTCAAATATGTTAAGTCATTTTGCCTTATAATATATGATAGTTAGTATATTATTTTCTCAAGTAGCGTTGTAGTTCAGTGGATACAGCACCGGAATTGAAATCAGAAGGTCGTGTGTTCGAGCCCCGAAAGAAGCTAACTTTTATTTTCTGTGAAAATTACTGTTACATGTGTATAGGTACGATGTCATGGATGTGCACTGGTCGATGTATATACAGTAAATGATTTCCTACGCTATATTTGCTCGCTTAAATACCCGATTTCGACATGAGCTGGTGAACATGAAGTTACATAAAGACACGCCTACAAAGAAGAAATCGATTGATATAGGGACTCTGTAGCTTTAAATACAGTCTTTATTATTATTATCATTATTATTATTATTATTAGATGACATTTCATAATGGTTTATATTTTATAGTCGGGGTGGGAGTGGGGGCGGGGATGCCCACCACTGAATCCGATCCTGGAGTTCAGTCTTTATATCACAAAATGCCTGAAGAGTTTTTGTATGTTTTGCAGCGTGCCAGTTTTCTGATGAATGTATTCATTAGTAGTCGCGTCTCATCTATAGAAGTATCAGTGGGTACGTTTATTTTTTCAGTTCTTTGTGTAATCGGAGGGACTGCTTTCAGGAACTTATAGGTAATGGGAAAACATCTCAAAAATAACAAGTCATGTAAGGACAACTGCAGATCCTACCAGGACGACAATGTCCACCAGGACGACAATGTCCCGGATGGCGGATGGGGATGGGCAGTGTGCTTCGGCTCATTCCTGATGAACTTTATTTTGGATGGTACTATGTTTTCATTCGGAGTGCTTCTTCTAGAATTGTTGGCGTATTTTGGCGAAGGAAAATCAAAAACGTCATGGATTGGCTCATCTCTGTTGGGAATGAGTATGCTACTGGGTAAGTAAAAAAAATAGCATTATTTTTTACCTTAGTTTAAACTTATTAAATTTACATCGATTGTAACGAACGCTCTATGAACTTATTTGAATCACTCTCTATGTTTTCCTGTGTAGAACCAGTACTAAGCAATGCAGATAAAGTGTCTTGCTCAGGGACACAACGCATATGGCAATGGCGGGAATCGAACCCACGACTTTTGGATCATGGGTCCAACGCTCTACCACTAGACCACAGCGCTCCACCAGTTTTTTTTTCCTTGACTGCAAGAACAGAGGGCGCAAATGCAGTATTGACTTAATCGTTAACTTAAACATACCAATAAACTTTGAACATTTAAGTTTTTAAGTTGATAATATGATATACACTTAAAAACATAATACATATTTGAGAAAACATGTTATTTATGAATCTGAAAATTGAAGAGCCTGAAACAGTTAAGTTTCATTCGGTGTCAGACCGGTCAAAATCAGCCCCTTGAACACAATGCTAAATAGGCTATATTTGGAGATCAGTCACAAGTTCCACAACATTCGTTCGCTTAAATACACTTTTATTCTGTGTATTAAACACATTTGGCTAGCAAACGGTCCCTATCTGGAATAAAACACCGATTCAGTTTTTCAACATTTCGCGCGTCATTCATTCACACTATGCGTATTTTGAAATAAACATCTGTCAAAACCACATCTCTATCTGACTTCTTTGCTCATACTCTCCAAAGAAATAATCATGACAAACACAGTAAAGTACTTACTATTCATGACAACATACATACTACTTTAACCTCAGGTTAGATTTAACAATGAAATAGAAACTAATCTTTAGAAAAACATATGTAAACTAGAAACTTTGGATTCTTTCAAGGAACTATTTCAGCACCCTACGACCCGGAAGTACTTCCTGACTGGTCTGACACCATACGTGCACGTGAAAATGTAATGGTCAAGTCTGGTGTATTGTTTTTCACGTAAGCCAACTCAACGGTCTCACTACCTGGCATCTCCTTTACGCTAGATTTGTTTTCGGTTCTTAAACCCTCCGACCATAAATTTTGCAAAACTGAGAAAAAAAAATCAAACAAATTATTTTAAAAAATACAAGCAAATGTTTAAAAAAAGTATCCGTTATTAATTTTTTGGTCACCCATTTCAAACAACCAAATTTTCATGTTTACGAATTAATGTAAAATCAGAAGACCATGTTATATTAATTTGTTCAGGTCCATTTTATGTTTTACAATGTGACTAACGCCATTACAAGGTACACAATTATAAAGGTTCAGATTTTTATATTTTTGTGAGAACCAAAAAACACACACTCTGGCCTTAGTTCCTGTCATAACATGTGACAATCAAATACTTGATTTCTGCAAGATATTGATGTTATGTGAGTGATTTATGAATTACATAGAGGGTGATAGTTGGTTAGGGATGGAAGGTCGCGGAGTAGGCGTTTCACCCCTCTTTTAATTTTCATGTCGGGTACGCTGTATCTGTCTACCCTCTCTCACGAATTCGCATATGTATATCTTCACACTGCATAAGCGCTTACCAGTTCTTTAAATCTTAATGCTTAAGCACTTACCTATTTTTTTTAAATCTTAATGCTTAAGTGCTTACCAGTTCTTTAAATCTTAATGCTTAAGTGCGTTCTTTAAATCGTAATGCTTAAGTGCTTACCAGTTCTTTAAATCTTAATGCTTAAGTGCGTTCTTTAAATCTTAATGCTTAAGTGCTTACCAGTTCTTTAAATCTTAATGCTTAAGTGCGTTCTTTAAATCTTAATGCTTAAAGGCATTTGCTGTAGTTTTCCATGCGCAACTATTTTGGGCGACTTCTCTTCTAAAACTATTGGATGGATTTTCCTACAAATTTACAGGAATGTTGCTTTTGATGTCTAGTTGTACTTTTTGTCTTTTTTTTATTTTTTATTTTTTTAATTTTTTTTTTTTAATTTTTTTTTATTTATTTATTTATTTTTTAATTTGTTTTTTTATTGTTTTTATTTAAATAAAGGCCTATTATTAGATACATAAAATAGGAAACATATAGCATTTTGTAAAAATTCCAACAAAATTAAAAAATGTAAGCATAATGGTACGGTTCAGAAAAAACAATATTAAATCTCAATATGCATGGTGACCTATAAATCAAATAAGTGCCTAGGAAGTTTGAACAAATTCTGTTCTTAGGAACATAACAAAAAAGGAAAATATACCATTTCTATATAATTTCATACAAAACTTGGCCTTTTAGCATAGGGGTAGGGTTTCAAATTCTTTTTCTAAACAAGCATGGGGACCTATCATTTTTATTGCACATTTTGTTTTTATATATGTTAAACTATGTGCTTAGAAAGTTTAAAAGAATTCTATTATTGGGAACATACAAAAAAAAAGGAAATTGTATCATTATGGGCTAATTTGTGCACAAATTGTGGTAATGGTCTCAACAGATTTTGTAAAAAAATATAGGTTTTACATAAAGATGAGCTTTAAATGTTACTGTAATTAAATGTTCTTTACATTAATACAATTTTAGCAGAATTGTGACCAATGAATAAATGATGAGATTTCATGGACATGTCAACTTTTTGGACAGATTGACATGACGGTGGCATTACACATTATTTTTTAAAATTTTAACGATTATGGTGACCTACCATTATTTTTGCCTTTTCTGTCTATATATATATCAGACTTACTGTACAAAAAGTTTAAAGAAAATCTGTTATGCAGAAAAAACTATAGAAAATGTCTTTAAGCGCTTACCAGTTCTTTAAATCTTAATGCTTAAACACTTACCTTTTTTTAAAATCGCAATGCTTAAGCACTTACCAGTTCCATAAATCTTAATGCTTAAGTGCTTACCAGTTCTTTAAATCTTAATGCTTAAGTGCTTACCAGTTCTTTAAATATTAATGCTTAAGCACTTACCAGTTCTTTAAATCTTAATGCATAAGCGCGTACCAGTTCTTTAAATCATAATGATTAAGCGCTTACCAGTTGTTTAAATCTTAATGCTTAAGTGCTTACCAGTTCTTTAAATCTTAATGCATAAGCGCTTACCAGTTCTATAAATATTAATGCTTAAGTACTTACCAGTTCTTTAAATCCTTATGACACAGTCAATTATATGAAGTAGGTAAACGATTGCCGTTGTTGAAGAAACAAACCAGGAATGTTAGAATACATAACTACCGACTACAAGTAATGCATCCAGCTAGTACTTGAGAACTGTCATGGCCCAGAGGATAGTGCGGTGGACTTGAAACACAAGGTCCCCGGATCAATCCTCACCGGTGCCACTGAGTTCCTTCGACGTGTTCTTCGGTAAGACACTTAGCCTTAGTTTCGTCCGTCGGATGGATATCTAAACCGAACAGTCCCGTGTTCTCCGGGCACGTTAAAAACCATAGGAATATGTTCGTTAGTAAGATTAGGGCAGGTTCCAGGATTCATGTTTCTTTACACTCTCTCTGGGGTGGCTCTAAAGAACCTAAACACTGTGCTGATTATCCATTAACCAACATTGAATTCCAGCTATAATATCAATGTCTCATTTTATTAATGCACGATAATTTTAAAAGCTGTACATTTAGCTTCTGCCAAGTTATTGAATATTTGCATTGTGGCTGTCTATACTTTTTATATTCATATGTACATGATCATCTGTGTGTTATACTTATATTGCCTATTAATGCTACCTTTATTGTTTTTATAGAGAATATAGCCTGGTGGGAATGTCTTTATTTACATTGTCCCGATTTATTGGGATGACAATACAGTAAAAGTGAGGTTTGGTGCGCCCTAGAACCTGGTCGAACCCCCAGCGGCCTTTTTGTCACTGACCGTTCAAAGATGTTAGCCATATTGTAAACCTGTGTGTGATGTCTCGTGTCGTGTTTGTTTAATTAACACTGTGATTGCTGTTTGCTTCGGTGCGTATTTTTGGTTGGCTGTGTTCTGTGAAAGCTACAATTCGTGTTTATACATACTTTTATTTTCTTTCTGTTAAACATAACGTCGTCATATTACTCATGCAAACAAGGTATGCCGCATAAAGAACCTTGCATAATAAGGTATAACGTATTTGATGTTATATGCTTCATGAACAATGTTCAGCGCCATATATTATTCGATTGGTTCCTACAACAAACAAGCAAAATAGCTCAGATACTGATATCATCCCATTCTCAGTTTCCTCCTCTTCCTCATTTGCATCAATTCCACCATTACCAATAGGCAACAATCATTGCTCTTTAACTTGTTTTCTTTCCTTATTTCAGGGCCGGTAGTCAGCATGCTTCTAGAGCGGTTTAGTTGTCGACAGATAACCATAGCCGGCACCTTGATTATGTCGGGTGCGTTCGTCATCAGCACTTTCTCACCGAACGTAGAAATCCTCATCGTCACCTACGGAATCATTGGGGGTAAATACAGTTCACTAGATTTTCCACTATACAGTTTAACATATCTTCCACTATACAGTTTACTCGATCTTTCACTATTCAGTTTACTCGATCTTCCACTATACAGTTTACTAGAGCTTCCACTATACAGTTTACTAGAGCTTCCACTGATAGTATTTTGCCATAAGGCTAGTGGGTTTCAATGTCCAACAACAACAACAACCCAAAATACAACAACAACATTGATAAAGTAGATTTAGTTTCTTGCAGAGCCTTGAAATAATTTCAGTTGATTAGGGTGGAGGGTCATGTCTGTCTGCTCCTACATTGATTTTGTCGGGTGCATCAGCACTTTCTGTGCACTTTCTTAGGGCACAGCCTAGAATATACTTTGTGTGTAACTTTCTTGAAATGTTAAAGGAACTATCTAGTATATCTAGTGTTTTACTGTCAGAAAGCTGTTATTAATCTAAATCAATCTGCGTTAAATAAATATCTTAAGAAGAACGTTCTATTAATGTATAGGATACATTTTGCCGAAGACAATACAAAAAATTCGGAATGGTGCAATTCGGTTGTGGTGGACGGGCATGATAATTGAACCATACATCAATACAATTGCTCTTATTTAAACAGCAATATTATGTTGTGTGTGACATGTATGCATATACTTTATCCCTAGCGGCCCTTTTGTCGTGACCGTTCCAAGGCGTTAGCCCTTTTGCTAATAAATACTGAAAAAGGGATCCATTGGAAGCAAAAACACAAACAACCCCATTTATGTTTGTGGTGTCGCATCCTTTGTTTCTATTTATTATTGGTTTTTGTTGTGTGTCATTCAAAATGCGTGTTTTTGGTTGACTGTGTTCTGTGAATGCCACATTTATCATGATATTCGACTGATTTCTTTATTTACCCTGTCCCGTTTTATTGGGTTGACAGTATTGTAAGTGTGAGGTTTGGTGCACCCTAGACCCTGGTTTAAACCCCTAGCGGCATTTTTGCCACTGACTGTTCCAAGGCGGTAGCCCTATTGTCAACCCTTTTGTGTTTGTGATGTCTTATTTGGCCTTTTATTCATCTTTAAATGTGTTTTTTGGTTTTATGTGTGTTTGTGGTTGACTGTTGTCCTTGAATGCTGCTTTTCCTGTCCGATATTTATTTATTTTATATTTTAATTCTCATTGCAGGTATTGGATGCTGCATGTCTTTCGTATCGGCCATTATAAGTGTGGGCCTTTATTTCAACCGAAGAAGAGCTATTGCAACAGGAATTGCTATGAGTGGCAGTGGTCTTGGAACCATGGCTTACGCCTACCTAACAAACTATCTCCTCAGCCTGTACGACTGGCGAGGAACCTTATTAATTCTCAGCGGAATTTTGCTCAATGGCATTATTTGTGGCGCTTTGTTTCGTCCGCTTCCACCGCCGCACGTAAGGACTGAAACTAGAACAAACACGCCAGAGGAAAGTGTCGAGGTTGTAGAGGAAGCGGGTAAACTTCTTCTTCCTAAAACTATAACACGCCTAAATGATCCCGTGACCTATTTACAGGCGAACAAGATGCCAGTGAGGCTATCGTTGAGTACAGACCTAGCGCATGAGTTAAACACTTCCAACTTCAGAGATTTTTCTAGCCATCACGATTTTCGAGACCACAGCAAGAAAATTAATAACTCAACAAGTTACCATAATAATCAAATGTCCAAGAAAGATATATTGTATAGTGGTTCCCTATCTAGGCTTCCTCAGTATCAATCGACGTCTTCTGTGGACGAGGAATCTGTAGTGTCCTTGCCGTCCAGTGCTGCAGCGGCGGTACACTCGGGGGAAAGCGCCGACAGTAGCCATGTTTGCACAGTTATTAAAACAAACTTTGGATTGTTCAAAGACAAGGTTTTCGTTTTACTGCTGCTGGTCAACGTTCTTTGGACAGGTAAAATATTTTCATAAATATACTGAAACTATATTAACAAGCATGGCCAGCTTTTATCTTGCACGGGAATACGTTGTTAACCTTCTTTCATAAACCATATATTTGTACATACACCATGTTCAAACCGCTTAGATACAAAATGTCGAACAAAGATTTTTTTCAAAACAGTTTTGACTTATTGTTGTGTATATTTTAATTGAAGCATGTGAAAACATAAATAACTGCTGCTGGATAAATTAAATGTCAGTCCCTCAATTAAATTTAATTGATTAACCATCAATAGTTAGCTCTGAGCTAATACTATATCTTGGTTTCACTGTGCATAATTAAAAGCTGTGTTCTCAATTATACTTTTTATGTTGAACCAAATGCATCGCATATATAGCATACCATTCTTATGGGCTAAAACATATAGAGAATAATAAATGGTTATTTTCATATCACACCCTATATCAGGCCTGGGACGCCATATCAGCACAAGAGCTTTAGCGCGAGGGCTGATATGGGTCGAGGGCCTGATATAGGGTGTGATATGAAATACACATTTTTTATTCTATTTCAATGACATACCATTCTTATGGGCTAAAATATATAGAGAATAATAAATGGGTATTTTCATATCACACCCTATATCAGGCCTGGGACGCCATATCAGCACAAGAGCTTTAGCGCGAGGGCTGATATGGGTCGAGGGCCTGATATAGGGTGTGATATGAAATACACATTTTTTATTCTATTTCAATGACATACCATTCTTATGGGCTAAAATATATAGAGAATAATAAATGGGTATTTTCATATCACACCCTATATCAGGCCTGGGACGCCATATCAGCACAAGAGCTTTAGCGCGAGGGCTGATATGGGTCGAGGGCCTGATATAGGGTGTGATATGAAATACACATTTTTTATTCTATTTCAATGACTTTGTTGAACTGTCAAATTCAACTAACTTACTACGCTGTTTTCCAGGGAGAAAAAAATAATTTTATTAATATATGTAATCCCTTTTTGATGTGTTCATGCACGTATGTCGGGTATGTTGTGTAGATCTATACGACTTTCCCCTCCACCTCACCAAAATTTAAAATGAATGCCATTGACTTTGAAATTGTCTAATTCAGAAAATGAATGGTCACAGGTGGTTATTTTGTCCACGGACTGTTCTATATCATTGAGTTTATTATAAATGTGTTACACTATCTTTATGTATATTGCCTTATTTTTTTTTATTTTACTTCTATCTATATATCTATCATCTCTTTTATTTCGTCTTCTTAGCATTACTAGTCAAGTTATTTCCGTATAGTTATGGTCAAAGATGACAGCCCAAGGTACACATGAAAATGTATCGCCAATAATATGGCGCGAAAACAGGATGACAAACAGACGACAAACAATGCCAGTGACACATCGCATACAATCGTAACTAATCGGTAATTTCCGTATCTCTAAAAGAATCATAAAGCACATTCGGTTATTTCCGTGATATGACATTTTTTAACCCTTTATTTCATGCAGCTTTATTGCCCGGCAACTACATCCTGATTGATATGACTCGAAAGGTCTATTTCGTATCGTATATTCAAAACGACGTATTTTTAGGGAAGTATGTGATAATCACCTGTAGCTTGAAGCCGTTGTTGCACAATTGCATGTGCTAGCAGGGGAGTCTGTGGTGACACCGGGTTGGGTAATTAATATGACGCCAGTTGTCTGTCATTTATGCATTTAACCAATCAAATTAACACGATACCTCCGACAAACAATAGCACGCTAAAGTGTAATAAAGCACGCGTAAATGTGTTATACTACAACATATTGTCAATACACTTCGACAGCAACAGTAGGGCGGAGATATCTAAGTACTGGCGTCATGTTAATTGGAATGGCGGAGATATCTAAGTACTGGCGTCATGTTAATTGGAATTATACTATTGTTAAGATAGAAACACTTCATGTTTAGGTGACGCAAATGTGGATTTTATTTTTATGCGTTCATCAGTATCAGAACACTTTGCTTACATTAATTTGGCTATACAAGCTTGAGTATACGATAAATTAATATCAACTAAATTCAACCAATGAAATCGCGCGTTTCATATGTACTTCATATGATGTTCGAGCGAACTGAACAAACCAAAATCCACATAAAACACATAGATCTATATCCGAAAAAAAAAAGTCTTCGTGTGTTATTGCTGTGGATTGTACGGTCAATTCAAATAAATGCACTAAATGGCATGTTTAACAAGAATACGAAGAAAATCATGAGCGCTTTCATGTGTTTTGAAAATATATATTCCACTGAGATTACATTACAATTTTAGTAAATATTCAATAATGTTTGGTGTGTTATATTTGTCAACGCAATTATTTTGTGTTCTATAAGCTAAACGTTAAATACATTGTCTCTTTCAATGCCGAGCGTAGACTGCCCCACAGCGTTTGACTAAAAAGGGGACATGCTCAGTGAAGCGAGACATTTTACAGGCTGAAATCTGATTGGCTTATCGTAATGTCAATCTGACGTGACCTCCAATGCAGTGTTGTCAGATCCTAAGTAGTGTAGCGTATCGTAGCGTGATAAAGGGTCTGATTTTAATGAGATTGTCCATTCCAATACTTGCGATTTCATTCAGTTGCACTTACGATTTCATTCTGCTCCGTAAACATCCCGGACATAAAGATCCCGGAAATAACATTGCCGCATTCTGCACTGAGTATACTGATCTACGAAAACGTAAAATACACAGGTGAAACGGTAACCTTTGAACGTTCCAAAATATGTGTTTATACCATTCACGTTTTTCCGACGAGTTCTCTCGGAATTCAAGTTGTTAAACATGCTTATCGTCAACTTCCTGATTCAAAGTCAGTTAACAATAGACAAATAAAAAAATACAATTACCGTTAACTTAATGTAAACTGTCAAAAGAGGAAGACACAAGCGTTTTACAATAGTCATGGTCCAACACTTGCAGACTGTTTTAACGTTTGACAGAATAGTTATCACCTTTTTAATCTATTTTTTTGTATATGCTGTATCTGAAAGGGCCACACGCCAAGCATAAAGCCATTTGGTTGATTTTTACAAGTTCATATTTACTATAATGCTTCACATACGTAATTTAATATCGGGAAATAAACACTGAAATCAATATTTTTGTTTTGCCATGAGTGTAAATTAATGGCGAATTATAATCAACAATCAGAAATATTCCGAATAATTTGTTTTAAAGAACATGAGAAATTTGCTTTTATTACAATGTTGAGAAAAATCTAACATACCGCTATGATTTGTTTACGAATCAGTATAGAAGTGTGTTCCTTTCAAGTGCTACGTTTTGCTTTATCTTTCACTTCTCTTTTTACTCGATATAGAAAATAATAGTGTTGGTGCACCATTTAGTTAGGTAACATTGTCAAATGACTTCTTGTTTCAGGTCGTGTTACCCAATTTGGTCACGTGATATCATACCTGGCCAGCTGAACGGCTGTCGATACTTTTTGTATTTTGTTGAGGTATTTTTAGTGAAAGACGAAATAAAAACAAATGTACACTTGTTTAAAATCACACACAACTCACTTGCGTTCCCTAACCGGACATCTTGTAACAATATGTCAAGTCAAGCTCAAATTTTCAATGATTGCTTTACGTTTTGCAGTTGTATAAGTATAACGTAATGCCATCTAATATTGTGCCCGATACTACTGTCGTTAATATACTGTGGCACGGTTTTCAGCTCTTCTGATCGAAGACCAGAAGAGATTATGAAATGGCGGGAGTTGTTGTCCTGTTCCGGCAAACTTCACTCGCATCGCTACTTGTGTAGACCCATTAGGATATGTTAAATGTTCGTCATCATATGGAGTTAGTCTTTACGAAATACATTTGATTATGGCCACCTGCGTCCTTTGTTTGCGAAATACAATAAGTATTACGGTCTTGTTATTTATTATCCAAACAAATGTATGTGAACGTGCATAACACATAAGTAATCTTTACCAACCTCACCTCTCATTATGGCCACTAAAATGCTCGTTTGAAACAAGTGTGTGTCATAAAAACGCGCATTGCTATAGATATAACTTCATTACCCCCACATTCAGTTCCATAGTACATTATTGCAAACTGTCTGTGTCCTGTTGTTAGGGCTTCAAGCTACGTATGTTTGTCTAAAGCTACGTATGTTATCACAGTAGAGCTCCTCTGGAACTTTGAACATTTGTGAAGTGCTTAAACATTTTCATGTAAACTATGTTAACCCTTTTGTAATAGGTCACTTCTTATAGGCATCTTTACATACTAGTATCTTCACACAACATTATGCATCTCCACGCACCATTATGCATCTTCACACAACATTATGCATTTTCACGCACCATTATGCATCTTCACACAACATTATGCATCTTCACGCACCATTATGCATCTTCACACAACATTATGCATCTTCACACAACATTATGTATCACAACATTATGCATCTTCACACAACATTATGCATCTTCACGCACCATTATGCATCTTCACGCAACATTATGCATATTCACACAACATTATGCATATTCACACACCATTATGCATCTTCACACAACATTATGCATCTTCACACACCATTATGCATCTTCACACACCATTATGCACACAACATTATGCATCTTCACACAACATTATGCATCTTCACACACCATTATGCACACAACATATTGCATCTTCACACAACATTATGCATCTTCACAAAATAGTATGCATCTTCACACAACATTATGCATCTTCACACACCATTATGCATCTTCACACACCATTATGCATCTTCACACATCATTATGCACACAACATTATGCATCTTCACAAAATAGTATGCATCTTCACACAAATTATGCATCTTCACACAACATTATGCATCTTCACACACCATTATACATCTTCACACACCATTATGCATCTTCACACACCATTACGCATCTTCACAGAACATTACGCGTCTTACGCATCTTCACACAACATTACGCATCTTACGTATCTTCAAACTACATTACGCATCTTCACACAACATTACACATCTTCACAAAACATTACGCATCTTCACACAATATTATGCATTCCAAAACATAAGTCAAGATCACTGAAAAAGCAACTTCAAGTTGTATTTATTTACTATGTTTAAAATTGATTTTTTAGCTGTAAAATATAACAAATATACCTTAATATTTGTATAATGTTTCTTTCATCTAAACTTTTATAATAAAAAAAAGTAACAAAACTTATCCGTAGAATTCTAACAGGTGATACAATCCATGTTTGTGTATGGTTTTGACATATTGTCTTCAATTCACACGTCCTTGTGTTTCGTTTCAGTCCAATCGGTGCCAATGACGTACATACCGGATTTGGCAGTGTCCAAAAATCTTTCAACTGACCAGGCCGCCATGATGATCTCAATTATTGGAATATCTAATATCATTGGCCGAGTCTTGTCTGGCATAATCACAGATGTGTTCGAAATAAAGAGCACTGTTACATACATATTCGCCTTGTTTACGGCGTCTGTAGCTAACTTCCTGTTCCCGTGGTGTGAGGGGGTTATATCGTTATCTTTTTGCTGTGGGGTGTTCGGTTTATGCATGGGTAAGCTAAACACGTAATGTTTATATTTATAAATGTTTAAAGTAGAATATCGCTTAATCCGGTGCTAGGGGGCGGATGAGAGGTGTTGCAAATTATATGGCCTCTCATGAACAGACGCAATAAAATCAGGAGCGGGACCTGTATAGAAACTCGGGCCGATATAAAATTATTGTTATAATCTCATACAAATTATAGTAAAAGTTTGGGCAGGGTGTGACATTTTAATCCAAAATTGCTGTCATTTTAAAGAAATTTGTGGTTGAAAGGCAACTTGGGGAGGGATGGGATATCTGGCAATTTTTATTGTGGTCTCATATCTGAATTTAATCTAAATTGTTTTATATGTAAATGATTGCGTTTAAAACAAAAAAAATTAATATCCAAATAATTGAAGATAAAATAAAAAGAAATCCCCACCCCCTGTTCTCCCTGTGATGGGAGCCAATAAACCAGATGTGGGGGGTGGGGGAGCAGGGCGGGGCGCATCATTGATATAGGTGTAGATTTGATTAAACAAAACAACACCGACATATGTAAAAAAACAAAACAAAAACATCATTCAGGTGGTGATGATGGGGTGGTGGGATGGGGTGTGGGGTTACATAGCTATATGTGTAAAATTTTACAAGAACAACAGAGAAATATGTAAAAAAAACAATATAATAATTAAAATAAAAAACCGAGTTTCGAGCGTGTGTGTGTGTGTGGGTGGGATGTGGGGGGTGGGTGGGGGAAAGTGTGGGGGGGGGGGGGGTGGGGGTGCAACATAGCTACATACGTCTAAGAATTGTCAAAAAAACCCAGAAATATGTAAAAAAAAAAATTAGAGTTTCGAGTGGGGTGGGAGGGGGGGGGGGGCGGGGGTGGAGAGGTGACGGGGGCAACATATGTGAGAGAATTGTAAAAAACATCGTTTCTAGTGTGGGTGGGGGTGGGGGTGGGGGAGGGGTGGGAGGCAACATAGCTATGTGTAAAAAATGACCAAAGCAACACAGAAATATGTAAAACATAATAATAAAAAAATCCGGTTTTGAGTTGGGGAGGCGGACGGGGGAGGGGGGGGGGAAGGCGGGCGGGGGAGGGGGACAGCATAGCTATGTGTAAGAATTGACCAAAACAACACAGAAATAGGTAAACAGAAATCTAGTTTCTAGTGGTGGGAGGTGGGGGTGGGGGGGTTGGGGGTGTGGTGGGAGGGGAGAGGCAACATAGCTGTGTCTAAGAATTGAACAAAACAACCCAGAATTATGTAAAAAAACAAACAAAGAGTTTCCAGTGGGCAGGGTGGTTGTGGGGAGGTGAGGTGGTGGGGGGGGGGAGGGGGGGGGGCAACATAGCTATGTGTAAGGATTGACTAAAACAACACAGAAATTTGAAGAAAAAAGTGTGTGGATGGGGAGAGGGGGGTGCGTGGGGAGGAGGGAGCCCATGCCCCAATATGGGTGAAGTATGAATAAGATGCATAATGCTCTAAGTAATCCCAAACCAAACTTATAGATATATTCATGCTTACATGCAAACCTACATCTGCCTTTATTGCACATTTTATTGGCCATCACAATTTGGGTTCCATGGGAGCCCAGAATTTGCAAAAGACAAAATAACTTACGCAAATCCTTTACAACATACTATAAGGAAACCAATTCCCAAATTTAGTTGAGCAAGGACAAGGAATGTAAGAGATATAGACCTGTAAACACAGCCTACACGCAACATTTGATGTGAAATAGACACGTTTTTACAGGAACCAAAATTACTTATGCAACCCTAAGATAATGCTATAGGAAAGCCCATGGCCAAATTTGGTTGTGTGTAAGAGATATATACTTGTAAACACAGCTTACACGCAAACCTTGATGTGGGACGTCGACGCCGACGCCGACGCCGGGGTAATTACATAAGCTCTTTTATTCTTGGAATAGTCGAGCTAAAAACGAGATTTTATGTGTTTTTTCCGTGATAACTCATACCTGTTATTGTTAACCAGTACAGTCAAACCTTCCCAAGCGACCACCTCTATTTCGCTTCGCAGTGTCATTGTTTTGAATTAAAATACAAACTGTGTTGAGTGACCAATTTTGCACATCTCTTTAGTGGTGGCTTATTAGTTTGCATTGTATATCGGTCTAGTTCATTCTAAATTTATGATGAAGTGATTAGATCCATCATATTTTTGTTTTGTAGCTACCACCGTTTCCATGAGAACGATTGTTCTTGCAGACCATTTGGGCATTGGCAAGTTGACCAAGGCGTTTGGGATGGTTGCATTGTTTCAAGGCATAACCTTTATGACAAACGCGCCGTTAGCAGGTAAATGCCATCATTTCTTGTATATTTTTATAAAATGGTATGCATCATTTACATGTTAACAAGGTTTAAACAAGTTGTATACAAGATAAAAAGTTGTAAACAGGGTATATGCAAAGTTATTACTGGTTACTTCCTCATACTAGACCACACATACTAGACCACACGATTCCTCAGCTTGCATATTATGAAATCGGGCGACTGATTGTTATCTTAGATTTTATTCATTTATTGAATTTTCTTATTTTAAACATCTGTTGTAAGTTGCTTGTTCTTTTTTTTTTTTAAATCTTACATAGACGTTTCGCACAAATACAAGTTATGTCACTTTCCGTGATAATACTCGTCCATCCGTCTGTCTGTTCGTAAACATTTTTCTTGATTTCCAAAATACAACTTCGTGGCGACTACTTTGCAAACACCATATGTTAGTATTGGTTTGGAACCCTTACCAAACTGACTGATATGACATGTTGTTGGTGGTCACAAATTTATATTGGACAGCTAGATAGAGATATAGAAAGACTTTTGGCAGCTGCCCCTTTGAAACTATTTGATTTATATGTTCATGCAACTTTACATCTCTCGATATCTGTACATAGAGTTATATATAGAAACACTTGTGGCAACTACTCCTTTGAACATATTTTGTTTATATACTGAGAAAAACAAATTTAGCACATAAAATGCATGTCAATTTCATAGACGAGATACAAAGCCGTGTATGTTCGCGGTAAATGATGAAGCGAAAAAGATATGACCAGTGATAATGCTACAAAGTCATTTGTAAACAAAATAGGTGATAAAAATAAAGCAAATATGATGGGAACATACTTTTATATGTTATCGACAATAGTTCTCACTTCAATGAAAAGGGAGGTAATTTTAAAATTACGAACTTTGGAAGCTTTTGGTTTGAGAATAACAGTCGTTTGTGAACACATTTCAGCGTTTTTTTAAACAATGACATAATGGGTAGTTATTGTCAATACCAAACTTCTTTATTTCAAAGCAATACGTTTGTGTAATGAAATAAGTTGTTTTTAATATATGGGAGGTAATTCTGATACTTCGCTCAGAAAATAATAAAACAACACAATTTTTGGAAAGTCTCGTCCTTACCTAGCATTGCCAATTGCTTAAAAACACACACATGTTCATATGTTTAATGCATGTCCCTAAAAAGTCGTGCTAAACATTTTTTTGTTCAGTACATTTTCATGCAACTTTACATCTCTCGATGTCTAGTTGTACCTAAGTAAAACTCAGGTTGACCTTAAAATTGCTGTTTAAAGATGTACACCACATCTAAAATTTAATTTTTAAAATACAACTTTGTGTCGGCACCTTTTCAAAAACTGTAGGTGGTATTGATCAGGAACCTTTACCAAAATGACTGGCATGATATCTAGCTGTTCCTAAATATAATTGTATTATAGTATCTTCAGTGATAATACAAGTAGATAACTTTACAAGATTATCTCAGAATACTGTTTTCCGGTAGTACTGTATGTCTTCATTATGTTTAGTTTATATATCTATTAAAATATGTGTCCTTAAGACTGATATAGCTATCGCATTACGTGGTCCGAGTATTAACTTTCATACCCCATCCAACCCTGTCTCCAAGAAGCGAAAACGGGGTTGGCTGGGGTATGAAATAAAACCTTAGTTTCGGCTTAACAAGTTTGCATATTGTAAAATTAAAACATTCAATAAGTAATTTTAAACAGATAATGGCATTTGTTTAGTAAAAAATGTTTTTAAACGTGTTGTTTTGTCGAAATATCCGTTAAAAAACTCTTCCCCATCGCTTAATAGAATTAAGGCTGGACCACGTAATGAAAGTCTGTCATGTTTTGTCAGTTGAACGCTTCAAGGTCGTGGATCTCTTGTATGATGTTTATTTTCTTTTTCAAAACGTTTTCACCGTAACATCCATTACATTTTCCCAATATGAAATGTATGACATAATATAATGTCTACTCTTATCTTTTGTAGGGTTTCTGTATGAAACATTTAACTCGTATGTGGTGCCATTTAGTTTTGCTGGACTGATGTATTTCATCTCAGGAGTTCTATGTTTATATGTCTACTGTATTTCGCACGATGTGTGTTCTGAAGATGTCACCATTTTCATGCCGGAAAAAGGAGACACCGTCCACCAAGGTTACGAATATGCAAAAGAAAGTCTAGTTAACGGGAAGGCAGAACATCTTGCCGCTTGAAGCAAAGTTAAAAATCAAATGAAGTTAGTTTAAGTGTGTTTCTGCCTTGCACCATTTACAGAGAATGGACATTCTTGGGACATTTTTAAAGATATTAAACAAGTTCGGCATTGCACACTTACGGCGGAGGGACATTCTGGATAATGATAAAATGCACCCTAAAGAAATATACATGGAAATACATATAAAATAAAGCTTCTGTTATGCACACTGACGGAGGGCTATTATGTAAATAAGCAAAAGCGAAAGCCTGGTTGACGGCAAAGAGGACATGCTTAGAGCACGTTAATAAAACCCTTAACGCTTTCGACAATATTGTAAACGCAAGTGTAGTTACTCTGTGATTATACATGTAATTAATATTCTCCATAGCACACATACCCGTTTAGAGAATTTACTTTGACAAATCGTGTTAGAGCAAGATGGAAATTTGTAAATACGACACAAACATAGACATGTTTACAAAATGACTTGACAAGATGACAACATGCAACCTTTAGAGAAATGAGTAACATTGCATTTGACGGGTAAGATATTGGAGTAATCAGGAACGCGAACTTAGAACAAGTAGACTAGAATATGCATATACTTGAAGCTTAAGGCGCCATCTTGTTCACTAAATAACAACATTGTAAGACACATGACTGAAATGTTTGAATCCGAAAGTTTGGAAAGAGCAGCTGTAGTAGAAATACATGTAGTATCAATTATCGTTGGAATTATTGAACTTTGACGTTTTTGATAGTTTATAAATTTATAAATATATAAATACATATATTAATAATATCATATATATTTAATACATCAATTTTATATCCTATTATATTGTTAAAGATAATGTTTACAATTAATTTATCGTTTTCGTTTATAATAAATATAACATATACGCTTCATTGTCCACTAATTGTGATCGATATCCTGTTGATTTTAAATGCTTTAGCGCCGATGGCCGTATATCGAATACAGTTTAAATTATTTATATGCGTTTTATACGCTTCATTGTATGAACTGATGAATTGAATTGGAGTTTATAGTCGCACCAACAGCTAAGGTCATATGGCGACTTATAGCTTCCATTGGCGAAGGAGGCGTTTTCCGAGCAATTTAAATGCACGGACACCTGGGTAGCACCACCGACGTTCCGCAAGTCAGCTGGTTAGCTTCATCACATAAAAATATTCCTGGTCCCATTAGAGCTTGAACGCACAGCGGTGATGGGCAAGTGATTTCAAGCCAGAGATTATAACCACTCGTGCACGGACGTCCCTCTCGTCAGTGTAACGCATGCTGTACGTAGGCTAATGACTGAATTGACTTGTAATGCTATGTAATGGCCCACATCAACATACATATGTTACCTCTCACCGCTGCGGGTTCGTATCCCACTGGGAGATTGATTTGTAAGTGAGAACGTGTATTTCTTTCGAATGCGGGAGATTTACAGTACTGCTTCAACCCAAGACAAAACTTGGGTGGTCTGCCTCTACCCGAAAAAAACACAATAATTATATATGGTCTAACATGTGCCAAAATGAAGTAAACACTTTTCAAAAAAAGAAAAAGAGAAAAAAAGGAGTTCATTTTCGTTCGTAACAAACAAATATATTCATCGCTTTAAACTGCCATAGCATAATCTCTCCCGGAGATACCATGGCATCCGTATTACGCCTACAGCCATAATAACAAAGACATCGAAGATGTAACACTACAAACACCCAAAATATGAAAAACAAAAAGTTCACAAAGAACATTGATAACGGTCATCCATCGCCACAGCGACGTCACAATTATACTTAAACATAAGAAAACCGAACCCTCAATTCAGCTGACACACAGACGCATAAAGATACTCCTCTGGTGTGAGAAAGTCTGTATCAAAATGTGTGTATGGCAAATACATGTTTATGCCTCCTTGTCACGTGTTTGACAGATACGTGTTTATGCCTCCTTGTTCATGCAACGGTAGTTGCACAAGTTAAACCAGAAGTGCAAACACGCAGCCATCCAAACACGCATATTAATATGTACATTCGAAGGTAAATAGTCGGACATCATTAATATAAGGGTTGACACATATGGTGACGTCTTGTACTGGATACTGGCGAAAAGGGCCACTGGGGTTGAAAATGTAATCTAGGGTGCAACAAACCTCACTCTTACCCAAATAAAACGGCACATTGTAAATAAAGAAATCCATTCAAGTTTTATCGCCTACCAAACAAGGCAGCATTAATAGGTGATTAGCGTATACTACAGGGATGAACATGTATAATATATGAATATAAAATAAAAAAACATTAAGAGTCACCGATAATGTACTCAAAGACTAGACAGAAGCCAAAGCAACAAGAGAATAAACAGGTAAGGGTAGGACAAGACTGGGTAAAAAAAGATAAACATTAATTGTTACTTAAGAACATTTATAATTTCCAGCGGGTTTATATTGTCCCAGATAAATACCTGGTGGGAGGGACTTAAAAATCAACGATATCAAGGGCCGTAGACCCGCGGTTTCGATGTGTTTCAAGTCCCAAGCACAACGTTTTGATCTCGAACAAAGATGGCCGTTAAAGCTCCAAATAATTGCACTTATGCATCACCATACAATTAAAACATGTTACATGGAATTCGGGTTTGCATATAATTGTACTACGGATGCCCATACAATTGAAGAATGTTACATATAATTCCGGTTTTCAAATAATAACGCTTATGGGTCACCATACAATTGAAACATGTTACATAGAATTCGGGTTTAGAAATAATGATACTTATGGGTCAACATACAATTGAAACATGCATTATATATACACAGTCACCAACTATGATGCAGTTCCGCTGAATTAATCTTCTGAAACAATTACCAGAAGATGGAATCGAATTATATTTAAAAATCAATTATCTAACATTTCAAAAACTTACCTTTTCACAAGCTGCACTCTGTTTTCTTTCTTCTAAATCTGTAGTTGACCTCAGTTTAACGACAATTAAAATGATCACGAATTCCATCAGAACACAGTTCTAAGCGCGAAACAAATTGATTGCATGAAAATGTAAACACGTTCTGCCACAACTTGCTTCAAGCGTTTTTGGTGTTCTTTCAAGAGAAACCATCACAGAAGTCATTAAGTGCATCACTGTCCAAATTATTTTCTGGTTTAACACATAGCACGTATCAACAGTACTTTTGCAAAGAACAATTGATATTGACTGTAGATACACTCACTCACAGAAAGGCTATTCTTAAACAAGAGCTGTCGGAGAACAGTGCAGCTCGACTATTCGATTTTTCAGAGAATAATAAATTATATAGTTAGCATATACCATCAGAAAACAAAGCTAAAACAATGAGGGGTGGGGTTGGGGGATGGGGCTTGTATAGAAACTAGGCCAATATAAAATTATGTGAAATTTTATTATTTTTATCTGTTTTAATCTAAAATTGCTGTCATTTTAAAGACATTTGTGATCGAAAGGCAACCCGGCGAGGGAGCTAATATCAGTCAATTTTTATTGTGGCCTCATTTCATTTTTTATTTATTGATATTTCATTTGTGTATCTGAATTTAATCTAAATTGTTTTAAATGTAAATGATTGCGTTCAAATTAAAATATTAATATCCAAATAATGGAAGATAAAATGAAAACAATTCCCCTCCCCCTGTCCTCCATGTCAGGGGAGCACATAAACCAATGGGGGCGGTTGCACATCCAACATTCCACATCGCTATATATGTGTAAAAATAAATACAAAAAAATGAGTTTCGAGTGGGTGTGGAGGGGGTGGAGGGCAACATAGCTATATGTGTAAGAATTGACCAAAACAACACAGAAATATGTAAAAAAAATAGTTTCGATGTGGTGGTGTGGGGTGGGGGAACATAGCTTTATATTTGTAAGAATTTACCAAAACAACACAGAAATATGTTAACAAAATTACAAAAAATTGAGTTTCGAGTGGGGTGGCTATGGTGGGAAGGTGGGACGGGGGACGGGTGTGGGGTGGGGGAGGGGGGTGAGAATATATATGTGTAAGAAGCTATGTGTAAGAATTGACCAAAACAACACAGAAATAAGTAAATAAAAAAAAAAATCGAGTATTGAGTGGGTGTGGGGTGGGGTGGGATGGGGGTGTGGAAGAGACGTGGGTGGGGGTGGGTGGGCGGAGTAGTCAACATAGCTATGTGTAAGAATTGATAAAAACAACATAGAAATATGTTTAAAAAAAAAAGTCCGAAGAGGGAGGTGGGGCAACATGTATATGTGTAAGAAGCTATGTGTAAGAATTGACTAAAACAACACAGAATATGTAAAACAAAATAATAGAGTTTCAAGTGGGGGGTGGGGGATGAAAGGCGGGGCGGGGATGGGGGGTGGGGGAGGGGCAACATATATGTGTAAGAATTGACTAAAACAACAAAGAATTATGTTAAAAAAAGGGTGGAGGGGTGTGTGTTGAGGGAGTGGGACGGGGGTGGAAGTGGGAGCCCATGCCCAAATATGGATGAAGTATGAATAAGATGCATAATGCTACGAGAAATCCCAAACAAAGTTATAGATATATACATGCTTACATGCAAACCTAGAGCTGCCTTTATTGCACATTTTATGGGCCATCACAATTAGGTTTCCATGGAAGCCCAGAATATGCAGAAGACAAAATTACTTATCCAACCCTTTACAACATACTATAGGGAAACAATTCCTAAATTTAGTTCAGCTAGGACAAGAAATGTAAGAGATATAGACCTGTAAACACAGCTTACACGCAAAATCTTATGTGAAATGGGACACGTTTTATGGGCTATCCTAATTTGGGTTTCATGGGAGCCCATGGTTACAGGAACCACAACTGCTTAGGCAGCCCTTAAGATAATGCTATAAGAAAGCTCATGGCCAAATTTGGTTGTGCTAGGATAAGAAATGTAAGAGATATAGACTTGTAAACACAGCTTACACAAAAATCTTGATGTGGGACGCCGACGCCGACGCCGACGCCAACGCCGACGCCGGGTTGATTACATAAGCTCTCTTATTCTTCGAATAGTCGAGCTAAAAATGTGATGATTTTGCTGTGCTTCGACCCAAAACGTTCAAAGTGGGTAGATAGGCAGAACATTTTGTTTGTATCGCCTGAATGGCAAACTCTTAGGAATCATTTTATCCGTCGTCCGTCATCGTCTGTACGTCCGTCGTCCGTCAAACTTTAACCTATCCTTGGTCATCCCTTGAAAAGTATTTGGCCTATATTCATGAAACGTCACACACTTCTTTATCTTACCCAAAGGAATGTTGTAACATATGTCCAATAACTGACTTTCATTGCTATGCCCCTTTTCACAAAACGTTAACCTGCAACATAACCTAGCCCATACCTGGACAAAATATTGACATATGGTCATGCAACTGTATACAGTTCTTCCTTATCAATTGTCCAATGCAGAGTTATGCCCCTTTTCATAAAACTTTAACAATTTAAACAAATTTCTCCTCCAAATTTCATGAAAGATTACATCCCCTGTTGTCAAACTTTATAGTTAGATGTTCCTTACACGGCAAGCGACACAAGTTTCTAGTTGTTTATCATTGAGTCCTCTGACTCTGTAGTGAAAGTGTTTTAGAAAACATAGTGTCCCGTCTGAATAATACATTCGATCTGTTTTAATTGTCTCATTGATGTTATGTTTTAGTTAAGATTAATTTATAATAATAAAAAATAAAATTAACCATATATAAACCCGATATTGGTGCGACTTGTGATCCTAAGGCTTGTATTGAAGTCACCACATGCACTCTCCATTTTTTCTCCAAAACACTCTACCTCTGACTACATGACTATATTCCGACTATGACAGACTACAGTAGATGGTCTTCATAACCTGTAAATTCATCTGTATAACCTAGATTCAGGGTCGGCTCACCATTGGCCGTTTTTTGTTTGTTTCACACACACGTGATAGATAGAGTCTGGTCTCAGCGAGTTGGCTTATTTAAACACCGAGATGGGTGTAGCTCATCGAGGTGTTTAAATAACCAACGAGCTGAGACAGACTCGATCTTTTGTAGCATGGTGTACTTATTAACACTGTGACGTCCGTACTCTAAATTCCAATATTTGGTAGTTTGTAGTACGGTATAGCCACGCCCCTTTAGTTACTCTAACTTAAACGATTTAATGCTTTGCATTCATCAATGGAAATGTCACCGACCATGCTACAAGTCATATAACCACATACAATATATATATATATATAAGAAATGAGTGGTGTTTGAAAAACTCATCCAAAATCACAGACAAAAAGCTTGAGACCATTCTGCCAATAACTACGTGCAGGTTGTTATCCACCGGGAGTCATTCTGTGATGGCACAATTGTCAAATCAACTTCAAATATCTGAACAGATAAAGGCAAACTGAAATGCAAATCAACGACAGAGTTCAACACTTACAGAATATGCTGCATATTGATAAATTATGATTTTTACCCCACTCGATTTGAAGTCCTGGCGAGTTGCATCTCCTCAAACACAAGACCCACTAGTAGCTGAACACTTTATCTATACACCAATACCAACGCAGTCGGTAGCGCGGCGGATTTGTAACAAGAGGCCCCGGGTTCAATCCTCCGTGGTGCCACTGAGTTCCGTCGGTGTGTTCTTGGGCAAGACACTTTACCATAGCCTCGTCCGTCGGATGGGGACGTAAACCGGGCGGTCCCTTGTATCGGTCTATTCTCCGAGCACGTTAAAGAACCATAGGAATCTATTCGATAATAAGAGTAGGGCAGGTTCCCGGATTCCTATGTATCCTTCCCCTCTCTCTGGGGCGGCTCTAAATAACCTATACTGTGTTGATGAGCCGTTAAACAACATTCAATTCAATTCCAACTGCATGCCGTTGTCCAGTAATAGTTACACAACATATATTTGAAGTCGAATAAACACTGTTATTTCCGGTTTGATTACATTTGCATCACAGATTGAAAGTGTGTCGTTCGCTCTGTTTCGAAAACGTCAGTCAATGGGTCCGTTCAGGGTTTACCCATCGGTTACCGAAAGCTCTCTCGGTAACCATCGGTCACCGTCTTTAGCGATTAGTTCGCCGATAGGTACAACGTTGGTTACCAATTTTCCCGCGACTCTACATCTGAGGTACAATCGGTGGCCATTGTTACCGAATGTTACCATTGGTGGCCATTGGTAACCCGAAGTTATCCGACGTGGTTGCCAATGGAAGAACCCTGAACGCACCCAATGAATAACGACGAATTAGTCTTGATACTTATTTCCTAAATGAAGATTGGAAAATCATGGAAAGCTTGCTTATTTACTGCAAACATGCTACACGACCGATAAGCTCAGGTATATTAATTGAGGCTCGAGAAAAATTGTTTTTCCTCGAATAGTATTGCTATAATATTTTGAACTTCGCTTTTATGAAGAAACAGGCAACATATTAACAGTTAGCCGTATTAAATACAAAACTTTGCTGAAAATTCGTTGTTTTTAGAAGAAAAAAAAAAAGTCATGAAAAACCTGCGCTTTTGTTTTTGTTTTAATATGTTAGGTTTCCTACGAAAGCTGTATTGGGAGGGTCTCATCCTACAAAATTAATAACACTATTATCTCATACAATTGCATATCTAGCAGTGATTTACAGTTACCTATACAAATTCTCTCTCTCCCCGCTCCCCACCGGAACACACCCCACCACTTCCCACAAATACAATAGGCTCGAAATAGGTCCTTCATGAGTATTTGAGAAACTATTTTTTGCTTACATATTGCTAGATACCTATACTCATGTCCCTGTCATGTGCCTATACTCATGTCCCTGTCATGTGCCTATACTCATGTCCCTGTCATGTGCCTATACTCATGTCCCTGTCATGTGCCTATACTCATGTCCCTGTCATGTGCCTATACTCATGTCCCTGTCATGTGCCTATACTCATGTCCCTGTCATGTGCCTATACTCATGTCCCTGTCATGTGCCTATACTCATGTCCCTGTCATGTGCTGGTCATCATCAAATCAAATATTGTGGATTTTTTATATTTGTTTGCATACAATGTGGATGCGGAATACTTAAAGAGGCTCTACCTATATATTTTTGTCCACCAATTGATATAAACTTTACTTAATTATAAAGAGGACTATGAAAAAGGTAAATGGCAATAATTTCACCCAATGTAATATGCGTTTTGCTTTGGAAAAACAGGATTGAAAAGATCGGATTTTTGAAATTGTATTCGTAATTGTTTAAGACAAGCCGATTGCGGAGATTTTCCGATCTTATTCGTTTACAATCGGAACTACCTCGTCTGATTAGCGAAGAGTTCCGATCGATTCGTTTGCTATCGGAACTGCGCCGAATAGTTTGTAATCGCATTGCGCATGTCCGAAAAAATCCGTAAAAACTCGTAGTTCTCCGGCAGGAATAAACGGCTGGGCAGCATTTTATTCAAGATATTGTTTTGATCATAATTAATAATTTACAGAACTGGAATACGAACCATGTTTCTTCTTAGAATACTCATAAAATAGCTTTGTATACATATAAGTGCAGTAATATTGAGTATTTAATATTTTACATTAAAAATCGCGTAGATATAGGTAGTGCCTCTTTAACCGTGCAGTAGAAAATGTGATGTGGAGTTTTGCGGCGACAATACTTTTTGTTAGTAATTGCACCTGTATTAGGGTAGAGAAATAAAAATCAACGTTGTTAATTTAAACGTATTTCTTTTACATCGATTGCGAAGCCAGTTTATTAATCACTCTCGATGGCTTCCTGGGTAGAATCAGTACTAATCGATGTGGATTACTTATCTTGCTCAAGGATAACATGGCCACTGCGAGGATCGAATCCACGACCTCTCGATCGGAAGTCCGACGATCTACCACTGAACCGCGCACTCCACTCAGCTTTGATGCTATCAGTTCTCTTCTACAGGTCCAGTAGTTTCTTCTTTTTTTATATATAATAAACTTGAATGTTTGTATTTGTTATATTCATATATGCATGATCACCTTTGTGTTATATTGCATTTTAATCCTGTAAAGTTATAATGAGCATATAGACTGGCGGTGACATCTTTATTTTCACAGTCTCAATTTGTTGGGATGACAATTCGATGAGATTGAGGTTTGGTGCACACTAGAACCTGGCTTAAACCCAGCAGCGGCCTTTTTGCTACTGACCGTTTCAGGGTGGTACGCCATTGTCAAACTAGTTTATATTTGTGACGTCGCATACTTTGCTATTTCCTTGTAATTGTTTTATGTTTTGTACTTTCTGATATTCCTGTCTGACTTGTATGAAGTTATTGACGTTTAATATTGTCACAGCTCTCTCTTTGTTTCATCCTGACAGCTAGCATGTGGGTGAAACGTATACAGATTAGTATTTATATTCGCAATTGATTATTTGTGTTGATTAAGGATCATGTGCCCTTATGTGCATTCCCATTAAACTAGAAATTATAAAAAATAATCCTGAATATATGTATGTGATACTTCCAGGTTAAAGAAGCTAACCCATCAAATAATGGCAATAATTACACTATAGACCCGTTTATCAAAATTCTATCCAAGTGTTCAGGTCATATAAAAATGTAGATCTTTATGTGCCGATTAAAAGTATAGTATTTTTCACGGGTTCTTAAAATACCCGTGATCGAATACGCGTAAAATGAATTATTTGAGTTCGTAACTCTTAATTTATCGCTCCAGTTTTGGAATTTGGTCTGTTTGGTTAAAGTCGTTTATATTGTGTCTATAGCGTTTGGATTCTAAAAAACTGTCTAGATAAAAGTGTAAACGTATTAAACTGGAAGTGTCATGTAAACATATTCATGATTACTTAAATTAAAAGTTTCATCTTTTATAAATGCAAAATTTCAATGAGGTTACATAACCCGTTATTATTATAACGCGACGGTAAGCTTATTTATATTGAATTGAATTGAATGTTGTTTAACGGCTCATCAACAGTATAGGTTATTTAGAGCCGCCCCAGAGAGAGGGAAAGGATACATATGAATCCGGGAACCGTGCCCTACTCTTATTATCGAATAGATTCCTATGGTTCTTTAACACACCCGATTACCGGCAGCCGTAGGCACAGTTCGGCAGCCGTAGGCACAGTTCCCGGTAAAAAAAAAAAAGTTTCAAAAGGGTAAATAAATCTAGTTTTATGACTTGTTAGCCTTAAACTATTAGAAAAGTGAATCGGCCATTTTAATTTGGAAGGAATGTTGTGTATGTCACCTGATTCCCGTGAAATTTGAACCTATATTATGCGAGTTACGGTAGGTTAAATGTTGAAATTAAGCTAAGAAATGTGATTGTAGAAATTTAGAGACCTGGTACTCGGTAAATAGCCAAGTTTAAGAGATTTCAGACATACTGCCATAAAATATAATCTTTCCTGAATAAACAGTCCAAATTTTAGCCCACAGAACATTTTATTAAAATAATTGTGGGTTTTTAAACACGACCGGGTATTGAAAAATGGCAGGAGTACGGTACAGTTCCATTATTTATTGGCAGGTAGCTAGTACAGTTCCGAAAAATGGCAGGCGTATGGTACAGTTCCAAAAACATCGGACGCTAAAGTCTTTTCTCCTTTGGTACAGTGGTGTTATTTCGAAAACACTAATGAAGAAGTACTGTATATAGAATTATATATATCTTCGGTCCTTCCATAAACGTTTAAGAAAACCCACCAACCGTAGAGAAACGTGAATTTAGGCTCGTTTAAACCTTCATTCCGACGGTACAGTACAGAGAAAGACACGTTTTAATAACAATCGTATGTTGTTCTGAGTTACGTCCCCTTTTTATAATTCACCATTTATGATAACAGGCGTTTGGTATTTAGATGTTTTGGAATGCTCATTCGGCAAACTTTAAATGGTCATAATTAAAGGGAATGTAGCGACACAGCCAACCATCTTTATTATTGAGAGTTCTGAAATACTTGAATAAGGGTGAAAGAATTATCAAAATCGGATGATAAACAAAGAAGATATGATCATTTGAAGTTTCTGTTGAAACGGATATGGAAGCGGCCATTTTGAGAGCTATGACATCACGGTTCTAAATGACCATATATGGAATATTTATAAATATGAATATGGACTGATTTATAGGGAAAAAATGAAGCAACTATATGATAAATATGTTATACTTAATGGCAATAATGCTTTATATGACCAGTAAAAAACCTCATTCATTTGCAGTGATTTTCTTCGTTTTAAATGATATTTATCAATATTCCATATATGGTAATATGGAACTATGACGTCATAGTTCTAAAAATGGCGGCTCCCGTAATCGTTTTAGAGCAACCTTTAAATTGTCATATCTTTTTCGTTTATCATTCGATTTTGATAATTCTTTCACCTTTTTCCAAGTCTTTCAGAACTCTCAATAACAGAGCTTGGTGGCTGTGTCGCTACATTCCCTTTAAATGACACATAATCTCATTTGGTTAATGATGACATTTTTGTAAAGCCCTGTTATAGCTCTTTAAAGGGAATGTAGCGACACAGCCGAACAGGCTCTATTATTGAGGGTTCTGAAAATCTTGGGAACAGGTGAAAGAATTATCAAAATCGGATGATAAACAAAAAAGATATGACCATTTAAAGGTTGTTCTAAAACGAATATGGGAGCCGCCATTTTTAGAACTATGACGTCATAGTTCCATATTACCATATATGGAATATTGATAAATATCATTTAAAACGAAGAAAATCACTGCAAATGAATGATTTTTTTTGCTGGTCATATAAAGCATTACTGTCATTAAGTATTACATATTTTTCATACAGTTGTTGTCATTTTTCCCCTATAAATCATATAAATTTTCATATTTATAAATATTCCATATATGGTCATTCAGAACCGTGATGTCATAGCTCTCAAAATGGCCACTTCCATCCGTTTCAACAGAAACTTCAAATGATCATATCTTCTTTGTTTATCATCCGATTTTGATAATTCTTTTACCCTTATTTCATTATTTCAGAACACTCAATACTACAGATGGTTTGGCTGTGTCGCTACATTCCCTTTAAGTAAGCATAAAGTGTATGTTGCGTTACCATGGGTATCTTTTGAGCGACTACATTATTGGTTTATATGCGTGTCCTATATATCAGTAGACGTTTGATTCAGATACATTGTTACATAGAGTGGCCTTAAAACGTAATTAATGTGATGTGTTCAACTATGCAATAATTAAAATTAAGCAATCTATTCCAAAACATCTATATACCAAACGCCTGTTATCATAAATGGTGAATTATAAATAGGGGACGTAACTCAGCACAAATACGATTGTTATTAAAACGTGTCTTTCTCTGTACTGTACCGTCGGAATGAAGGTTCAAACGAGCCTATATTCACGTTTCCCTACGGTTGGTGGGTTTTCTTAAACGTTTATGGAAGGACCGAAGATGTATATAATTCTATATACAGTACTTCTTCATTAGTGTTTTCGAAATTACACCACTATACCAAAGGAGAAAAGACTTTAGCGTCCGATGTTTTTGGAACTGTACCATACGCCTGCCATTTTTCGGAACTGTACTAGCTACCTGCCAATAAATAATGGAACTGTACCGTACTCCTGCCATTTTTCAATACCCGGTCGTGTTTAAAAACTCACAATTATTTTAATAAAATGTTCTGTGGGCTAAAATTTAGACTGTTTATTCAGGAAAGATTATATTTTATGGCAGTATGTCTGAAATCTCTTAAACTTGACTAATTACCGAGTACCAGGTCTCTAACTTTCTACAATCACATTTTTTAGCTTAATTTCAACATTTAACCTACCGTAACTCGCATAATATAGGTTCAAATTTCACGGGAATCAGGTGACATACACAACATTCCTTCCAAATTAAAATGGCCGATTCACTTTTCTAATAGTTTGAGGCTAACAAGTCATAAAACTAGATTTATTTACCGTTTTGAAACTTGTTTTTTTTTACCGGGAACTGTGCCTACGGCTGCCGAACTGTGCCTACGGCTGCCGGTAATCGGGTGTGTTTAACGTGCTCGGAGGATAGACCAATACACGGGACCGCCCGGTTTACGTCCCCATCCGACGGACGAGGCTAAGGGATTATTTATATTGAACTTTTATTCTAAACAGTGGATGTACCAGTAAGCCATCCTCATATTAGGTTACTTAGATTCGCCCTAGAGAGAGGGACGGATGATAACGTAGAAATCAGGGAACCGTTCTGTTTTAAGATAAAAAATAAATTCCTATGTGTTTTGTATGTGCTCGTAGGAGAGATTCCGACAAACAGAACCGCCCTGTTTATATCCTCAGTCGACGGACACGACTGAGGAATTAAGTGACTTGTCCGTGGACAGTATAGTATGGTTATTATATTATTATATAACCATGTATGATTGCTTTTGTGTAAGTAAACCGTCAATTGATTTAACAGTATTTAATGTTTGTATGTGTATATTATGTATACACATGTGTTCTATGTAACACGTATGTTATAAAAACACTATGTTTGTGTCACGTGTGTTAATAGCCCAAGCACAGAAATCGTCTCTGATTTCACTAGGAACAGAACAGAACAGAATATATATTTTATTTCGACTTATACATATAGTATCTCGTCATCAAAATGTAATGTACAAAGTTTAATTAAACACACGCATGCACCTCAACACGCACACACACTCTCACATACCACTTACGCACGCACTCGCACACTTACGCACGAACTCGGATAGACAATAATCCGAATACCGGGTGTCGGTACCAACCCGACGAGTAAATTATAAATATTGTATTATTTGAATGCTACCTATAAGACACATTTAAGACGGTACCAACCGAGTCGTGTCTGAACATCTTGCTGCATGTTCATTGAAAGACAATACATTCGGTACCAAACCGACATGTCTTACAGTACTATTGTACTTTGAAATATCATTTTTCAATAAGAACCACGCATATATAAAGTATTGAATCTGTGTTACAAACTAATTGGGACAGGTTGAATACACTAGATACACTATATATAATTAATTAGTGTACGGTTATAAACCTCATTACATCAGTAAATGAGAGAATTTATGTATTAAATAGAAATCGTTTAGGATTTCATGTGGCAACTGAAGAAGATCCCTAGACCGAAAGGCTCTTGCAGTTCGGATTATTGTCTAGGGACGATTTCTGTGCTTGGGCTATTAACACACGTGACACAAACATAGAGTTTTTATAACATACGTGTTACATAGAACAAATGTGTGTATATAATATACGCATACAAACATTAACAAGCGGTCAATGACCTTGAAGCTCTACTGATAGGTTTTTGATAGTTAGATCAGCATTCCTGTGAAGTTTAGAGTAGCCGCTACAAGTTTTCATTATATAACTCTATGTAAACAAAGATGGCCGCTGGCGGCCATGTCTAACGTCAAATCAAAATATTTTTTGACAAGGATCAACATCATGTCATACTGATCATTTTAGAAAAAGTCCAATATCAATATCACTTATAGTTTTCAAGAAGTAGTCGCTACAAACTTGTATTTTTAGCCATGGCGGCCATCTTGAATTTCCGCCCGACCTGACATTTTGCTAGGATCAATTAGACATCAAGAGCAACATTCCTGTGAAGTTTCATGACAATCCGTCGGGTAGTTACAGAAGGGTAGTCGCTACAAGTTTTTACTAGATAACTGATGGCCGCTGACAGCCATGTTTAACATCGAATAAAAGCGATGTTCGACAAGGACCAACATCATGTCATGCTGATCATTTTAGAAAAAGTCCCATATCAATATCACTTATAGTTTCAAGAAGTAGTCGCTACAAACTTGTTTTTGAATCTATTTTTAGCTGTGCGGCCATCTTGAATTTCCGGCCATCCTGAATTGAATTTGGGTTTTAAGGCGCACCAACACATGAAAAGGTTATATGGCGCCTAACAGGCATGAACATGCCAGGCTCATCTTCCATGTACATCGAGATAAAATATGGAAAATGGGCCTAGAACCTTCTCACCCTGAACTGCAGAGTTGCTGCAAATTCTATTGTAGACACTCCATTTACGCTGGAGCCACGTTTATTGTCTTTCTGCCACTGCTCTTAGTGATGTGAGCGAGATGGCACCTGAAACAATGCAGGGATCATGATGAAGACCTTTAATGAGCATGAACAAAAAATTACAAAATGAATATGAATGGGGGGGGGGGGGGGGGGATCCTACCCCTCTGCATGTGACGGTGTGTTTGCAGTGGTTGTATTCTACCCCGGCAAACACACGGGGCCGGCCAACCTGAAGTTTTGCTAGGATCAATTAGACATCAAGAGAAACATTCGTGTGAAGTTTCATGAAAATACGTCAAGTAGTTTCAGAGGAGTAGTCGCTACAAGTTTTCATTATATAACTCTATGTAAACAAAGATGGGCGCTGGCAGCCATGTTTAACGTCGAATCAAAATAATTCTCGACAAGGATAAACATCAGTTTTCATTACATAACTCTATGTAAACAAAGATGGCCGCTGGCGGCCATGTTTAACGTCGCATCAAAATAACTTTCAACAAGGATCAACATCATTCCATATTGATCATTTAAGAAAAAGTCCCATATCAATATCACTTATAGTTTTCAAGAAGTACTCGCTACAAACTTGTTTTTTGAAAATCTATTTTTAGCTGTGGCGGCCATCTTGGATTTCACATCAACATGAATTTTTGCTAGGATCAACAAGACTTCATGGGCAACATTTCTGTAAAGTTTCATGAAAATCCATTCAGTAGTTTCAGAGGAGTAGGATGAGTAGTCGCTACAGAAAAAAGTTTACGGACGGACAGACGGACGACGGACACCGCACCACGGCATAAGCTCTGTACTGATCTCTGATCAGTAGAGCTAAAAAATGTTAAATCAATTGACGGTTTTCTTACACAAAAGCAATCATAGAGGGTTATATAATAACCATACTATACTGTCCATAATTAAACAGTGTAGTAGTAAGTAACCGTTATCAACTGTTTTTAGTGATATAAGCAATCACAAACACATTGTACCACCTTTGTGTGCAATATGCGTAAGAACAGTAGCAATCGCAAGACCCTGGGGGTGAGAAAATCCTCCATGCGTAGTGGGCTAACTGGGAAGGCCGCTACCACGAGGCAATCTGGAATCTCCTCTTTGATCAGACACTCCTAACCCACTATACAAAAACAACAACACAAAAAACAAATAAAAAAAACAAAAAAAAACAACATTTCTAATGTTATCATGGTACACATAATGTGAAATATGAATGTTGAATTGTCATTTTATGACTGTTATAGAAATCTAAAAATACCACTTATATCTAACTTATGATACAGTAATTGCTTGGAAACTATGTATTTGTATAAAAAAACATTATTTGCATATAAACGGAACACACGGCAAATCTTGACGTGTTTATCCAGCATTGAAATCAGCGTCTTCATTTATCTATCGATTTCCATTTTGACTTTAAACCCGCTTTCCGGCATACATTTAAATACAATTTTGAGTTTTCATGTGTTTGTCTAATTCTACTATAGGTTTTAATAAACTACCGGTGCAGTGTTATCAACAGTTAATAATATGCAAAAACAATCTGCTTTATACCATTCTTATACTAGTAATTAATATTAATGATTGAACAAATGTAAGTTTGGTAGAAAAGCTAACGAGACGCCGTGAGTTTTTCAAAAATCAAGATTGCCATCTGTCCCTTTAAATAACCATGAACACGACTGTTAGAATACTTCAAATAGATATGGAAAGTAGTTTTTGAACACATATATTTCAAGAATGAGATCATTAAACTAAAAGCTAATATACGCCTTATTAGGCATTCAACGAACGTAATTTTTTCAATATGTCTTGAACAAATACATCTGTACTAAAATGTAACATCGACATGCTTAAATTTAAACACACCCTGATAAAATGCAGAAACAAAGGTTGATCCAGAATATATTTTATTTGGATTTCCCGCCAAAACATTTCACGATTTTAAATTCATTGACACTCGGAATAATTTTGATTCAAATAAACACACATACATAGCAAATACAGTTCATGTCATTATGTGAATAGATATTAAAATCTGAAATTTTGATTCAAATAAACACACATACATAGCAAATACAGTTCATGTCATTATGTGAATAGATAATAAAATCTGAAACTTGAACTGCATTTAACAATAAAAGTTATGGTGGAGTTATTTTTCTCTTTATTTTATTGTAACTATAAAAGACCAGCAAACAACGGTTTTTCTAACAGGAAGCCATACATGCACAATCGTGTACCCAAATCAAATGCTAGTCTGTTACAACATAGCGTACCCAAATCAAACGCATGTAACTCCGAAGCAAATCAAACGCATTTAACTCCGAAGAGTACCCAAATCAAACGCATGTAACTCCGAAGCAAATCAAACGCATTTAACTCCGAAGAGTACCCAAATCAAACGCATGTAACTCCGAAGCAAATCAAACGCATTTAACTCCGAAGAGTACCCAAATCAAACGCATGTAACTACAAAGTGTACCCAATACAAACGCATGTACCTTCATATTGTACTAAAATCAAATGCACGTACCTACATGTTTACAACCTTAAGTGTATCACAGTTATTTGTGGTATTCGAACGTTATAACTTGGCTTGACTTGTTGATGGCCCCACAGTCTCGTATACCGAAATGTTTGTGACGGTGCAATCTTGTATAGCGACATTCTGATGTCGCCGAAATCTCGTATATAGCATTCATGATATAATGTCAGTAAAATCTAAACAATTCCTCATGTTACACTTTGCACGGTCTGTCAACATTTGAAAGTGAACTAAACACTATGCCAGAACCTAATAGTGCACCGGAACTGAAAGCTATGCCACTGGGAACGTGATCATCGGGTTTCACGTCACGAAATTCCCATTTACTAATCCGCCGTAGAGGGAAACATATAACCCCTGACATTGCTATAGCTGCTCCAGCGAGATAAAAAGCGCCCTTGTAGTCCCCTGCCATATCGGATAATGCGCCTGTAGAAACAATATATAATCATTATATAATTTAAAAATATATATATACCTAATCGATAGAAAGGGTTCCTTGGGCAATGTCAACATAAAAAATATACTACAAAACTGAACTAACTGGCTATATGTAGACACAGGATTTGAATTCAATAGGATGTTATAGCCGCACCAACAACTAAGGTCATATGGCGAATTGCCAGCTTCCACTGGTGTAAAAGACCCCAGGTGCCCCTCCGGACAATGTTCTTTCACAAGTGGGGACCCGTGTACCACCGTCGTTCTAGACGAAGGATGCATTTTATTAGCTTATTTATTTCTAAAAGTGACAAAACATTGCTAAAAAAGTACTTTTACAAAAACAATTACACATTAACTCTAAAAATCAAGAAAATTTAGAATAATACGTTATTCACAAACACAACATTTTCAATATTAAACATCCGTTTTGGAACAGACATGGACGTGTTTATATTACTTCAAGGCCAGACTCGAGTACAAAACCCCCAAAATGTCCCCAGAGAAACTGTTCTGATCATTGTATACATTACATTACTCACAGAATTTTTAAATAACTAAGCATTTATAAAACATAAATTTGGCAGGTAAATACACTTAACATTACTCTGTTACTCTATACAGATTTATCAAAATAATTATATGATGTATTTATTTTCTATACTTTCTAGAACACAATAGGCCCAAGAGGGCGTCTTCAATTACCAAGATATAGAGGGATGTATTTGGCTCTGGTGTGGCTAGCTTTAAAACAAATCAAACTTTCGGCAATATAACCAAACCAAGTTTGACATGTGACCCAGGGCGGGACCAAATTTGACCACAGGGTCAACATTTGAACAAACTTGGTAGAGGACCAAATACAAAATATTAAACCGTTGGCTCTTGTAATTTCAGAGAAGACGATTTTTAAAGTTTTTTCTTATAAAGTCTATGTAAAACTGACCCCTTTGGCGGGGCCAAACTACACCCAGGGTCACCATTTGAACAACAGTTTTAGCGAAACATAAGCTGATAATAAATACAAAATATTAAACTATTAGCTCTTGTAGTTTCAGAGAAGAATATTTTTTAAGTTTTTCCCTATATCAGCCCATGTAAAACTGTGACCCCTGGGAGGATAAGCTGATGGTAAATACAAAATATTAAACCTCTGGCTCTTGTAGTTTCAGAGAAGAAGATTTTTTAAAAGTATTTCCCTATGTAAATCTATTTAAAACATGTGACCCCTCGGGTGGGATCAAATTTGACCCAGGGTCACCATTCAAACAAACTTGGTAGAGGACCATAAGCTGAGGGTAAATACAAAATATTAACCTTTGACTCTTGTAGTTTCAGAGAAGATTTTTAAAGTTTTTCCCTATATATAAGTCCATGTAAAACTGACTCCTTGGGCGGAGCCAAATGAGACCCAGGGTCACCATTTGAACAAACGTTTTAGAAGAACATAAATATCAGATATTAAACCTTTAGCCCTTGTAGTTTCAGAGAAATACTTTCTAGAACACAAGAGGTCCAAGAAACCGTTGGCTCTTATACTTTCAAAGAAGATTTTTGAAGTTGTTCCCTGTACAAATCTATGTAAAACTATGACCCCTGGAGCGGATATGGTAAACATATAGCAAGTAATAAGTAATAAAAAAAAATCTCGATTAATATTTGACGTCCAGGCACCCTGAAATGGCCACTAAGTCGCATAGCGTCTACCACTCGCTGGGGGTTTATCAAGGGCAATATTTATGCAATGTTTAAAACATTTAATGCCCCTTACTTATTGTGTAAACAAGTTGCATTTTCCTTGTTTTAACATTATCACTGGTAATTACTTTGATACGCAGCGTCATTTGTGCTCATTGTTAAACTCATCCGACATTTTATTGAAACACACCTTCAAATCACAGTTAATGAAAACTGTTTGACAACAGTGAGTATTTTACTCATCACATTCAAAATGAGTAAAAATCAACACGCCCCGAGTATATTTTTTTTCAATAGTTCATGTGAAAACATTTAATGCATTTGAAAAGAAACAACACTGATTAAATGGATCGTAAGTAAAACGAAACACTGTATGACCTTTGTTCGTAATGTAATACCCATGATTAGAACAATTTTTTCATCGTGTACATATAGAATAAACTGTTCCACAGGACAATACATACACATATAATGCTCAAGGTTTTTAGTTTAGAGTATTTGTAGTAAGTTGATGAGTAAAGATACTCATAATTTTAAAAACTGAGAACTTTTGTAAAAAAAAAAAACATGAGTAAAATACTCAAAAACTCATCTTATCTATATCTTTGAACAGTAATGTTCAATTATTTTGAGTGTACCATTAATATTATACCTGCGATTGGTGCTCCTATAAATGCTGACAGACCCTGACACATCGTCACCAGACCAAACGATGACGTTAGTTTCTCAATCCCGAGAAGTTCAGCCATAATAACAGAACGCAATGATACGAACACAGCTGGGGAAGATAAACGTTGGATCAGTTTTGTAACATAATTACATGCATACAGAAGCATTATAATATGATGTGAAATTGTTAAAACAAAAATCTGAATAACAGGTTGATTTTACACTGAGAAATGTCGAACCGTAAATTACCTACCGGGAATTTTACTCACGAGTGTGAAATTCGAAGTGGACCCCCGACGATTGCATGTCAGTCCGAAAAAAACGAGAATTCTCGATGAGTGCTTTACATAGACAGAGTTATCGCGCCAAATCAAAATGTATCAGTACACAAACTGTTGCACGTTGGATTCTTAAAATACACCAACATGGTCAGTGTGTTCACCGTGTACTGTATCTGTTTCCTGTCAATCAAATTTATAATGAGTCTTTCATGGATATCCGGCGAAGATCGGAAATTCTACCCAGAGTTGTCTTTCCTTGCATACACTCTGTCAACGTCTCACCAGATACCAATAATCTTGGCAAACGAAGAAAAACGGTGGAAATGCAAAATTTCTTGATGGCATTAATATTTTTCTGAATTAACTTTATATGAAATGCTCATATTACAAAAGAAAACAATTTTTCGGCTTGAATGTTTTTAATATACCGAAATTATGCTCAAAATGAATTATATTGCGGTATAATAAAAAGCTTTGTACTTTGGCATATCACTCTGCCGTCAACACTTTAAAATAGGCACCACCAAATCGTCCCCTTAGGGTTACAGTACAGCGTTTTGCTTACCAGCACTTCCCAATATCACTTATATCTTAACAACATACCTTAAAGTACTAACCTATAATATATATCAAAATGTAGATAATAAGTCATGTTTCTTTCGAATGTTTAAGTGTCAATTAGCAGCCGATAGTTGATGGTGTCACGGTGTTGAAGTTCTGTTCGCCATTTTTTATGATTTTAGCTGAGGTAATGTGACAAATTATCATGTGATCGCAGACTACTTTCTTAGACGTTGACACAGGTCAATGTAATGGCCTCTGGGAGAGATTGTATAACAGTTACTGGTTTTATCGGAAACGAGGCTTTGTCGAGATCCTGATTAAAATATTTATACCAAGGTTTGGAATTCCCAATCTCAACTCAGGGTCTTTCAATAGACCCTATCTCCCCCGTCTGTACCGGATACCCATGAACATTGATTCGTTGACGTCATATCTGACCCCTTGCGTAAGATCAGACAGAGTTTCCAGCACTCATTTAAAACGCGGATATTCTTCAAAATAATGTGTAATAACAAACTGACATATTTCAATGAATTCGACGCGTTCATGCTTATCACAGTTTATGTCTGGTTCAATGAAAAAATATTTAATTCCTGCGAAAGGTAAATCCACTTACCTATTGAAATTCCAAACACAACACTATATGTTGCCATGATGGCGTAATCGGAGTAAAACGGTACGAACATGGTAGACACGCCCCCAATCACCAAGGCGACGCTGTTTATAATAAGAGCGTCCGCCCACGCTCTGTCCGCCACCCAGCCAACAAGGACACGTGAAAATGTGTTAAGTATTCCGATGATTGAGATGATCATGGCTCCTTGCTGTGTTGTCATACCAAACTCGTCTGCCAAATCAGGAATGAACGTGAATGGAATGAAAAACCCTGGAATAAAAATAATAAAACATAAAACATAATGATTACTGTGTGAGAAGAGAAAACTGCTTGCGAAGTTTAATTACATAACGCGGAAACAACTAACAGAACAATTCTGCATCTGCTAATGGGCCCCAGTTTTAATTCATGCATACACATTGAATATAAATATGAAACACATATGATTGCTGTATTCGTATTTGGACGGAGACCCATAATGCTTCCAGATCGTCTCCAGTCCCTTTAAGGTATATGTAAGGATCATCACAACAACAACACTGATACTTTATATCCGGTTCAGTCAAGAGAAATAACTAATACTGGTTATCAACTTACGAGTTGATTCCCTTTGATTAACTTAGTCCATAACGTGGTCCGAGTATTAACTTTCATACCCTATTCAGCGAAAAAAGGATTGGCTGGGGTATGAAATAAAACCTTACGTTCGGCTTAAAAAGTTTGCATGTTATAACAAGAGGTCAATGACCTTGAAGCTCTACTGATTGATTTTGATTTCAGGAAGTAGTCGCTACAAACTTGTTTTTTGGAAATTTATTTTAATCCGTGGCGGCCATCTTGAATTTCCGGCCAACCTGAAATTTTGCTAGGATCAATAAGACATCAAGAGCAACATTCCTGTAAAGTTTCATGAAAATCCGTCATGTAGTTTCAGAGGAGTAGTCGCTACAAGTTTTCATTATATAACTCTATGAAAACAAAGATGGCCACTGACAGCCATGTTTAACATCGAATCAAAACGATTTTTGACAAGGACCAACATCATGTCATGCTGATCATTTTAGAAAAAGTCCCATATCAATATCACTTATAGTTTTCAAGAAGTAGTCGCTAAAAACTTGTATTTTGAAAATCTATTTTTAGCCATGGCAGCTATCTTGAATTTCCGGCCGACCTGAAATTTTGCTAGGATCAATAAGACACCAAGAGCAACATTCCTGTGAAGTGTCATGAAAATCCGTCAAGTTGTTTCAGAGGAGTAGTCGCTACAAGTTTTCATTATATAACTCTATGTAAACAAAGACGGCCACTGGCAGCCATATTTAACGTCGAATCAAAATAATGTTTGACTCTGATAACCATCATGTCATGCTGATCATTTTACAAAAAGTCCCATATCAATATCACTTATAGTTTTCAAGACGTAGTCGCTACAAACTTATTTTTTAAAAATCTATTTTTAGCTGTGGCGGCCATCTTAAATTTCTGGCCGATCTGAAATTTTGCTAGGATCAATTAGACATTAAGAGCAACATTCCTGTAAAGTTTCATGAAAATCAGCCGAGTAGTTTCAAAGGAGTAGTCGCTACAAGTTTTCATTATATAACTCTATGTAAACAAAGATGGCCGCTGGCAGCCATGTTTAACGTCGAATCAAAACGATTTTCGACAAGGATCAACATCATGTCATGCTGATCATTTCAGAAAAAGACCCATAACAATATCACTTATAGTTTTCAAGAAGTAGTCGCTACAAACTTGTTTTTTAAAAACCTATTTTTAGATTTGGCGGCCATCTTGGATTTCACATCAACATGAATTTTTGCTAGGTTCAACTAGACTTCATGGGCAACATTTCTGTAAAGTTTCATGAAAATACATTCAGTAGTTTCAGAGGAGTAGTCGCTACAAAAAGTTTACGGACAGACGGACAGTCGGACGACGGACGCCGCACCACGGCATAAGCTCTGCTGATCTGTGATCAGTCGAGCTAAAAACAGGTTATCACATTTTTAAGTAAATCTTTTTCAAACGTGTTTTATTGTCGAAATATCCGTTATAAAATCCTGCTAATATAAGAATTCCCAACTCTTAAGAATTAAGGCGGGAACACATACTGAGGCTTTGTAAAAAGAAATAAAGGGAGACATAACTCTGGTGTTACTAATCTGACGCCGCATTTTTTTTTTTTTAAATGGATCCAAACGTATATTGATATCAACAATCGGACGAGTTTGGAAAATATCAAATGAAGTCCCTATAGTCTTAACAACGCACTATATAGCATATGTAGGTAAATCAAGGGGCATTACTCTGGTGTTACTAATCCAGTATAGCTGGTTCTCGAACTAGTTCCTTATTTCACATACCTATTAATATGTCTGTGGTTATTTATATTAAATCAACAATCTGGATAAGTTTTTTAACGATCTGATTAAAAAGAAAACCTTTATTTTTAACCAGGCAAGCTATAGCATTTTTAACTAAATCAATGTCCATAACTCCCGTGTTACTAACACGATCTAACCAGTTATCGAACTTGTCCGAGCTCAAATGAGCAATATCAACAATCTGGCTAAGTTTGGTAAAGAAGGTATTGAATAATGAAGGCCCTATCGTCGGTTGACGGACGCCATCCCATAACATCAGCAATCGTGAACGCTCGGCCAATCCCGTCATTCTTCGGGAATGTACGAGATGTTGCGAATGTATTGATCAGCAGCAATTCGGGAAAATACGGACAAACGTATAAATACGGACACTTTCCGAGAAAAGCCGACTTCTTACGAACTATTACTAACAGGATTACGGGTTTCACCTGTTTGGTAGTTAATTTCTTCCTCTCGGTTACACACGCAGAACCGTCTACGTCACACACAATATGAGAAGTCATACTTTTTCCAAGAAGTCAACCTTGCTTCTTTTTCGATTTTTCGTCAACATCGATAGGGTGTTGTATTTCAATAGGTGTAGTAACAGTGCTATTACAGTGCTATGACAGGTATAATTTTCAGCAAAATATTCAATAAATGGTACATTTATGTAGATGAAAAATTCTGTTTCCAGAAAGTTACAGGTTTGATGGTATTGGAAAGAGAAAATATTGAGAAAAATTAGATTTTAAAATCGTCCGAATTTTTCCATGCGACTTTAGAGCAGTCGGATAAATACGGACACACACTTTCTGAGAGCACAATGCTTGTCCGTCGATGTCTTTCTTGCGTTCTTCTTATTTATGCTTATTCAAAAAGAAATAAACGTAACAAATAACGCATACAGTACTAAAAATAAAGAAATAAAAATAATCATCGTACAATAATTAGCATTAAAAAGTTGTCTGAGTAAATGCCAGTTTACAACTGTATAATTATTATAATAGTAGATAATTAATAGCGATGACGAGATAGTGGTTCTGCATAATTATTTTAAATAAATTGAAAACAATTTTTGTCCGAAAACTCTCCAGTTTTCTTTCTTTTTTAGGCAATATGTTGAAGGTCATCATGTATTCGGTTTATGCTTCGGGCATGCATCACCTTGGCAACCGGTGTTGACTGTTGGTGAAGGTTACTATGGCAAACCTGAGACCAACAACCCTTTCGATCCATATGCCATAGCAATAAATGATGGCGTATTTTATGGTCGATGTGTTGCATATTTAAGGCGGTCCGATGCAGCCTTGATGTCGCAGTTATACAGGGAAAGCCTGATAGAAGGAAACATTCTTATTAAACCGAAATTTGAACCTATATTCAAACGAGGTGGACCTCTGCAACGTTGTAATTTAGTGTTTCGCTGCAAGGAAGTGAACTTGCCAAAGGTCATGGAAATTATTGAAGGACATCTTCTGGCTTATAAAGTTATCTAAAAAATGTTTGCTAACGTAGTAAAAAGGCTTATTCTTTAGAGGCCAGTTTCCGTCCAAGCCCAGTTTCCGTCATTCTCATTTAAAAAACGTTTTTACACTGCAAATTACTTACATGATGTCACTTATTGTCAGACGTTTATAACTGAAGACTGGAAACATGAAAAACAACCAAAAAGTAAATAAGCCGTACAAAAACGAAAGGGATTTCTCCGAAAAATGTGTTTACTTCCTTATATGGCATTGGGGATGCGCGCGCATACTGCCGCATAATAAACTATTTAAAAAATAACACTGTAATGACGTCATATTTTTATCACTCTACCGTGATTATATAGTTCAAACAAAGAGAAGCAACTCGTACAATCTGTATCTGTTTGATTTACATAGAGTTACCCATCTTAACAGTGTAAATTGTCGTCGTTGTACATTTTACATTGACGTTACCATGCTTATTGTTATAACGATCGAGTTGACTAATATGCACAATGCAAACATACCATTTTTACAATGAAATTGTTGAATAGACTTGCAAACAAGTGTCTAATTCATAAAAGTTTATTGTATCTTGACCTAGTTGAATCTATCACTCGATAAAATACATGACGGAAACTGGGCTTGTAAACAAAATGATTTCTCAGTTTAAGTCTATTTATATAAAGGTCACGTGCCACTTCGATAATTTATATAAAACAAAATTCTTTGGTATCAAATTTCCAGGAAGAGGTAACCTAATAGGAAATAGAATAAAAATTGTCAGGATACATAGATTTGTCTGAAAAATTAGTTTATGTTTACATAAGTGACGGAAAGTGGCCCCCGACGAGTAAGCTTGAGAAGAAAACTAAGAAAAACCCGAAAGGCAGAGGCAGAGAGATAAAAAGGAAATGATGTAGATGTAAAAACTCTGGCTTATAAAGTTATCTAAAATTTGAAAACTGACATTAATTACGTTTTGCTACTAACCGTTTAGTCTTTTCTATAAAAAGGCATTATCGGTAACTGTTGTAAACATTCTCTAATCATGTCCACGATATACAGTGATACGTAGATTTCTATTAACCACACGACGGCAAAGCAATACAAGTTTGGAACCATTTAAAAACCAGCTGCGACACATTAGTAACACCATATTTATGTCTCCCTTGATTTTGTTTAAAAAAGGCTAGGTGAAAATATAACTTACACTTTTATGGTGTTTTGTAAGCCCGCTGCGCTTTGTTGACCTTAGTACCGCCTTTTTGGAGAGGTATGGGATTTTATGACTGAACATAATAATTACGTCGAATTAATAGTGGAGGCGACATATTATGTTTTTTTGTATTCGTGTTTCGTGTATTATCATTGCTTAAAAACATTTGGCTTAAAAACATTTGGAAAGTGGGGAAAGAGAAAAATCGATGTCTTTATCATATGAAACAATACAGAAAAGTGAAAATCAGATCCATGTGCCCCCTCCAAAGTCTGAGTCAACTGATCCGAGTCACGTGATCTAAGAGGCGGAGTCTACTAAGTGCCTGGATCCGACTGTATCTGGCATACGTAACATATGGCAATCTGGGTCATATGTGACTAAATGCAATAATTTATTATACTATGAATACGACATGAAATAGTTTTGTACTTGAAGCAGGGACGGATACAGGATTTGAGATTAGGGAGGCCCAACATTAACAAAAAAAAGAGTGGATAATCATGAATGAAATTATTTTCTTATCGGAACAGCATGTAAGTAACTATGTGTGCTCGGTAACACGTTTTTATTAGAGTCAAATTATTAAATTTATTGCTATATTTTATGTTAAGCAAATAAAAAGATTAACTTTAAACTATCAATTTAACTATCTAATATAATTATAAACTATCTAATATAATTATAAACATAATTATAAACTATCTAATATAATTATAAACTATCTAATATAATATAATTATAAACTATCTAATATAATTATAAACTATCTGATATAATTATAAACATCTAATATAATTATAAACTATCTAATATAATTATAAACTATCTAATATAATTATATAACGTTCAAGCAATATGTCTACCCTTCATTGTTTACTTTAAATGCTTTTAATGGTGGAAGATATTTTATCTTATTACTAAGTTGTTTTATAAAAAAGCACAGGGTTCATAAGGCTTTGTATTTAGGCAGAGAGCTATATAGTGTGTGCCCTCCCCACCTGTCCACCACCAGGGCCTTGCGTGGTACTCCTAATATGAGATGCGAAGCGACGACTGGGGGAGTGTTTGGAAGTAGGTGTTCCAATTCCACAAGTGGGGGTGGGTGTGGTGGGGAGGCGTTCGAGTGGCGTCCCCCGATATTGGTTTCATCTTATCTTTGGCAAAATGGTGCTCGTACAAGCGATATTTGTCAGTATTGCTCTCAAAAATTTGGTAATTTTCCACTCTTACCTCGCCACCCCTCTGATTTTAGTTGCATTTTTCAACTTTTTAGGACTTTTATCTTTTTAGTTTTCCAAGTTATTCCCGGGAGTAAGGGAGTATGCCACGCTACGCTCATGACCACCCCTGAGAGTTTGCTGGTTAGATACTTTTATATATTAATACTAGTATCTACATTAATTAGATTATGGTAAAACTTTATTGCGCCTCATAGCCTAAGATATGTTTACCATGGTACGTTATACCATACGTTATAAAGTTGTTTATCTGTTGGTTTTACATGCTTGACGGTACGAGAATAATTCATTTGCTCTCATGTTTTAGGGAGTGGGGTTGGTGGGAGTTTTATTTTTTTGGGTGTGTGACATTTAGAGTGAAAAAATTATTAAATACATTTTTTTTAAATGAATATTCATAACTTGCCATATTTAAGGTGAACAGGGTGGATGGGTTGGGGTGGTGTGCAATAATAAAAAAACGCACTTTCACATGAATTTCTATAATTTCTCGGGGTTTAGGTAGGGGTTCACCCGGCCCGACGACACCTGAATCCGCCTTTGCTTGAAGTGCACTTTTACAGTTAATATAATCGGATTTGTCCTTGAATATATAGATTCATAATCATGTATAAAGACACGTTTTCCGTTTTAAAAATAGAACACTAAGTGGTAGCAAGCAAGACTACTGTCATATAAATGAACTGTTGATTAAGGGTCATGGTAACACCTTTAGATGGATCATGTCCGCGGATTCCCTCTGCTTTAGATCCGCCTTCACGACCGTGCAGCGTAGCCGCGAAGCGATTCTAATTTTCTAGGTGTGGCTGCAACAGCTACAACAACATATGAAAAATGATGGAGCTATAGCGTTAATGAGGGAAAATATATAGCGTTTTCTTAAGAAAGCAGTTCATAATGCTGGTGTTACTAATCTGATAAAGCTGTTCTTCGAATGGATCAGTGCTTTCAGTGAAATCAACAATCGGGCCATGTTTGGTCAATATCAGATGAAAGTGCTAGGGTGCTACCAAGCAAAAGGTTATTCAACAACGAACAAATTCTCATCACATAAGCGCTTTTGGCCATGGGCAGTATATTAACTAAAATAAACCAATGTCTAAACACGCCCCAACACCACCTTATGCTGACCGAACAACAACAACAAGAACTAATCCTAACCCTAACTCAAAAACAACAACGACATCATTTCCCAATCTGAACAAAAACAACCAAAACATCTAACCATAACACTCAACAACAGCAACAACACATACCCATAACTGAATTGAATTGGGGTTTTAAGGCGCACCAACACATGAAAAGGTTATATGGCGCCTATGAAAATGCCAGGCTCATCTTCCATGTACATCGAGATAAAATATGGAAAATGGGCCTAGAACCTTTTCACCCTGAACTGCAGAGTGGCTGCAAATTCTATCGTGGAAACTCCATTTACGCTGGAGCCACGTTATTGTTTTTCTGCCACTGCTCTTTTGATGCGAGCGAGATAGCACCTCAAACAATGCAGGGATCATGATGAAGACCTTTAATGAACATGAACAAAAAATGATAAAATGAACATGCATTTGTGGGGATTCTACCCCTCCAAAGGGATCTGCAGTGGCCCTATTCTTTGCCCCGTGACCAAACGGGGGACCCCGCGAACCACACGGGACAAAACAATATTCAAAAAAAGAGTTGTCACGGAGACGTAAACACGCCATGACCGTTTTTTTCACCCAATTTGTGTTACGCGAATCCTTGACATGCCTTACAAATTGATTACATATTCACCTTTGTAGCACGAGGTGCTAAAGTACACATCAGCACAGAAATAGTGTGCATTACAACACATATAAACTGTTCACTGTTACCATGTGTAACTAGTTAAGGAACTGTTGCTACCTTACCATAAGCAATAATGAATGGAACAAATGTTTTTTTTTTTTTTTAAAGAAAATCGGGCAATCATTGAACCCTACCTTCCTGGGCAGTCACACGGCGCCCCGACGACTGCGCTAATGAGGCTTGTGAATGTTCCGTCGCTAATATACATATAATAGTAATTCAGCTAATTACATGCTACTAATCGTGAACGCTCGGCCAATCCCGTCATTCTTCGGGATCCCGCGAAAAAATAGGGAAATCAGCAGGCTTGAACTCTACCTTCCTGGGCAGTAACACGGCGCCTCGATCAACTGCGCTATTGAGGCTTGTGAATGTTCCGTCGCTAATATACATAAAATAGTAATTCAGCTGATTACATGCTACCAATCGTGAACGCTCGGTCAATCCCGTCATTCTTCGGGATCCCGCAAAGTAGTGTACGAGATGTTGCGAATGACATTCTACATTAGACTGGTTTACGAAAACGTAATTTCAGCAAGTAAAATGGTAACCTTTCAACGTTACAAAATATGTGTTTATACCATTCAAGTTTTTCAGACGAGTTTTCTAGGAATTCAAGTTGTAAAGCATGCTTATTGTAACTTACATCAGTCACAGTATGTTAACCATAGACAGAAATAAAAGCAATATAAGTCAGCTGCCTTCGGCAGGTGAATAACTCTGATCCTGTATATCAGTTAATGAAGTACAATAAGATTATTACTATAGTAACTTGTTCTGGTAGTTTGTATCAAATGCCAGATCAGGATCGCACGAGAGGCGTAGCCTCGAGTGTGCTACTGATCTGGCATTTACCTACGAGAGGTGATACAAGCTTCAGAAGTTACTATAGTAATGATCCTTGTATTATATACCACTTTACATATCATTAAAATAGAATAAAAAACCCCAAATTAAAACAAATTTATGTAAAGTCAAATTAACTGAAAACCACCAACAGGAAATACATGCAAACATGTACATTACACGCGCATGAAAACATGTACATTGCAACAACTACATTCCAACTTACATAATCTTAAATTAATCTTAAATTAATTAATTAACCCACAATGTTCACAAACGCACAAACAAACATTCTGATAGTTCACATTTCATGTTAAAACATCCATGGTTCTTAAAGGGACACTGTCCGTAAGTAAGCAGATATCGAGCATAACCAAATAACTGGCTGACTTTTATTCAGTATAATGTATACATGAAAACATGAGGATAGACCCTAAGAAGTATGTAGGAATACATTCGTGAGTTTGAAAAAAATAAGTTTTAATTATTATATGTAAATAAAGTGGGACCCACAATATTTACCTTTTCTGCGATCACGTGACTTCCATTAGCGCATTAGGTTTTCACCGCAGTATGTATAGCAAAATATGTATAGCCCGCTTAGCTCAGATGGGAACGTTGTCGACCTCTTTACGCTCACGCACGTTATTATTACGGCAAGTGTAATTTTAGTTTGGGCTGCGAGTTCAAACGCACAAAGCGGATTGACTTTTTTTTGTACCGCGATTGAATTCCATTAAACAATCTTGCTTTTAATTAGTAAATATTCAATAATGTTTAGTGTGTAATGTTTGCGAACATAATTATTGTGTTTTATAAGCTAAAAGTTACGGACAGTGTCCCTTTAATGTATTACTAGCTGGGCAATCCCCAATATTCCAAAATCTATTTTTAGTAGCATACTGATAACCTGTAGTGTGATACGGGTTGTTGTAAGAAAATGAAGGTACTAGGTATATAATAAAAGTTGTTTCCCTATGATTAACATTTTTTTTCAAACAAGGGTCATAACTCTAGATGTATGTTTCGAATTTCTACGAGCTTTCATTCAATTATTTTATAACTTGAAGATCGGATAAAAAAAATGAAGGCACTATTATAATGATCATAACTCTAGCGTTTCTTAAGCGATATGTATGGTTTTCGAACTTGTCCCAGCTTTCATTGATATTAAGACTCTGACTAAGTTTGGCGAAGATCCGATGCAAAATAAAGGTGCTATAGTGATGACGACAAAAGGCTTACGGACGGAAAGACAATAGACAACCTACCATGACTTAAGCTCTACTGGTCATTTGGTCAGCAGAGCTAAAAACGGAAAAGAAATGAAGATGATAGCATCTTTTATATCTAGCCAAAATAGTATTTGATATACTTTTGACTGACCCTTTCGCTGCAACAGTCGAAAACACCGATCTACGACCAGTGTAGACCCAGACCAACATACACACTATGTGCAGTCTGATCAGGGTTTACACTGTTCGTCACTCAGTAAGAATGTTTTCCAGAACACTTTATATATAACGTATTACCGGAAGGTTTGATTTCATTTTAGCAGACGTCACTTGAAATTTAGCGGCAAAAAACACTTACCCAGCATGCATAAAAAGCACGAAGAACCGTACACAAGGAATGTCGGACTTTTCAAAAGTTCGAAGTCGAACATATTGGATACATCACAGCATTTTGTCGTCTTAACTTCATCCGACATTTCACACTTGCCATTGTGTTTTGAACCTCCATTTAACAATGCTTTTGTTGTTTCACCTGTCTTATTCTTGCTTGTAGTTCTACCTAATTCTGCGCCCTCTAGCGGTCTTAAGAGGGCCGCAATGGGCACACCATTCAACACAATGGCCGCAATTATCCACATTGCCCCCTTCCACGTGTACATTTCTATGAGGAATTCGCTCAGCGGCGCAAAAACAAAGCCCCCAATGCCACTCCCGCAGACCGCTATGCCCGTAGCCAGGGCTCGTCTCTTCTTGAAGTAATGCCCAACCGTTACTATAGAAGGGAGATACAACAAACCCAAACCACCGCCTGAAATTAAAAACAGCATCGTCATGAATTTGGCGCAGTTGTAAAACGTGCATGCACTATGCGCAATGAATGTGGCGCAGTTGTAAAACGTTCATGCACTATGCGTCATGAATATTTTAAGGAGTAGTGGCATTTTAACATAGGGATGTTTATGGGAAGGGGTATTCATTCGGCCGTACTTTTGATGGAAATTCAGGTATTATGTCATTAATTTTGTTCTTATACTCATTTGTTCTCATACTTATTTTAGAGACTAAATGGTTTTTGTTAGAGATTGTTGCAGTTTAACATTTTTTTATTTACAAAGAAATATACATTTTATAATTGGATCATGATCAGGGATAGAGGCAAGAATTTAAGGAGTAGTGGCAGAAATAAGGAGTAAAGTGGCTGGCGACTATTTACAATGAAGGAGTAGTTTTGCCATGCACTATGCTTTAATGGCCTGGGGGAATACCCTGAACAGTATAAATCACAACAGCCATCGATACAATGCCCAGTTAACGATGCACGAGGGGCGTTCAAATAGTATGTTCACGTTTGTATGCGTATGTGTTCTAGTTTTCTTAATAAGGATTTCAAAAACACGAATTTAACAGAACAAGTATAGATGCTCAGTACGTGATGAGTCTATACGCCCGGCTAACATATTTAATGTCATATTGGAACAGCGGCCTTTGAGGGAAAGGAGATTAAGACTATTTTATCACACGAGATAATTTATGCATGTTCTGATTCGGAACATGTTCTAGTTTTATGTTTCCTACAATCGAGCATTACCGATACGCGTGCTCTTGGTCTAAACTATCATAAGTACGTATCGTGCACAGAAGATGCGGGTGCGGAACCGTCGTACTCCTTTGTCACTATGAAGAGTCATGTTAATGCATCTGCTGGTGTCATTATAGATCCGCCCCCGCAGTGATCCTCAATGTACTAATCAATGTTTATTACGTTACGGTGTACTTTGTTCTACTTTAGGTGTTGCATGCTCTAAGGTATTTACACAGAATATAGGTTAGTGCAAAAACAACATGCAGACGAATTATGTTGAATGCGACATACTTACCGCCTAATAACCCATACAGAAGTATCATCACTTGTACATTCGGCGACCACGTGCATAAGAAAAAGGAAACGGCTGCTAGAATGGCACCGAAAATGGCCACTTTACGGCACCCAAATACGGTGACAAGTATACTCGCAACTGGACCTGCAATAGGAATAATCAAAGTACTGAAAGTACTGAGCGGCGTAAGTTGGTCGAAGAGGATTTACTGTCTAGATCCTTTGTCATGTTGAAGGGGCGTGAAAGAAGCAGACTGCGTTGCATTTGTTTTGTTATATTTTACTGAAACAAAGTCATTCCATTTATGTGAAGAAGCAAACTTTCTAACCGCGATCGTTGTTAATTTTAGCTCATCTGCCTCATTCGTAAATCGGGAATATATTAACAATCTATTTTTAATTGTATGGTACTCGGTTTTACTTTAGCAATTCAGTACAAGAAAAACTGATGCACATCATCAGGTCGCCACAGGAATAAACCAAACAGTACAGAGAAAAAGGAGAATGCAGCAAATAATTATGGTAGTGCACATTTAATTTACCATTAGGGTATCCTATTGGTTTAATTGGCGGAGGGACTATAAACCTTAATTTAAAGGAAGTTATTTAAATAAAACAAATCAAGAGATATGCTTAAAGGGGTTGATGCACTGTTTTTAAACACGATTTATATAAAAGGGTTATGAAAAACTTGAAAAGCTGAAAGAATTATCAAAATGCCATGAAAAATGAATGAGATATGACCTATTGAAAATGTGCAAAGAACATAAATGGAGGCGGCCATCTTGGAACGATGACGTCAACGTGCCGTTTTACCATATATGGCATATTGACAAAATACACTTTAAAGCAAAGAAAATCACTCAACTCAACTATAATAGAGTGTCGCAACTTTGAAAATGAGGATGATAGCAATAGGCCTAGGTAGGCCTAGGTAGAACCTACGCCTAAAAATGATGAATTCGATATCCCATTCGCAACATCTCGTATGCGGCTTCGCAGAGGGATACCGAAGAATGACGGGTTTGGCCGAGTGTTCACGATTGTTCGATACCCTTGCCTTTTTACACTTGGCACTAAGAGGGTAACTTAGTACAATACAAAAAGCAAAATGTCTTATAGAAGGCCATATGATATTAACTTAAAGTTGATTTTCGAGTTAAAGGGACCATAAACGTTAAAGGGAAAACAATCTCAACACGACTGCCAAAAAGAAGCTCCTTAATATCAAACGTCTCAGCTGAAACAAAGTATGTCGTTAACATATAAATAGAATATTGTATTTTTAGAATGCAAAGGACTAGTGTAAATAAATAACAAATTATACAGTGAGTATATATTTACAAAAGAATGATGTTCCATAAACAGTACCAGATGTATACATGTAATTATAGACCATACATAGTACTAGATGTATACATGTAATTATAGACCATAAACACTACCAGATGTATACATGTAATTATAGACCATAAACAGAATCGCATCCGTGGTCGAGGGGGTAAACTCGCCGTGTTTAAAAACTTCTTCCCTCTAACCGACGCGAGTTCGAATCCCATTTGACAAGTAAGTGAGAAAGTGTCGATTCTTACGAATGACGGGAGGTATATACAGTACTACATAGGAATAAGTGGGTGGTCTGCCTCCTAAGATCGACCGTCATACATAGACTAAAATGTGCTGAGGTTAACACCAGACAAATGTTCAAGTCGACATTGATTACTGTTGTACTTGATATTGAGCGTTTGGCGTATTTTTCAAACATTTTCAAATTTTGTTCTCAGTATTAACCAACCTTTAATATATACCTATTTAAAGGGACACATGGCAATCTTGATTTTTTAAAAAAATTACGGTTTCCTCTTAACTTACATTTGTTAAATCATTAATATTAATTGTTAGAACAGTTCAAAGCAAATTATTTGTACATATTACTAATTTTTTATAATATTGCACAAATAATATATTTAAACAAGAGGCCCAAGAGGGCCTGTGGACGCTCTACTGGCTAACATGGCTCTTATAACATCAATGAAGCGAGTGACTGCCATTTACGTTTTTTAGAAAGTTTCGGGCAAAAAACAGCTTTTTAACTAAATCAAGGGCGATAACTAAAGAATCTGGTAAAGTTTGGTAAAGATCAGATCAAAAATGAAGGCCATACCGTATTAACAAGGCAAATATAGCATTTTTAACTAAATCAAGAGCCATAACTCCTCTGTTACTGGTCTGACTGGTCCAACATAGCGCTAAAAAAAAACTGAAAAAAACTGAAAAAAACTGAAAAAAAAAAAACGAAAAAAAAAATGAATTTAAAAAACAAACAAAAAAACAACAACAAATTAATAATTAAAAAAAATATAAATAAAACAAATAATAAATAATAATAAAAAAATAACAAAAAAAAAAAAAATAAATAAAAAAAATAAAAAAATAATAATAATGATTAAAATAAAATAAAATAAGTAATAATGTAAAAAAGAAAGTCATAAAATCTGGTAAAGTTTGACAAAGAGCAGATGCAAAATGAAGGCTCTATCGTGTGACGAGGCAAATTAAAGCATTTTTAACAAAATCAAGGGCCATAACTCCGCTGTTACTCGTCCGATCTGGCTGGTTTTTGAATTTGACCATGCTTTCATAGACATTAACCATTTGATAAAGTTTGGTAAAGATCGGATGAAAAATGAAGGCCCTATCGTCTTAACGAGGCAAAATATAGCATTTTGAAATAAATCAAGGGCCATAACTCCGATGTTACTGGTCCGATATGATTGGTTTTCAAACTTGTCCGAGCCTTCATTGAAATTAACAATCTGATAAAGTTTGGTAAAGATCGGATGAAAAATAAAGGCCCTATCGTCTTAACGAGGCAAAATATAGCATTTTGAACTAAATCGAGGGCCATAACTCCGACGTTACTGGTCCGATATGAATGGTTTTCGAACTTGTCCGAGCTTTCATTGATATTAACAATCTGATAAAGTTTGGTAAAGATCGGATGAACAATGAATCCCATATTGTTTTAACGATGCAAAATATAGCATTTTTAACTAAATCAAGGGCCACAACTCCGCTGTTACTAGTCCGATATGGCTGGTTTTCGAACTTTTCCGAGCTTTCATTGATATTAACAATGTGGTAAAGTTTGGTAAAGATAGGATGAAAAATGAAGGCCCTATTATCTTAACGAGGCAAAATTTAGTAATATAGCATTTTTAACTAAATGAAGGGCCATAACTCCGCTGTTACTTGTCCGATCTGGCTGGTTTTCAAAATCATCCGAGCTTTCATTGATATTAACAATCTGTTAACGTTTGGTAAAGATCGGATGAAAAATGAAGGCCCTATCGACTTAACGAGACAAAAGTTAACGATGGACGACGGACGGACGACGGACAACACGGCATCCCATAAGCTCTTAAGCTCTAAAAATTGTTAAAATAGTGAAGACAATTGAAATCTCAATTTTTTATTTGATTAAATGCAAGCAGTTTTGAAGTCAAAATGACGCAGGATAAGTAAATCGACAAGCAACTTTAAATGTTTAAATAAAACTCAAGATTGCCATGTGTCCCTTTAATCAGAGATTATATGAAAACTGTGTACATACACGGAACGAAAATTATCATATTCTTGTTGAAATACTTTCTCGGAATTCTACCACACAGTTTTTTCTTGGAATTCTACCACACAATTTATTCTCAGAATTCTACCACACAGTTTTTTCTCGGAATTCTACCACACAATTTTTTCTCGGAATTCTACCATACAGTTTACATTAACATTAACGTCATTTAGAGTGTCATCGCACAAGTTTGGAATAAAAGACGAGGAGATAGCACAAACCAGCAAAAATATCACTTTTATTTAAGATATGTAAACTTTATAATTCTTTAGAGGACGAATTTCATTTACATTAGCAGGTCCACTTCATCACGAATTCAGAGAAATATATCTAAATTTATAGAATTATTGCAATCTTTCTTTTTTAAAACTGTCAGAAGCTCGCCATTTTTATTCTTAAAATCTTTCAAAAAAACAACAACGAAACTTACTATATACCACAGGAGAATCCCTTCTTTGAAAATAATATGTGTTTGCCTAGTGTCGTTTATTACCATTTATTGTCAAATGAAACTGATGTAGAAATGTATAGACCTTTTTACTGAATAATTGTAATAATAAGATGTAAGATTATAAAAAAAAAAGATAATGTTATAACGATTATATTTATATATAAGAAATAGAACATCTTTACGGTGAATTATCGTGTAATATATCACGGTTTGTCGTTCAATTGTAAACAATAATTTCACCTGCCCGAAGTGTTTATATTCTAATACTCGTAAAATGTGAAAATAACGCTCACATCTGAAATATTTTGCATTGCTTTGCTTACTCTCCTAACGTTGCATAACGTAACAAAAGTTGCAGTGATATCTTTCGCATTGCCTTGCTTATTAATTACAGTGATATATCGTTGAATATAACGATATTTTAAACTAGGCTATATACTAAACCAAATTGCTAAGTATCAACCTAAGAATATGTCAAAAATATTCTCATTGTTTTGTGTATTTTGAGCTTGATTAGAGATACGGTTAAACTGCAAAATAACGAGTGTAAATCGTCTGCTCTGATTGCATGAACATATTTTAAAACTTTTAAGTCAATTTGTTTTCTTAGAAATAAGTTATAACACTTATACAACTGGGTATATAGGATTTTATTAATACTTCGAATTAGTGACGCTTTCGATGTTCCTAATTCTAAAATATGCCAGTTAAAATTATTTTTACATCATGTTTTACTAGCATTACCACTACAAATGGGTTTGCAAAATATTTTTTCTAAATATTTAATGTTAACGCTGAATTACAGTTACTTTAATTTCAAACAATATTCAATGTAAAGGGAGGTAATTTAAGATTATCCATATTTCATTTTTTTATAGACGGAAAATCTGCGACAAATGGGTCAACTTTTTATGTTTTTTTTCTATTATTTAATACCAATTTTAAGAATTTTATATCTTTAAGCGATCTTTGACTAATGTTATGTGTTTTATCAGTACATTTCATGTTTTTATATAAAGGTAGGGAAACTCTCAAAAGATGTAACAATTTAAACAACAAATAAATGTTTTACAAACTATGGGTCAAAACAAAATACTTATCATATATCTATTCTAAAATATATTTAAAATAAAAAAAATAGTTAAGATACAAAAGTTGATACTTAGCAGTTTTGTTCAGTGTATAGTGCGGGTGTATTATAATTGATTATTATATAAGAAACGTGTATTCAACAGTCGTACTATAATGAATCATCAATAATGACTGTTTAATTATAAATACGATGTGTTTTGTGTTATATACTGATAGGCCATTTGATCTTTGGTTTAATAAAGTTACCTATATATCTATCGGTAAAAAAAGTCGGCCTATGGCCATTTTTTGAGGTGACGACCCTATTTTATTGCCAATGATTTCGACTCTTTAAATAGAGAAATAGTTTATCTGAACATTTGCGAAATGGTGAAATGCCAACATTTATTTTTGTACACCTTGCATATAGAGTTTATAAACACAATTACAAGGTCAAATTGAGGACGTAAACGTTGCATAATCTAATGGGATAAAACAAGGAGGAATCTACGTTTCATTTTGCTGACCCAGTCTACGGACAAGTGAGCAATATGCAAAGCTTATATATGTCGCCTTTATATATGGAACTATCTATACACTAGATATATACTAATTAATCTTAATGTGCCAATTATTAGTAATTTAATTACCAAGTGTTTAAGCTGTATATATATATAAAGTTACACGAAGCCAGACATGCATGTACATTGACATTGCAATTTATGATAAACCAGTTTAATGTGATTAAAGCTACAACATCCGAATTATAATGTCTTACATTATTCAGTGTTTACCCAACTTTTTAAACCAATCAGATGGATCATAATTTCAAATACTGACTACATTTATTCATGAACAATTACTACCGACGCTCTTTGCAGGTTAGAGCGTGACCTATATAGAGAAAATCGATAAACCGTTGGTAAACACTAAGTCGTATAGAGTTTATAAAGAAAAATCTTCACCATTAAGAAACCGCAGTCGGTTGCCTCCCTCTCTTTCGGTGTGTTAATGGGAAGCTTTCTCTTCATAGCATTTATCCTATACGAATTCTTTATATTACTTACATAGTTTACTTAACATATATATACTGAAAGGTAAAAGAAACGCAGGGTGCGTATTTCCGCTATATATTGTAAGTTTAATATGCTACTGCTAATCGAATGGTACAGGGCAACATTAGGCCTGTCCTTTTAGAAAGAGTGTTTAAACAGCACTGAACACACCAATACACCTTTTAAAGTTTCATTATCGTCAGAATGCGCATTTGGCTCAAGCAGGTGAGCAAACTTAGGTTTTAAATGTTGATCACTTAACATTAAATACAGTTAAATTCAATTTTTCAAAGAGGAACTTCAGCATTTATGAATTTCTTGTTACAACGTGTACTGTGATTAAAACGTCTACAACATCACAGTTGTGTCCTTTCTGACTGCACTTTTTTTTTACAAAACATCTTGGGATTTCTTTGGAATATATATGGAATTAAGTGTGCAGTATATTCAATATATAGCGGAAATACGCACCCTGCGTTTCTTTTTCCTTTCAGTATACCACCGATCCATTGAACAAGTAACGTCGATAACGAACGTATTATGTCACCTGAAATTGATTCGAATCAAGAACAGTTCACTTTCTTTGTCACTTTGCGTACCACTGTGCCATTGAGGAAATGGTTTAGGCTGATTTATCGTCGCTATACAAACACATGCATTTCAAACTTATCAATAATTGATAAAATCGATGAAGTTCACACAGTTTGTTTTGTCTAAATACCTGTTATCATTTAACTTCATTTTATCATACTATCCCGAGGGACAGAAACACGTTTTAATTGGCAAATGTATTGCTAGACGTAAAGAATACCGATCTCCACATAACTTCAAGAGTTTTGAGAAAAATAAATAGTGCAGACGTTTGTTATACTGAAGGTATAAATGAATCTGTACATAAAGCATGCACTAAAGTCTCGAGAAATAGTGTTCTCGCTTTAAGCAGGTTTTTTTTTTATATAAGAACCCTGTTTAAGCTAGTGTACATGAAATTAAGCTACCGAAACCGGGTATGCGTTAGAACGCCGCCATTTACTATTTTATCGATACAGGTAAATCGATCGTAAGCGCGTTACATTTGAAAAGTTAAAATTTCAGCCAACATCTCAAATTAGGCAGTTTTTACAGCCCCTTTTTACGGCTTTCTGTTTTAATCAACATCACGAAATTACATTCTTGACAAAGATAAATATGTCTACTAATCACTTTTTGTTATTATTAATGCCTAATATAACCCATACTTCGTATCTCGTTTGCAATAGCTCCACACCATTTTTAATTCTATAAAATTAAAAATTTAGCTGATATCTCAAAAGGCACATTTTCATCACCTCTTTTTAGGCTTTGTCTTATAATCACCACCATGAAATTACCTTCTTGACGAAGATAAATATGTTTACTATTCACTTTTTGTTATTATTAATGCCTAAATAACCCGTAGTCTCGTATCTCGTTTGCAATAGCTATACACTGTCACCATTTTTTATTTGGCGCAGAGTGGCGCCATCTTTGTTACACGGAACCGTCTGGTAAAATGTGCTTTTAAACATGCAAACAAATACACGCTCCGTATCAGAGGACACAATGTGAATAAATAATACTTATGTTTACATTTAGCACCTTTATTGAGTTTGTAAGTGTAATAATCTATAAGAATTTGCTGTTTTTCACACACTCGCGAAACAACCGGAAGTAGTCATTTTCACGGAGTAGTGAAACACATGCGCGACAACATAAATCGGCAAAACGAGCCCGTTTCTCCTCCCTATAACGTACTCCCTGGTTATACACGCGACTATGTAGCTTTAAGCATATTTTATAATTTAGTTTATATGACAAGTAGGCATATGTTACATTTACAATTTATATGGACATGCATAATGAAAGAACATATATTAAACTGACTACAAAGACGTATCATTAGTTATGCAGGTCGTAAATAATCGTACGGCGCCCGTCTCATTAAACTTTTAACCTGACCTAAATGTATGATTGAGCGCTCGTAATTAATTAAAAGGAACGGCTTTGATAGCTCAGCGGAGCTGCTCACCTCTGCATCGCATGGGTTCGAGCTCGGTGTTGGCATGTCTGATGGGAACCTTCACCCTTAATCTCATCTTCCTCTGAGGCTGCTGTCGCAAAAGAACCTCACATGTCTTCAATGGGACGTAAAACTCCATTCAGTTTTATATTATTAATCATGTTAATTAAAACGACAAAACTTAACCTAACGATAAATCATGGAAGCAAAGACGGAGTTGATGTTCATTTTATAACATATAGCTGCAACATATATACGGGATACATGCGATATAGAGGTGAAATAGATATATAAATGATATAATACATGTATGCGACATAAAGATGCGGTATAGAATATCGTTATGTGCTAGTGTCAAATTGCTTCGGACGTCAAGTGGTTATTACATATTCATTGTCGCTCGCCAAATATCGGAATAAATGTAAACTTTATTAATACAAAGACCAAATGACATATCAGTATACAATACAAAACACATCCAACTGATGAATACACGTTTGTTATTTTATAATCAAATACATGTATTAGATAGTTTATTAATATAAAAAGCCTTAGGCCTATCAGTATACATCTACTAGCGTAATTAACGAAATGATAACAATAATTATAATAATAGATGTCCCAATGCATTATAACTACTCAAAACTATTTAACCTCATGCAATGAATAAATGTAGACGCATTTTTTTCTGAGTTATAATAACTTCTACCAGCATAACCACAAATACAGGTTATGTATATAAGTATGTACGACATTCTTCGCATTCAGCAACACGAACGTTGCCTGAGAATGTTAAAGATGAAAACATGTAACCGCGCAATGTACGCCTTATACTCGTGCATGAATGTTACTGGCTTGACACCACATTATATCGTACTATTGACACCACATTATATCGTACTATTGACACCACATCAATCGTACTATTGACACCACATTATATCGTACTATTGACACCACATTATATCGTACTATTGACACCACATTATATCGTACTATTGACACCACATTATATCGTACTATTGACACCACATTATATCGTACTATTGACACCACATTATATCGTACTATTGACACCACATTATATCGTACTATTGACACCACATTATATCGTACTATTGACACCACATTATATCACACCACATTATATCGTACTATTGACACCACATTATATCGTACTATTGACACCACATTATATCTTACTATTGACACCACATTATATCGTACTATTGACACCACATTATATCGTACTATTGACACCACATTATATCGTACTATTGACACCACATTATATCGTACTATTGACACCACATTATATCGTACTATTGACACCACATTATATCGTACTATTGACACCACATTATATCACACCACATTATATCGTACTATTGACACCACATTATATCGTACTATTGACACCACATTATATCGTACTAAAATCAACAGGATAAGGGTCGTACAGTTTACGGAAGAAGCGATCATGGTGGCCCATTGAAAGCATGTTCGACACTGAATCCGGAGAGCGACCATGGTGGCCCACTGAAAGCATGTTCGACACTGAATCCGAAGAGCGACCATGGTGGCCCACTGAAAGCATGTTCGACACTGAATCCGGAGAGCGACCATGGTGGCCCATTGAAAGCATGTTCGGCACTGAATCCGGAGAGCGACCATGGTGGCCCACTGAAAGCATGTTCGACACTGAATCCGGAGAGCGACCATGGTGGCCCACTGAAAGCATGTTCGACACTGAATCCGGAGAGCGACCATGGTGGCCCAATGAAAGCATGTTCGACACTGAATCCGGAGAGCGATCATGGTGGCCCATTGAAAGCATGTTCGACACTGCATCCGTACAGCGACCATGGTGGCCCATTGAAAGCATGTTCGACACTGAATCCGGAGAGCGATCATGGTGGCCCATTGAAAGCATGTTCGACACTGAATCCGGAGAGCGATCATGGTGGCCCATAGAAAGCATGTTCGACACTGAATCCGAAGAGCGACTATGGTGGCCCATTGATAAAAGCATTTCGACTCTGAATCAGGAGAGCGACCACGGTGGCCCATTGAAGGCATGTTCCACACTGAATCCGTACAGCGACCATGGTGGCCCAGTTGAAAGCATGTTCGAAACTGACTCCGGTGAGCGATCATGGTGGCCCATTGAAAGCATGTTCGACACTGAATCCGGAGAGCGACCATGGTGGCCCATTGAAAAGCATGTTCGACGCTGAATCCGGAAAGCGACCATGGTGGCCCATTGAACAGCATGTTCGACACTGAATCCGGAGAGCGACTATGGTGGCTCATTGATAAAAGCATGTTCGACTCTGAATCCGGAGAGCGACAACGGTGGCCAATTGAAAGCATGTTCGACACTGAATCCGTAGAGCGACCATGGTGAATCCGTAGGGCTACCTTGGTGGCCCATTGAAATCATGTTCGACACTGCATCCGGAGAGCGACCATGGTGGTCCAATGTAAACATGTTTGACACTGCATCCGTAGAGCGACCATGGTGGCCCATTGAAAGCATGTTCGACATTAAATCTGTAGAGCGACCATGGTGGCCCATTGAAAGCATGTTCGACACTGCATCCTTACAGCGACAATGGTGGCCCATTGAAATCATGTTCGACACTGCATCCGGAGAGCGACCATGGTGGTCCATTGAAAGCATGTTCGACTCTGAATCCGGAGAGCTACCACGGTGGCCCAGTGGAGGACATGGGTTCGAGTCTCACTGGCGCCACTGCGTTAAATCGGTGTGACAATAAGCAAGACGGTTTCCCTATAGCATCGTCTGTCGGATGGGGAAGTAAACCCTGCGGTCCCGTGTATCGGAGTCGTTCCTCCGATCACGTTAAAGAACCAAAGGAATCTATTCGATAGTAAAAGTTGGGCACGGTTTCCGGACAACTAATAGTATATGTATCCCCTCTCTCTGGGGCGCCTCGAAATAACCTATATAAAGTTTTGATGAGCCGTTAAACAACAATTCATTTCCTTTTCCCCCGAATAAATTACTTCAATAGACAAGCATTGTCAACCGTTTAAAATTTATTCTTAGCTCGTATTATGTCGTCTTCACTACCCACCAATTTACATAATGTCAGTGTTGTTGAACATGTATTGAATCAAAAGTAGTAGAAGAGTATATATACTTTTTGTCGACCTGTAGCGTTGTTGTTAAACGGTGTTTTACGTCATTTTCTGCACATTTTCAGCACATTTTAGGCTAAATATGACGGTCATTTTTTTTCGTGGTGGAGGCAGACCACCCTCTTTTTCCTGGGTAGAACACGTACTGTATACTGTATAACCCCGCCATCCGTAAGTAACGACACTTTCTCACTTACAAGTCAGGCTCCCAGTGGGATTTCGACTATAGTTAGAAAGTGTCGATTCTTACGGATGGCGGGAGGTATACATTACTGACTGGTTCTACCAAGGAAAACCGAAACAGTGGGTTGTGTACAACGGGGAAGCATTGTACCTCTGACTTGTACTACTACTACTACTACTACTACTACTACTAATGAATACATACTTTATTTAAATAGAGAATTCATTTGAATTATACTCCTGACATAACGTAATTCATGTCACTGATGTCAATTTCTAATTATCATAAGAAACACATCTATTTTACACTTGGCCGTCACTTTTTAGAATATAACAGTGTTTTATAACTAAACTGATCACTATATTTATTTCTATGACATGCGGGCTGAGACTCGGGCTGAGACTCGGCCTGAGCGAAATATAGAACATTCATTGCAAACCCCCAAAATCCAGATAAAGCTGCAGAGTAGTATATCAAAAATATGCCACTTACCAATCCCGAGATATGTTCCATTCATGACCGATATAATCCATGATGTAAGACTCTTGCTGGCCTTGAAGTGGATCAGCAACTCTTTGAAGAATATTCCGAATGAAAACGAAATGCCATCCAGAATGACACCGACCATGAATGCACTGAACGTCACCACCCAACCCCACCCACCGTCTGGAGCGTTGTCATAACAACTTGTGGCGCGTTCTAATTGCTTCCCATTCCGATCCCGACAAGAACTTCCGTTATGTGTTTTTGGAGATTCATTATTGCACTGATTTGGTTCTTGCGATAAACTGTTTTGGAGATCGATCGTCACATCATTGGTAAGAGACGCTTTACTGTCTCTGTGATTTGTATTAACAAGTGCATCCTCCAACTCTGATTTCTTATTTCCATCCAACAAAGGCGCATTTGCATCTAAATCTAAACTAGTCCTATTGCCGTCTGGTATTTCCCCGCGTTCTCTATTGTTCCCATCACTCGATGCTCCATTTTCGTTTGCAGACATTATTAAATCGCGACTATCCTCTCAACAACATCCGCGGTACTCTCTCCAACCTGACTGATGCTATAAGTACAATATGCTCATTTATCTTGTTATCAGTTGACATGTTATTCAAACGTGTCGATTATGATCTGTATGACCACTGTATGGGATACGCGCTGTGATAGTTTCATGTCGGTCTGCATACGCGACAGATTTCGGTGTGTATGCGATAGATGTCGGTGTATTATTATGTGTTAAAAGTTTAAACAGGAAAACAATAAGTATTGTACTTATTATCCAGGAACCCGAGTTGTATTTATCCGGTATCTATTTGTAAACCACTCGGACGGTCATGTGCGCGAGCGATATTTATAGATTATTAGATTTGTATTGGGATATATGCACGAGTTCTTTTTGCGTATTAATATTGCGCGACTTTAATATTTATGCGAAAATCAAATCTATATCCCCATATAAATCTAATAACCTTTTTATTGCATACGTATTTTTAAATTAGAGAGCATAAAATAAGTTGTAACATGTAATTTTCACCAAAAACATTCATTTGAAACAAACATATTGTCATTACATAATGGGAATTTTCACAATGAAATCGACATTGTTTACATCACGTGACATACTTTCTTTGAGTGCAACAACATACACGATATGGGCGAATATTGAAAGTAAATGCGTATGCAATAAGTAGTATATATTACTTACTTTTAGAGTTAGAGCATTTCGTCGAAAACAGATCATCCCTTTCAAAGAAGTCATTATGTCAACATTAGCATGAAATATAGTTTTTAAATGAGTTGATTTTATTCAACAGATATATACCTATCATTGTTTCACTAATGAACTAAACGAAAATTATAGCTAATTTGAAAATATTTTTGGTCATGGATGTCGAGCTTACGCGTCTCATAATGTCCTTGATGTCGGTACTACGGGCTCTAGATGTCGATATATTGTACGCTGGATGTCGTTTATGGGCTGTATAGTTAACTGAGTTAGATGTACACTGAGTTGAGTGACTGTGTCCTGTGAATGCTACTCTTTCTGTTGGACTTATAACCTTTTATTTAGAAATTCTGTTCATGCCCACGATTTGGAAGTGTCGGGACGCATATATTGATCACCGGGGCCATACTTTATTCCTTGCGTCCGTCTGTACAATGTACGTGAGATTAGGAGGTTATTTGTAAGAACTGTTCACGTTCGTCTTTCCACTTTGTGGGTTGTCCCACAATGTGTGTCTTAAAAGATGTAAAATTGTTATGGGGTAAAGGAACAGAAACATTGTCAAGATTAGTCTATACAAGTAATGCGCTAGAGTTGAATTAGGCAGGGTGTGTCGACTAAAGCCATGCCAAAGGTCAAGGTCACTGGTTAAATACTACAAACGTAGATATAAAAGTGGAGGAATGCGTTGGGTCAATTGCTAAACATGCAGGGCGTTGCCAAATGATAAGGTCACAACCTGTTTTGATAACATTGTTAAAGAGTTCACTAAAGATAGTATAAACGTAATCATGACCTGGATTATAATCCTAGTTTACTATCATTATTGTGAATCAAATCATATTACACGCATATGTTCCCGCTATCAAACGTTTTCGACGTTCTCGTGTTTTCGACGGCCTATTATTTCGGATTGAGCATGATTTCAGAGTTCACCGTTTGAAGATTTCTTAACAAACACAATGAAATATCATCGCTATTTTTTCGAGAAAATATATACAATCAAGTAGCTAGTTTCAATAATAAATAAATAAATAAATACCCGTTTTCCCCTTTCACACTAATCCTTTTTTAATAAATTCCTTTACATATAGGTAACATCAATAGCTTTAATTCGTATAAATACAATTTAAAACAATTTCTTTTCAGAAAACAGGATATAAACTAGCTGATATTACTATATAATTATGTCGCTGTTGGGTTGTTGTTATTTTTTTTTCTCTTGAGTGCAACTGGCACTGTATGCATGTACTTGCTTAAATATTCGTCATATATGACACTATAGATATCTTGATTATGAATTAAGAATATTATGAATGTATTAACCAATGAGTGTTTGTCGGATATGAAGTATTGTTGTGTATATGGATGTTTGTGTATGTGCGCATGAGTATGCATGTTTTTATATGTATTTATAACTGTTATAGCATTATTGTTCGAAGGCCACATTGAAAATAAGTGTTTGTATTTTATATGCATAACTTAATGTGTTTTAAACTTCGTTAAATAAATAAATAAATTATTATTATTATTATTATTATTATTATTATTATTATTATTATTATTATCCCAAAACTTCCTTTCCCACTAACGTACGGACTGTTGATTTAAACAATCAATGCATGTCTGTGCTGGCTGAATCATTGTCAATGCAAAGCTCTCAACATCTTCAAAGTCTATAGTACAACAAAAGTTATGCACAAACTGCATTACCCCTCTTACATGTTTTTCTGTTAGTTTCACTCTATCTCGAGTACCTTATATAAGCTTTCATAAGAATATTAAGAAGTTGTATGCAAACAGTTTTGAGTTCTTAACAATTTGGAGCCATATATGACTATTTTACCTGAGGTCAATATGACACATTTTGCAGATGGGTGCATGTGTGATTCTGCACTAACATTTAAGTAAACCGTCTAGGGTATCGTTTTTAATTCCCATGATGTAAAGGAGCCAGACAGTTTCTCTGCGAAACTCCGTAAAGTGAAAGAAAACGTATCTGTGAGTTCCTGTGATTATATTAAAAACTGTTGCGTTGAAGTTAGTTAATAATTTCTAGATTTATAGTGTAATTCTTTGGCCAAATAATATTTATATGTAATATAGAATACATGACGTCATTCACCGGACATGCACAATGAGTATCCTCCATAATGTATCAAAAGTGAACAAACTAAGATCGAATGTGTTAACTTTTTATTTCCGGAAGATTTTGATATATCTTTAATTTCAGAAAAAATAGTTATTTTCGAATTACAAATACATTGTTGTGGATTTTGTGTTTGCTTTTTTGTTGTTGTTTTATGCAATCCACACTCAGATGTATGCTTACGCCGTCGAAAATCGATGACGCCGGGATAAAACGTGCGCTTAAATCAAACCCAATGTTCCAAACCTAAATGTGACATCAAGGAGCATACGCAATAATCTTTCGTCAATATGGTACCAATTCTATCATCCATGTGACCCACATCGTAATTTCATACAACTGTTCAACTATTATGAACATGATTTGACGATTGTATAAAATTGTTTAAATGGGAAAGATGACGACACACTACCCTTTGAATACATAAACATGTTTGTGGAAAGAAATATATTTGATATTCATATGACTGAACTTATCTGTTAAAATGATGCAGATTCAATAATTTGAAGTCGTATTACTTTATCAAACCATCAGGCAATATATATTCAATCAGTCGAAATCCAGCGCTCACAGACCTACATCTAAAAGGGATGGAAATAGTAGGCAAATGAACAAACTTTATTGATTCCCATCAGGTTATCCCTTAAACAATCCATAGTTTACATTTTTTGACATCAGTTTTCCCCATAATTCAATTGAAATGATACCGACATCTGTCGCGCATGCAGACCGACATCATATTATCACAGCGCGTATCCCATACATTGATGACTCTCCAGAGAGGTTAATCCACTTACAACTGCGAGTTCTATTTCCTCACATGGTTACATTTTCTTCCGTTAAGTTCACTGTTCACATGTAAGCAATATATATAGAGAATAATAAATGGGTATTTTCATATCACACACTATATCAGGCCTGAGACACCATATCAGACCGAGATCTTTAGCTCGAGGGCTGATATGGGTCGAGGGCCTGATATAGGGTGTGCAATGACACTATTTTTTCTTCTTTTCTATTTATCATATACTTCAGCAATGACTTTGTTGAACTGTCAACTTCAGCTAACTTACTACGCTGTTTTCCAGGGAGAAAACTATAATATTATCAATAGATGTAATCCCATTCTGATGTCTTCACGTCTGTTGCGTAAGTCTAGATCTACACGACTTTTTTTCCGAAATTTGATTTAACATGAATGCCATTGAATTTGAAATTGTCTAATTCAGAAAATGAATGGTCACATGTGGTTCATATTTCATCCGCGGATGGTTCTATATCATTGAATTTATTATTTGTTATTATTTGTTAAACTCTCTTTATGATCTTATATTTGTTTCTTTATTTATACTTTATGACAGATGGTGTGACAGGTGTAACAGGTGAATGTGTGAAGACGTGTTTTTATGGCGCTGTGAAAATTTACAATTTTGTACGAGGAATGTGCTAGACATTTTGGCCGTCAGAGTGAATGGGTGAGTTGTATGAGTGTATAGGATGTATGATTGTGTGTTTGTACTTTTTCATTGTTTAATGTAAAAATTGCGTTGACCTGTCACATATTAACAAATGTAATATGTATTTATATGACGAGAAACATTTGTTTAAGTCATAAATAAAGAATATGTTCTGTTCTGTTCTGTTTATTTAACTATCCTCTCTTTTATTTCATCTTCTAAGCATTACTAGTCAAGTCATTTCCGTTGAGTTATGGTCAAAGATGACAGCTCAACGTACAAGTATAGCCAATAATCTGGCGCGAAAAGAGGATGGAATGCAGACGACAAACCATACGTTTGACAAATCGTATACAATCGTAACTATTCGGTAATTTCCGTATCACTCCCCTGAAAGAGTCATAAAGAACATTCGGTTATTTCCGTAATATGACATTGTTTTACCCTTTATTTCACGCGCAACTAAATCCTGATTGATATGACTAGCTAGGTCTATGTCGTATCGTATATTCAAAACAACGTATTTATAGGGTAGTATGTGATAAAGCTATTTATCATATACTTCCCTACAAATATGTTGTTTTTTGAATATACGATACAGCTGGTCATATCAATCAGGATTTCGTTGCCAGACAATAAAGCTTTATCACACGCGTGAAATATAGGGTGAATAAATGTCATATCACGGAAATAACCGAATTTTCATCTCGATCCTTTTACCGGAGTGATACGGAAATAACCGATTAGTTACGATTGTATATGATTTGTCACGGGTATTGTTTGTCGTCTGCGTTTCATTAGTTACTTCCATCCTGTTTTCGCGGCATATTGTTGGCTATAGAATCATTAGCCGTGGATAAAATAACCATTTATGACAATTCACCTTGATTAGAAAATTTCAATTTCAATGGAATTCATTTTCAATATGATTTCGGACAAAAATAAATGTTGTGTACCACTTACGCGACAGACATGAGCACATCAGAATGGACTAGATCTAAAAAAAAAATCTCCCATGGAAAACAGCGTACTGAGTGAGCTGAAGTCGAAATTTCGACAAAGCTCAAGTATATGATAAATAGAATAAAAAATGTGTATTTTCATATCACACCCTACATCAGGCCCTCGACCCATATCTGATATGGCGTCTCAGGCCTGGTATATATTATTCTCTATATGCTGTGTCGGCGGTAACGACAAAATGTATTGTATTACTTTAAACAGTCATCAAAGCGAAACTCGATACATCTGACCTCATTCGTTTGAATAATTAACACACATGTTAAAATATGATACCAGCATATAATTACATTACATCGCACTTTTGACTCCGCCGGAACAAACTGGAATCACAGGAAACCTACGAACTCGTCTTTTTTCCTGAAAATATAACACAATTTACTACAAAGTGTATTCGTGATGAAATTATTTGAGCAAACAAAACTACATATATATATACTGACTCTAAAAAGGTTACGTTTCTTTTTCTTTAAGTAGACATTTTACATAACGAAGTAAGTATCATGTAGCTGCGTGACGTTATTATGTTACAACATTATGCATTAAAAAGTGGTAAGTTTGAAATACAAAGCCACTGATATTGAGTTAAGACTATAATACGTATGTCTGTATACTGTCTGACATGTAGGCTATTATTAAAGGGACACACGACAATCTTTAGTTCGCTAACACAATTATCCTCACCTCGAGTTATTAATCCTGAATATCATTTTGACTTTTTAAATCTGCTTGAATTTAACTAAATAAAATCTATATTTTTTGCAATAGTTCCTCTATTTTGTAGAAGAAATAAAGTTATTTTGAGGTATCTAATCTACGTCTATGTCCACTGACCTAAATTCGAAACATAAGCATTGACCACAAGATAATTTGTTAAAATCAGACCTTACAACTATGTACTATGCCCACTTTCTATCCGATAATCAAACAGTATTTTTATCATCGTTTGAAAGGAAAGTAAGAGCAATAGATTGCTATAGAATAATAAATGACTATGTAGATAGAAATAGAAATGCATAATCGAAGGCTATATTCTCCGTACTTTGATAGCTGCGAATTGAATTGGGTCTTAAGGCGCACCAACACCTGAAAGGCTATATGGCGCCTAACATGAATGAACATGCCAGGCTCATCCTCCATTTACATCAAGATAAAATATGGAGAATGGGCCTAGAACCTTCTTACCCTGAACTGCAGAGTTGCTGTAAATTCTATAGTACACACTCCATTTACGATGGAGCCACGTTTCCACGTTTGCATACGCGGTGTCATGATAAAGACATTGAATGAGCATGATAAAAAATGACAAAATGACAAAATGAAAATGAATAGTGGGGTCCTACCCCTCTGCATGTGATGGTGTTTTTTTGAGACTGCAGTGGTTGTATTCTACCCCGGAAACCACAAGGGGGTGATGCCTGCGAGTCACACCTTTGAACACTTCAAATCGTTTCGGACTTTTTAAACTTTGTTTTCAAAAGTATGTCACCAGGATGACATATACCAAATGCTTAATAGTGTCCAAGTTCTTTCAACAGACAGTCTGACAAATTAACTTGTTTAGATCAAGAATTCATTAATTCAGTATGAAGTACGTTTAATGTGCATTTCCACTGTATTAACCGTAGTCCGTGTCACAAAATGCAACTACATAACATTCATAATTTAATGGTTTATCCTAGGTGACTTGTAAATATGGTTCTATCTAGTTCATAACTGGCAGGATCTCGTGAAATCCATCAGTCCACCAGATTCGGTGTAAAATTCATTAGACCAGCACTATTGGCTAGCAAATACGGGCAGGAATTGCACGAAGAATTGAATCGATGTCTTCAATTAAAAAGGAGGGTTATAACGACTAAATTTGAATTAATGTTATTTAATTAGTTTGTGTTGAATGTATATGCATTTCTATATATTTATGTCAATTGTTGTAAGGACCCGTTTTGTTAAACTGAATTTTGCAATCCAAAGTTCGGTATAAATACCATGTGAATGAAATACAGTGAGACAAAATAGCAGATTGTATACTGATCAAAATAAGTTAAGAACCATCCCTTCTTTATTTCAATAAGATTAAAGTTTGCATAATCGCACAAGTTTAAATACATACTGCGTTTCAAAAATGGAAACTGTTTCCTGTTTCTGTATTTTTTAGGAACATTTTACAATTTTGAAAAAATTCAACAGAATGCTTTTTTTTTCACCCAAAAAGGTTATTTCGTATTATTTTCATGACTATTGATTCTTAACAAACCTCTGTCACCATTTTCTTTAGAATAACTCTACAGATAAGCGTGCAGTGCCAAATACGCAACTAGGTTTTGAAAATTTACTTCATTTAGGATGGGATAACAAATCAGCGTTTTCAAAACTGCTCGGTGTATGCATTTAAACTGTCAAAGGTTAGTCAATTTCGGGGAAAATTTAGATTTCGTGTCCTTAGTTCCATTCGTAGTGATTAAACGTAATGAAAAAATTGACAAAACATATTAAAACTTTTAGTAATGTTGTTTTGTGGCCAATTAGTGATTTTTAGAAATTATCGAAAATCTCGAACTCCTTTTAATTAACAGAACAATGTATATCAATATTTTGTTCTTTCATCTAATGCAGAAGACCTGACAATGTCCAATTTAATCCAACATTGCTTAGACATTCGGTGTAACCGTTTGAAAATGGTATGTAGTTTATTTCACTGGTAAGCATATGGGGAAATATTCCTGAGGTCCTTACTATTTTGAGGAGTATATATACGGTGGTGTAAACGAACAGATGCATTAATTTGCTGGTTTGTTGTAGTATCGGTGTCAGTGTCGGCCACTGACACTTATACGTATTATAGTACAGAAAATAACTTATCGTTAAATTGTTGTCTTACACACGTCTATACAAAGAATACTTTGCGCTTTATTTTATACTCACCAAAAAAAATGTACCCCCTTTTTTGCTTGTATTCCCATGGGCAATTTTTTTCGGGCGTAGGACAGCTTGAACAGCGCTTTAATTAAACAATGTTCGATGTTTTTAAACACAATTCACTGAGTACTAAATATTGCTTGAAACAGTTTCAAATTTTGGCAAGAAATAATCTTGTATGGCTGCTATGGAAACCTTAAAGGGAGGTAATTTGATGATTTTGGATAATCAAACGCAATCGGTGTTGCGTTTTCTGTGATTTTTTTTCGAAAGCAGCGTATAGAGAAATTGTCTGGGACAATGTTTTAATATATTTTTACCAAAAATGCATGGTTTAGGTGTACCGGAAGTAAATAAACTCCCATTGAGCCCTAGTTGGTCATTTTTCAAAATGAAGTTCAAACTAAGATTCACTTACATACTCTTAGTGATGTGGCCTTCCTCTCTAGAAACTGCTGAGAAAAGCAGGGGTCATGTGGCATATAAGAAAATAAAATTCTGATCTTTACTGCCACCGTAAACAAAATGCATTCATTCGGCACCCCTTACATGTATTCTACTTTCATTTTCAAAACCTTCAAGTGATAATTAAAATCAACATATAGCCATGCAAATTATTCTTACCTCTCACAAACAAGTCAATGAACCCATTTCAGCCAAAAAAACAGACCCTAAATACTCAAAAATACCTTTTATCACAAGAACAAGTGACGGATTATATTATTGGGAACTCCTTTCGACTACTCCAGGCATGAATACCAATGTGATTTACTTCTTGTATGCCTTTAAGGAAAAGGGGGATAACTCCATTGTGTACTGAACTTTTCAAATAAATAATTTGTTTGGACTATTGGTTATTCTATATACATCATTTATTTCTAACCGTTTTGCTGTCTATATAATAAGGGAAAGAAAAAGGGGTACTTTTTATTTTTGTTCAGTATATATTAGTAAATGCTTCGTTGTTTATGTAATATTGTGGACGGCGTTACAGTCCGACCCAAGTTCATGACAATATAGCACGGTTTATTGTTACTGTACTTAATCTGAAGGAGATTGCGTTGATTATTATGCTTTAGATCGGACTACGCTACGCTTTATATTGAGTATAATGACAACGGTGTCGTACAACTAAGATTACATAGTTACGTTTAGAATGTACCATTGTCTAATATAAGACGTATATGTTATTACTACCGACAACTCCAAGGGCTCTATGGTTAGCGGACACAAATCATCGTCGTAGGGCGATATATAATTATTAGGTCGTCGTGGGACGAGCTTCACGTCGTCGTTGGACGATACATAGTAGGTTGTCGTGGACGAGTCTCACTTCGTCGTTGGACGATACATCGTAGGACTTCGTGAGACGAGCCTCACGTACGTCGTCGTTGGCCGATGCATAGTAGGTCGTCGTGGGACGAGCCTCACGTTGTCGGTGGACGATACATAATTATTAGGTTGTCGTATGACGCGCCTCACGTCGTCTTTTTACGATAAATAGTAGGTCGTCGTGGACGAGTCTCACTTCGTCGTTGGACGATACATCGTAGGTCGCCGTGGGACGAGCCTCACGTTGTCGGTGGACGATACATAATTTTTAGGTCGTCGTGGGACGAGCCTCAAGTCGTCGTTAAACGATACATAGTAGGTCATTGTGGGACGAGCCTCACGTCGTCGTTGGACGATACATATTAGGTCGTTGTGGGACGAGCCTCACGTCGTCGTTGGACGATACATATTAGGTCGTCGTGGGACGAGCCTCAAGTCGTCGTTGGACGATACATCGTAGGTCGTCGTGAGACGAGCCTCACGTACGTCGTCGTTGGACGATACTTAGAAGGTCGTCGTTGTACGAGCCTCACGTACGTCGTCGTTGGCCGATGCATAGTAGGTCGTCATGGAACGAGCCTCAAGTTGTCAGTTGACGATACATAATTATTAGGTCGTCGTGGCACGAGCCTCAAGTCGTCGTTGAACGATACATAGTAGGTCTTCATTGGACGAGCCTCACGTCGTCGTTGGACGATACATATTAGGTCGTCGTGGGACGAGCCTCAAGTCGTCATTTAACGATACGTAGTAGGTCATCGTGGGACGAGCCTCACATACGTTGTCCTTTGCCGATACACAGTAGGTCGTCGTGGGACGAGCCTCACGTCGTCGTAGAACGATACATAGTAGGTCGTCGTGGGACGAGCCTCACGTCTTCGTTGAACGATACATAGTCGGTCATCGTGGGACAAGCCTCAAGTTGTCAGTGGACGATACATAGTAGGTCGTCGTGGGACGAGCCTCACGTCGTCGTTGAACGATACATAGTAGGTCATCGAGGGACGAGCCTCAAGTTGTCAGTGGACGATACATATTAGGTCGTCGTGGGACGAGCCTCAATTCGTCGTTGAACGATACATAGTAGGTGTTCGTGGGACGAGCCTCACGTCGTCGTTGGACGATACATTGTAGGTGTTCGTGGGACGAGCCTCACGTCGTCGTTGGACGATACATAGTAGGTCGTCGTGGGACGAGCCTCAATTCGTCGTTGAACGATACATAGTAGGTCATCGTGGGACGAGCCTCACGTCCTCGTTGGACGATACATAGTAGGTCGTCGTGAGACGAGCCTAACGTACGTCGTAGTTGGCCGATACATATAAGGTCGTCGTGGGACGAGCCTCATGTCGTCGTAGGACGATACATATTAGGTCGTCGTGGGACGAGCCTCAAGTCGTCGTTGAACGATACATAGTAGGTCATCGTGGGACGAGCCTCATGTCGTCGTTGGACGATACATAGTAGGTCGTCGTGAGACGAGCCTCACATACGTCGTCATTTGCCGATACACAGTAGGTCGTCGTGGGACGAGCCTCACGTCGTCGTAGAACGATACATAGTAGGTCGTCGTGGGACGAGCCTCACGTCGTCGTTGAACGATACATAGTAGGTCATCGTTGGACGAGCCTCAAGTTGTCAGAGGACGATACATAGTAGGTCGTCGTGGGACGAGCCTCACGTCGTCGTTGAACGATACATAGTAGGTCATCGTGGGACGAGCCTCACGTCGTCGTTGGACGATACATAGTAGGTCGTCGTGAGACAAGCCTAACGTACGTCGTCGTTGGCCGATACATATTAGGTCGTCGTGGGACGAGCCTCACGTCGTCGTAGGACGATACATAGTAGGTCGTCGTGGGACGAGCCTCACGTCGTCGTTGAACGATACATAGTAGGTCGTCGTGAGACGAGCTTCACGTCGTCGTTTGACGATACATAGTAGGTCTTCGTGGGACGAGCCCCACGTAGTCGTTTGACGATACATAGTAGGTCTTCGTGGGAAGAGCCCCACGTCGTCGTTTGACGATACATAGTAGGTCATCGTGGGACGAGCCTCACGGCGTCGTTTGACGATACATATTAGGTCGTTGTGGAACGAGCCTCACACATCGTCGGTTGATGATACCCGAGACCACTTGTCGTTTGTGGAACGAAAGACGTCACGAGATCATTCATATGACGCGCAGGTTTAAAACGAAAATGCGGCGATAGCCTGGAGAACAGTGATGTAGGTTATATGGTGACCCATAAGGGTGAACAATAGCTAAAGATCTGACATCGTATACTTATTTTCTTGAATACTTTACGTTGTTATATATAGTTGTACATATATAGTTGTACATATATAGTTGTACATATATAGTTGTTCATATATAGTTGTTATATATAGTTGTACATATATAGTTGTACATATATAGTTGTACATATATAGTTGTACATATATAGTTGTACATATATAGACATATAGTTGTACATATATAGTTGTACATATATAGTTGTACATATATAGTTGTATATATATAGTTGTACATATATAGTTGTACATATATAGTTGTACATATATAGTTGTACATATATAGGTGTACATATATAGTTGTACATATATAGTTGTACATATATAGTTGTACATATATAGGTGTACATATATAGGTGTACATATATGTGTACATATATAGCTCGTACATATATAGTTGTACATATATAGTTGTATATATATAGTTGTACATATATAGTTGTACATATATAGTTGTACATATATAGGTGTACATATATAGGTGTACATATATGTGTACATATATAGCTGTACATATATAGTTGTACATATATAGTTGTATATATATAGTTGTACATATATAGTTGTACATATATAGTTGTACATATTTTGATATTAAACGTAATTAAATGTTTGAATTGCTCTTATTCTTTCCTTGCAGTCAGCAGACCTCTTTCAAAAGTATTGGACAATGTTTCAAATCTCGTGAATAACACATCAAATATATATGCAATTGGTTTATACCAACACAAAAAAACAACAACAAAACAACAACAAAAAAAAAACGACACCAAATGAAACTGTTTAACTTCGATCAAACTAAAATTAAAATATATGCGTGCTACGACCAACCTTTCCAAGTTTCAAAAAATAGTCAGTAATATACTACTCAAAATTTGATAAGGGTCAGTATGTTAACCTTATATTTTGCATTAAGTGTAGGAAGATATCCAAATTTTTCAATGCAGTAAGGTGTATTCATGTAAATGGTTAGTAAACCAGTCACGGTGACTTTGCATGGGGAGCACGGGAAATGGCATACCCACGAACAGCAGTGGTTGGAGTACATCTACCCTCATGAACATGTCAACATGTTTAAAGTTTGGTTTGTTTTTATACTCACTGTTGTGTTGAAAAATGTCAATAACTATGGCGAATGTACAAGTTCGAAGACGTCTTGATAATGTAGAAATGAATGCCTCTATTGGTATGCTTGAGGCAGGCTCTCTCAAAGAGAGGTTGCTCGTTATCTTGGCGTGTCGCAGAGCGTCGTTGGAAGGATGTTAGAACGCTACCAGACACATGGAAATGTCATGCATCGACACGGGGGTGGTCGGGACAAGGTCTACAACCCAAGCCCAGGACCGGTTTATTGTCGTCCAGGCTCGAAGGAACCGTTTCCGTAACGCACCAACCCTTAGAAACGACTTCCAGAATGCCACTGGTGTTAGAATATCAACGCAAACTGTCAGGAATCGTCTCCATGATGCTGGTATGGGTGCTCGAAGGCCAGCCATACGCATCCCTCTGCAGCAACATCACGTTAGAGAGCGTCTGCAGTGGGCCCGTGACCATGTCAGATGGACCCCTTCAGGACTGGACACCGGTCCTCTTTTCTGATGAGTCCAGATTCTGTGTTTATTTCACAGACTGACGGGCGAGAGTCTGGAGAATGAGAAATGAGCGATTTGCACCTGTCTGTATTGCTGAACATGATCGTACGGCGGGGTTCAGTTATAGTATGGGCGGGCATCGGCGTTCAGGGGAAAACGGACCTGCATATCTTTGAGAACGGCACACTTACGGCTGAAAGGTACGTAAATGAAATTCTGGACGCTTATGTTCGCCCATACGCAGGTGCTATTGGCCCAGATTTCATTTTTATTGACTACAATGTCCGTGCACATAGGGCTCGTGTAACCAACCATAGGGCTCGTGTAACGACCAGGCAACTCAGACAGGCACTACTGGAGGAATGGGCTCGAATCCCACAGCACAAAATCCGAGGGCTTATTGGCAGCATGAGGAGGCGATGTCAAGCGGTTATCAATGCACATGTGGGCATCATACACGTTACTAAACCTAAAAATAGCCCCCAAAATGATCTCATTTAAATTTCCTTATCCCTGCATATATCAATGAAATGTCTAATTTTGACCCCTACCTCATTCTCGCATTCGTTATACTTCAATGATTCGTTACTTTCATTATTTTTGCTGCTCGCTAGGTACAAAACAACAGCGAAACTTAACTATAATTGCTTATAACAATTTCCACCACATCAAGTAACAATGACATACAGAATACATAGTGACCCTTATCAAATTTTGAGTAGTATACTTGGGTCAACTTTTATGATATCATTTTAAATGTCAAAATTTGCACTTCACCAGACACGTTTGGAGACATTTGCAAAAAAGTATTGATCTAACGAAATATGTAGACGTTAGCTATAAATACACTATTTAAACATAAACAGACGAATCATTAGATGTTATATTCACATACCAGCACAGTTTTTCCTCGCAGTGGGTAAACAAGCAATTATCAAGTTGTCTCCAGCTGTCCATAATGCAAAGATGCAAACGCCAAATGACGATGGTATTCTTGCTACCAGACGTCCCTACAGCTAATAAAACTGATTGATCGCCCGCTCGGGAAAAACTATCCTGCTACCCTCACCCCCATTTTACTACGCATCAATCTGGACCCCCCCCCCCCCCCCCCCCCCCCCCCCCCCCCACCCCTCCCCCCCACCCCCCCCCCCCCCCCCCCACCCCCCCCCCCCCCCCCCCCCCCCCACATCGATGTAGATTATTGTAATCCGGTCCTTTTATAACTTAAAACATTGGAAATCATTAAGCAAAGTCAGACGGAACCGGACAGTAGTCTTCATCATCGCTGTGCATATCATATTCTATCATGGAATTTACTTATACGCTAATGTATCTTTTCCATTATCTAGTACATACCTCTTATCATCATATGTGGACAAACTCTTTTTTTTATAATATAACTGTTTAGTTCATGCTTTTTTGATCTAATAACGTTCATTTCATGGTAACTTTATGCTGCCGTAAATAAAATGTTTTTATAGTTATCAAGCGTTATATTTTTTTTAACAACAGATTTTTTATTAATACTCTTACATTTCTTTATACCAGTCTCATTATCTAACATGTACGAATATAGTTTACTCCGAAGCCCAACAAATTCAACAATGGGTATTCCACAAGTTTCATCTTTCATTTTACCAATAAACTTTTTGTTGATATCAAAATAAAATTTACTTTTTGAATCATAATCACTATTGTCAAAAGGTTCTTTATCCTTCTAAACATCTGCATACACATCTTTTGTTTCAATTTCATAACACAAAGAATCAGTATCAGTAAACAACAATTTAGCTTTTTTACAATATTTATTTTTAATGTAGTTGTAAAGGATATCAAACATCAAATACTATGACAAATCTAAAATACACATACCAACATAATAAGGGGGTTTTAAAATTAGTTTATCTTTTATTCTGTTTATAGCGAATACATTTTCATTAAACTTTTTACAAGAAATAAACGAAGGTCTTGCTGCATATTTTAAAAGGACCTCCTCTTCATGAGTCAATTTGACATTAACTCTCTTTCTCAAATTGTCCATAGTCATACCAAAAACTGAATTGTTCATTAGTTTAAAGGGAATATAGCGGCATAGCCAAACAAGCTCTGTTATTGATAGTTCTGAAACTCTTGGAAAAAGGTGAAATAATTATCAAAATCGGCTGATAAACAAAAAAGATATGACCATAGAAAGGTTGTTCTAAAACGAATATGGGAGCCGCCATTTTTAGAACTATGATGTCATAGTTCCATATTACCATATATGGAATATTGATAAATATCATTTAAAACGAAGAAAATCGTTGCAAATGAAAGATCTTTTTTACTGGTCATATAAAGCATTATTGTCATTAAGTATTACATATTTTTCAAACAGTTGCGGTCATTTTTTCCCTATAAATCATTAAATTTTCATAATTATAAATATTCCATATATGGTCATTTAGAACCGTGATGTCATAGCTCTCAAAATGGCCGCTTCCATATCCTTTCAACAGAAACTTCAAAGTATCATATCTTCTTTGTTTATCATCCGATTTTGATAATTCTTTCACCCTTATTCAAGTATTTCAGAACTCTCAATAATAAAGATGGGTTGGCTGTGTCGCTACATTCCCTTTAAAGAAATCCTTTCCAAGAAGCATTCTTACCGACTGTTCTTTTAGCAGTGTTAAAGTCTATGTATACTTTTAGAAATTGTGATTCATCAAACTGTATTATTCTATGTAGTTGTGTTACCTTTAATCCGACCTGTTCATACAGTTTCAAGTTTCTGTAATGTACAACATATTTATTTTTATCCTTTAGTGTTGTAACAAGTTTGTTAACATTACTAGATCCTGAATTAAACATTTCCTTTAAAGTCTTACAATAATCTGACAACCACTCATCTTTTATATTTAATCTCTCCGGAGCAAGAGGGTAGTCATTATGAGAGTCAGCACATCCGCTTTAAGATATAGGTCATGATATTCTCCCATGTTTTTAATATTAAATGTTTTCCATATTTGTTTCGCATGCTTGTAATCTGCATCTGAAATATGTTCATCATTTAACTAAGAATAAAAGCTATCTTTATTAGGTAATCGTTTTTCTTTGAAACGCGCAAAGCTGTTCATATAATCATAAAGATAAACGCCTTTTCTTTTTACTAACTTAACTTTTCACCAGGATACTCTTGTGATGTATATGTAAATGATGGGATGTTTTTTACTAAACTATCAAGTGATTGAGGCATAAATTGAAAACTATCAATAAACACTAAATCGTTTCTAACATATAAGCCATATATTTTTCCATGTTATTTGATATGCCATTTATTTCTTTTTTAAACATTCCGATGTGCTGCATTAAAATGTGAATCATATCCTCTTAAGTTATGAAACACAATAAGTATTTTTCTAATCAATCTGAAGAAATTAAGATGAAATTAAGATTGGTCCTCTGTATGTCACAACTGGTTTAGAATATGTATCATTATAACAACAAACAACTTTGTACCCGTAACCACAATCAGTATGCTATTGATATGCGTCTGTGTATGATTTTTTAGGATTACCATGAGCTAAAGAAATGTCAGTTAGTCAGCATATACAGCAAACGGAACCATAAATTGTCTATCGTAGTATTTAAACTGAACCTTATCGTTTTCTTTTGGCATTTTTATTGCTTGTTTACCGTTAAGTGAAAGACAATCAGGCTCATGCTTTTTAGCGCCCTTTCCTTTTTAAAACACTGTAAACCATTTTACAAAACCATTTCGTTCCTTATGCATGTTTTGATTATACATCAACCGGTTACAATCCTTTATCCGTACATAATGATTTTTAATTAAAAGCATGTCACACGTCTTTTCTCGTATATATTTTGATATATACAAAGGATATACTTGCCCATTTTCATATCCAAATATATTAAAACGTATATTATTTTGATTTTCTATTTTTGCTTTATGGTAACAGGAAATGTATTTCCTTTATAATTAATCCTAGCTATATGCTTTTTATACTTTGAGGATTGCTTTTAACAGGAAATTGATAAGCTAAGTGGCACCATCTGGAGCATTTATTATCTTTCTCGTTTTTTATATTAATCAAGCCTTTTCTAGAATTACAAAGTTCTTTTGGTAATGCTACAGGCTTAAACTTTACTCAATTGTCTAATACTTCAATTTGCCAACCACTTCCCATTTGAATCCAATTTCCAACTCTGTTTACAATTTCTTCAGATGATTTATTTAGTGCATCTTGAATTTCATTTTTGTTTTGTAATTAATATTGCTTTGGAAGTAAAATAAGCTGTTTTATATGAAGTTATGCCACCTTTGTCTTTATCATGCGTTGTTTTGAAAAAGTAGTTTTTAAATCAAAACTCATTTTAAAACCGTTTGTTCGTGCTAATTTATCTTTAAGAAATTTTGAAACTAATTTGTTTGTTTGTCAAAGTTGAGCATGTGAGTCTGTTTCATCTATAATATCAACTTGAAAAAAAATTGCGATATTGTTTTGGGGAATTTTCAATTTCTCTAACACTAGTTATATAATATTACATAGATATTATTTCTTTAAGCCTTTATTTAATTTAACCAGCATACATTATAATATCAATTCCGCGATCTAATATAGTGTTATATTGTGAAAGAAAAGTTTCCTTATCTATAAAGTTACTAGCTGCTAATGAGATTGCTTCCTTATAATAATTATTGAATCTCTTTATATCGTTCTTTTTAATGTTCCATGATAGGTTTAGCTCATGTGCTTGAGATAGATCTCATTATCTTATCGACTAATCCATTTAAATTTACACAAATTATCATTTCTCTGCCAGGTTTACTTCAATTTTTAAAATCAATTGTCGAATTTGTTCATTGCAATCTTTCTTAAAGTTTATAATTTCTTGTTCCATTTATAATATTACATGAGATAATTTTTCTTTATGCCTATATTTAAAATATAATGCTTTATTGCAGTAGAATGAATTGTAAAATTGTAAACAAGTTTTAGAGGTTATCGATCCCCTGAAGTATGTTTAGATTATATCTTTTATAAAAAGAAATACTGTCAATATTGTGTCAGCTATTTGTTACAAGTGCACTTATGCATGCATAAATTGTAATGGTATATGCGAAGTTAATGATATTAAAGCAACGTATCTGTTTTAAATGTGGGAAACATAACGGACATGACCTTATTACAGATTATAATTACACTCGTAAGAAAAGTATTTATCATAGAAAATATCATTTATAAAAACATTTGATAAAATATAATTTATCTCCTGTGCAAAGACAAAGATTTGAAGAGTTGTTTTACAAAATTGTAAAGATTTTAGACAAAACTGAAATCCGAAAAAGATCAATAAAATTTGAATACATTTTTTAGAAAATATTTATGATATTAAAAATAAAAAAAACAGTAAAACCGATTAAAACAAATGCTACTTGAGAAAAGTACGATAAGATTTGGAAAAACGTTGAAAAAGAGTTATGATTGGATATCATGCCCATTCAATACGGAGCGTCTCTACTAGTTGAACTAGTCATTTGCAGTGACCGTTCAACTTAAAAAAACATGTACATTTCCAGAGTTTTTTATTGAATCTCTAACATTTTATTAAAGGCAATTCTGATTACCTCATCCTCATTTTCTAGTCCGATAGTTGTTTGGTCATATCTAACTACAGCCACGAAAACAGGAATTGATGGAACTAATGCTAGAACAGCAGCACCACCAAGTATTCCACTGGTAATCTGCAACGTTGTGTTTATAATACCACTCAATATATAACTACGCCTGTATGCAGCCATAAGTCGTGCCAAATGAACAATTAATTCTTCATTGTTTTCAATTTTTGTCATGTATAATTATAGTTAGACAATAATTTAATTATTCAAAATATTTAGAAAATAAATGTTCATGTTCTCCAGGGGTTATTTTACCTATTTTTAATAATTCATAAATTATGCTGATACCTTAATTTATTACCTGCGGACTATCATTTCCTGATTCGATACTGCCACATACTAACTTAAGATCATTAACGAAATCATCAAAACTGTTGTAATATCAACACAACCTCCTAAAATCTTCTTAAACTTTGAAGAACCTGTATGAATTGGCAAACAAGATATTTCTGTCAGTTTCTTTTTGAGACAACTTTGCCCAACTAAATTCCATTTTGTTTATTTCGCTCTTCGTTAGATACTGGGACCATACGACGCTGGACATGGGGGAGGAAAATCTCTATGTCCACCGCCATATGCATGTCATATTCGGGATGGTTAAAATTATGTCCTATTGATTTTATGAATTGAATTGAATTGAACTGGGTTTTAAGGCGCACCAACACATGAAAGGTTATATGGCGCCTAACAGGCATGAACATGCCAGGCTCATCCTCCATGTACAAGCCACATTTATTGTTTTTCTGCCGCTGCTCTTTTGATGTGAGCGAGATGGCACCTGAAACATTGCAGGGATCATGATGAAGACCTTTAATGAACATGAACAAAAAATGATAAAATGATAAAATGAACATGAATTTGGGGGGATTCTAACTCTCTGCCTACCCATCCAAAGGGATCTGCAGTGGCCCTATTATTTGCCTCGTGACCAAACGGGGCCCCCGGGAACAACACGGGGCTATTGATTTTATGAATATTCTGCTTCTGAGTTCTGCTCAACCCGGGGCTAGAGGGAGTGAGAGGTAGCTAGCATATTTCACTACCGTCCATGAACAGTCTCAATCAAACCGAGATTGCAATATTTTGTATGTGTCGTGTTCGGCCGTTTCCAAAGGTCCATTGTCATGCTCTTTTGAATAAGTTTATTATTGCAACGCTTTGTTACCAAATCAATAAAATCACTGTCTACTTTCAGATTTAATACAACTGTTTCTCATTGTCTAGCAATTAGTTTGTGATGACCAGTAAGTTTAGGCTTATCAACCAGTAAGTTTAGGCTAATCAATTTGTAACGTACCATAATAACCATCCTTAATACCTTTATAAGAATATCTATTTTGTTGTAATCCTTCCCCCGAAAAAACAGGAGCATTCTTATATATATCTCCTCGAGTTTATTTCTATAATGTATTACTCCATATGTCTCTCTTTGAAAAAGCCCTCTTTTTGTTCAAGGTTTTCCTTTTGCTTGTTTGTATGTTTGGTTAGGCTATATTTATAACGTCTAATTTCACGGATTTCTTTCAGAAGCATCTTTAATTGTTTCGTCTATACTATATTTACTCGTAATTAGTTCTGATGTAATGGGAGTTTATATCTGTATCAGGCTCCTCATCAAATAACTGAGGTAATCCCTGATACATTTGTTTTTCTTGTACTTCCTAGCCTATGGCTGTAGGAAGAGCAGCTAACTGTTGGTTTATTTCTGGAAGAGCAGCTAATTGTTGACTTATTTCTGGACTGCTTAGTAAACTGTTCTGACTGACTTTTTATTTCTCAGTTACCGGTTTAAATACTTCTTGTACAAATCACGACTAGCTGATGTTTCTATTCTTTTTTGAATTATTTTATTTTCAACATCTTTTACAAGTTCATTTGATTTTTGCATTTTATCTTCTAATTCTTTCCATTTTAACAAAGACATATGTAATATAAGATTAGATAAAAATAAGATAAGTTAAGAAAATTTCAGATACATATGATATAACTATTTTTATACATGTTTAATAATAATTAATCTGCTATATATTATTATGGAAATTCCAAACTATGATTTAAATGTAGAACAAAACAATTTTAGGCAGATCTACGACTTTATGCAAGACTCTTGTTTTAGGATGCTTATATATGGTAATTCCAGATCTGGTAAAACCGATACATTAGTTCACATGCTGTTGAAACTTTTAGTTACTACGACAAGATTTATTTATTTGCTAAACATTTAGAACAGACTAAATATAAAGTGTTATGAGAACGTTTTGATAAAATAGCAAAAAATAATAAAATCCTCATAGAAGATATATTAGAATGTTCAAATGATGAAGTTATGCCTGTGAATGACTTAAACTCCGAAACTCAAATTGTTCTCATTATATCTTCTTTGCCACTCCAAGTAAAAATGAAATTATTTTTTTTTCTAGAGAACAAGACGTAAGTAAAGATCAGTATAACAAAACAACTGACAAACAGTACGACTTTCTGTATTTGGATCGCCCGAGGCAGTTAGCAAAGAGTAACTTCGTAGGTGAATTTTAATCTAATCATATTATATATAATGGGACTTTTTAATGATCTTGGTGAGGAAGTTAGTACTGGCAGTGTTAATATTACACATTTTGATATTATCTAAGTATGTAAAACAGAAACACCTGATTAATTATCTTCACAAGGGTAAACATCAGGAAAACGTTTTAAAAAGTTATCTTAAAAGAGTATGACAATGGACCTTTGGAAACGGCCGAACACAACACATACAAAATATTGCAGTCTCGGTTTGATTGAGACTGTTCAAGAACGGTAGTGAAATATGCTAGCTACCGCTCACGCCCTCTGGCCCCGGGTTGAGCAGAACTCAATATTCATAAAATCAATAGTACATAATTTTAACCATCCCGAAGATGGCATGCATATGGCGATGAACATAAGATATTTTCCTCCCCCATGTCCAGGGTCGTATGGTCCCAGTATCTAACAAAATACTATGCCCCGAAGAGCGAAATAATTAACATGGATAATAATAGAATTATAAATGTTGGTAATCCAACAAATGCAGATGATGTAGCAACAAAACAGTTTATTTTAAGAAGTATAAGAAAGATCATATAAGATTTTGATATCGAACAAATTCCAGAGATGATGAACAAGTCAACAACAACTGTTGATGATAAAATAAGTAAAATACAAAAGCAATTGCAAACAAACCGTGAGAAAATGATTGATATTCTAAATGGCTTAAAACATGAAATACAACTTCTTAAAAGAGTTAGAAAAGAAAGAGGATTGGATTGGATGGATTGGAAAATGATGAAATCTATAAACGATTAAGTGAGCAAATACACAGCGGTGTTGAACGTATTAATACACGGATCGCAACAATTAATCAACAGATGGTTGACAATAATGAATTAGAAGCTGCTATTGCTAATGCTTCAAGACAAATGGGAACTGCTTTTGATACCGAAAAACTCAAATTATAAAACTAAATGAGCAGATAAACACTAACGTTGACGATATCAACAAAGAATTTAAAGACATCAAAAAACGAATGGTTGACGGCAAGACGCTGGAGGCTTCTTTGAACAAAATTGTTGACAACAATAAACTAGAAACTGCTATTAATGAGGTTTCAAGACAAATGAGAGCTATTCAGGATGAAAGAAGCAGAGCTTTTGATAATGAAATAGCTTTATTTAAAGAGTATAATCAAACGTCTGATAGTCGCCACAGCACTTCTTGGGATAATTGATGAGTTGAGAGTAAAAGTAGAAAACGAAGGCCGGGTAACGACTTTTGAATATACATTAGACGGAATAAGTAGTATACAAGACGCCTTTGCAAACTCCCGTCATATGTAAAGATCGAATTTTGCATCGTATCCAACTCAAAAACGACTAGAAAGAATCCGTCAAAACTATTTTCTTGATGCATTTACTTCCGTAACCAATTTATAAAAAGCGAAGAATATTATAAAATGCAATATGAGAATGATTTAACTACATTTAAAATTCTTAAAGAAGGTAGTTATATATTTGAAATAGATTAGCAGATGTAGAAAGTTTCACTATTTTTTCAGCATTGAGTGATGGTACTTACCATTTTTTTCCGATAATAGAAAATGACAAACGAATATTAAACGAAATATTTGAAGTATATGCCAATATAGATATAAAAATCGAACAGGAAAAATAGCACTCAAGGACGACAGTTAACTACAAATACACACAGAAGCAAAGAACACTATATATTAAAATGATTTTAGTACTATTTATTTCAGATCAACCACAAAAGTTGATACTACTGAAGTTTTTTTGATTTTGAAAAATCAAGTTTTAAACTGTATTAAAAAGGTAATTAATTTTAATATTATATGGAACAAAAAAAATGTATTATCATCAGAAAAGCTTCATTAATTAATAGCTCAAATCATGGATATACAGGTACCCTGGATTTGAAACTGCCTACACCCCCCTTGTTAAGTTTCGATTTATCCGCCGAATGGCAAATAAGCTTGTTCCCTGATTACTCTGCGGTAAACAACAGGGTACCAGGTGCGCTGTGACCATTTTTGACGCGATCGAATATCCTGAAATGAGTTGACGCTTACATAAAACTGAATTATTAACATACTACTACGCGATCTATTTCAAATATCGAGCTAAGTAAGTTATTTAAATATGCGTGTATTGTTTTTAATTTATTATAATATTACGGCGAAAATACACTCAATAGCTGGGTTGATTTTCTTTCTTTTTTTTTACAGTTTTTGGCTTGAATCGAGAATGTACCTGTCTAGAAATTTAACTCCTCTTTCATTTACGGTACGATACACAAAATAATTCTTCCTTCTTAATGTCATTATTGTGTAGATCTGCTTTATGCCCTTGGATTTCTGTATAGTCTTTGATTTGTTCTCAAATTACGCAGTTGAAATTGATTGAACATTCGGCATAAAGAAACAATCTCGAGTATTTTTCATAAAAAATGTATTCACATTTTCAGAAGTCAAACTTCTGTTTTATTTATGTTTCGATATTCGAAATAATTATTCCTTTGTATTGCCATTATTGTGAAGATTGGTTTATGGCCTTGGATTTCTGTATAGCCTTTGTTTTGTTCTTGAAATTTGTTTAAAATTCATAAAAAAAATCTCGAGTATAAGTCAAACTACTGTTTTATTTAAGGTACTATATTCAAATAATTATTTCTTTGTATTGCCATTATTGTGTAAATTCAGTTATGATGTACGTGTTTTATAATTATGTGAACGACGCGATATATGACACGTTTGACTTTGGGGTACTTGCGTGCAATAAAACAGAAATATTACATCGATCACCAACATCCTGTTATTTGAACCACAAGACAACCCTTTGGTTATATTTGTTACCGCCATTCTAAGGAGTGTTAAGGGGACAATATGCCGAATACCGAGCACGACCACCTTGTATATTCGGTATGACACGTCTGAGTTAGGGGTGGGAGGGTATAATAACAAAGAAGGATAGCATTCCATCCATTATTACATCCTGTGTATTGGCACACATGGTGACAAAACTGAATTGTATCAAAATAAAAATGCCGACACCGACACGTCGACCGTACTGTATATTCGGTACCGAACGGTGTGAATTAGAAGGCCAGGCGTGCAATATGGAACAATATACCACTAAATGAATACCCTGTTTATATTGAACTACATACCTTATATTGAACATAACAAGATTAACACAACTGAATCCAAAATCAAGTCGAGTTACCTAATGAGCCAGCTAACGTATGTACTTACATGTATCATTATGCATGTATATGTACAATTTGCCGAGTCACATGATCATTGTCGCAGTTTCACATACGGTCATCTTATTTATTTCGTTTATTAAAGTTAAAACAGAAGTCACTTTATAGAATAAAGAATAATCTCTCAGCTAGCTTAAATACGTTTCCCAAAAGAAACAAATCAGCAACGATCTGAATATATATATATATATATTAACAACTTGCCGTGTCACGTCACTGTCGTAGTTTCGAATTATTACGGATAAACGAACGGATATTTTGTTATTTAGTTCGTTTTAGTAAAGCTAAACAGACATCACTTTATAGAGGAAAGAATTAGCGAGCTAACTTAAAAACTTTCCCCAAAATAAACAGATCAGCGACGATATGTATATATATATATATATATTTAACTGTCGCAGTTTCACATACGGTCAAACGAACGTATTTTTTTGTTATTTAGCTCGTTTTTAGTAAAGCTAAAACAAAATCACTGTAGAATACAGAATTGTCTTTCAACTCGTCTTTGACATAGCCAGCTATCTTAAATAATTTTCCCAAAACAAATAAATTAAAACGATATGTATACCAGGTTTTCTTAGATTTAATAAAACAATCGTAAGATGGTGCGTAACTTAGCGCAACTCGCATGCGCTAAAACCCTTACCTGTACGCGCAAGTATTCATGGGTAAATTATTATTCGGCGGATAAATTGGATTTACGATATGTTTCGAATCCAGAGTATGTAGATCTATACTCAAATACATCACGTAATTTTACAACCGTATTTGATAGACCATTGATATTAGACAAAAATAAACAGTATGGTTTTGGACTATTACCAATATAGATTAATTCTATGACTTTCTCATGGTATAATATTAGTGAAGATTTTAATTATAAAGTGATAAGGCATTTTAATGGAAAAGATTGGAAAGATATTATTTTTAAAAATGGAAATTATAGTTATGCTGATATCGATAATTATATAAAAGAAACATTAGCTGTAAACGGTGATTTAGCTGCTGACTCACCTGTTCCTATAAAAGTTGAATTTGATTTATCGAGTTTCAAATGTTTAGTTACTATTCATAATTCCTTTATACTTAATTTAAGGGGATCAATTTTTCACACCCTAACTGGCTTTGACGCAGATGCAGTTATTAGAGAAACTAAGTTTGGAACATTAACACCGACCATAACAAAATATATTGATACTTTGTATATTTACTGTGATTTGATAATTATATTGTTGATGGATCATACGGGGATGTTATTTATGAAATAAGTAAAGCTGATCTTACAAGGACATATCCTTTTAAAGATGAACCGGTAAGAGTTAGGTATTATGAATTAAATAACACAATCATTAACACGTTTTACTATTTGATAATCGATTTCTCTGGTAAATTAGTAACCTTAATGGAGTCCATACGTCATTTTGATTTGATTTAAAAGAATTAATGTAAGTTAAGTTATATGTGACACGTTTAAAAATTGTTATGACACTAGTACATGAACATAATTATACTCAAGATGATAGATTGACTGGGGCTGACATATTTTCAAAGGTTGGCTCAAAGATATTTAGTGAGTCTTTGAAAACAGCTGGTAAGAAAGCATTAGAAAGTGCCGGAAAACAAGTCATAGAGTGTTTATAAAATACTTGGAGATGAAGTGGGGAAAACGGTTGTTGATAAATTAGTTTCCGTTGTAAAATATAAACCAAAAGGTGAAATCAGTGTAAAAGAACTTACAAAGGCTGATAGTAAAAAAGATATGGCATAAGTTGTAGCCGAAATTGAAGAAGGTGTAAATGCAAAATTCAATATTACTATCCAGAAGGGTAAACAAAAAATATCATACAAGAATTAAACGATTAACTGATAAAAAAAAAAATCTAATTAATAGTATATATAGATGTTTAGAAGTGAAAAATATAATACTAGATATGAACATGTACCTATTCAATTAGATACCCCTATTATATAGTAATACCTGGAAATGCTACTAGACAAATGAAAAGTGGCTATCAATTTACAATAAATGATAGAAGTTTTCACTTTGATTGTATAACTCATATTTTGAAATCAGTTTTTAAGTGCAGAAAGAATTGCTTTAATTAATGATGCAGCTTCATTGATTGATCAAATTCAAGTAAAGCAAAATGGAAAAATAGTTTACGACGGTAATAATCTTCATAGATTTGTTAACGTCAAACGTTTACTGGAAATGTGGTGATGATGGTAGAGTAGTTATTAATAAATAAGTTTAGTGGACACCTAAAATGATATTTAATTCTGAAGGTTTAAGTTATGTAATGACAAAGCACATGACATCAACAAGATGAACTTATCTTCGTGAAATGATACAAGAAAGCGCAGTTCTGAAGCAGATGAATCCGTATTTAGAATAACGGCTGGTGTGTTTAGAATTTAGAAAATCCAAAACATGTTTCTGTGTATTTGCAAAGGGCAGGCAAGAGTTCTTCTCAAACACAAAATCCTCATCTTTTAGATACGTTTAAGCTAAATGCTGCTGATGCTAATTGCTATTTACAATCAGCTAGATTAGATGTATAATATCCAGAAACTGAAGAAAGTTATGATACCATTATAAGAATATTTAGAGATGTATTAATTATTCTTACAAACAGAATGATAAAAACACAGGAACCTTACTTAACGTAGGTAATTTTAACACGCTGTTTGGTATGATATATTCTGATTTAAGCTATAAAAGTGGTGAAAAGAAATATAAAAAGATCGGACAGGGAAAGTAGCATTCCAGGAGGACAGTAAACCACAAAACACAGAAACAAACACGCAAACAGACAAACAAGAAGGCGAAAGCAATAATAAATGCAAACGACATCACAAACACAAAAAGGGTTGACAATAGGGCTACCGCCTTGGAACGGTCAGTGGCAAAGTAGGCCACTGGGGGTTTAAACCGGTTCTAGGGTGCACCAAACCTCACACTTACCCTACTGTCATCCTTGACCCAAAACAACTAAATTTGAGATATAAATTAAATGTCCGTCCTACTGCTTGATATAAAGTGTATGCTTTGGTTCTATATGAAGAAGATGGTATTGATACTATTGGAAATGAATTACTTATAGTGTAATCTTATAATACATATGAATTACACAGCTTATTCAGTAAATTTAACAGAAGGGCAAAATAGAAGCATATGAAAAGAAAGTGAATTATCACTCTGGTTAACTGGGGATTTCCTTTGCTGCTAACAGCTACTCAGATTAAGAATATTATTAAGCTAAAAACAGCGGTCATGGTTTAGACATAAATATATCAAAATCACAAATGAGGTATCAGTCTAAAAATGGAGGCTTTTTGGGAGCATTAGCTGGCTTGTTAACTAAAACAATATTACGAACAGTTGCTAGATTTGCTCCAAAAGTATTAGCACCGCTAGCAACAGGAGCACTTAACGGTTTGGCAAGTACCGGAATTGGTAAACTATTTGGAAATGGAATGGCAGCTGTACCTAATGATAAAAAACAAGAGCTACGTAAATCAAATAAATTAACGCCGTCACAAAGAAAGAAGATAACAAAGTCTAAAGGATGTTGTTCTGTTACACTAACAAAGCAACAACAACAAGATAAAGGATTTCTTGGACTACTTGCATCATTTGGAATTCCTTTAACAGGTAAAGGTTCACAAGTAGATAGAAAAAGGAAAAGATTAAGAGTTGACCGTGGAAATGGTTTACAAGTAGATTCACAAATTAGACCATATAGAAGTGTCCCATTTATATGCAGTTGGTGGTGGTAAACCTATACAATGTAAACGCCATGGGGAAAATGACCAATTTATATTCGACTGAGTTGTTGTATGTGTAAGAAGTGTATTCATAGGTTTTATTGCAGTATTGAATTTTGAATATATGCATACACCTTGTGAGCAACTATCAATGGAAACAGCTGTACCCTTGATCTGTTTAGCAAACAATCAAACACTTTCTTTTATGTGATATGACCCCACCTTTTCTGTTGTTTTGTTTTTTCAAGTGGAGGATTTTGAAGCGAAAGCAAATCATTAATATGTGAGATTTTAAAATTGATGTCAATGGGGAAAGTAATTGGTTGATTCAAACCTTATATAAGTTGCATATTATTAGTCTGTCTACACGTTGTTTACACATTTCACTCATCATTCATTCAACACCGTCTTAATTAGTACTAATCTGAACTGCAGCCGATGTGCTAATAAAAATAACACCATCAGGAACTCCTCGTACCAGATGTTGTCTATATAAGCCCAAGAGGACAGGTAGCGCTCTACTGGCTACATGTAAACAATAGAATTTAAATGAATTGGATTTTATAGTCGCACCAACAGCTATTTTTCAGCTTCCACTGGTGGAGGAAGATCACAGGTGCCATTTCGGGAAATGTTCGTGCACGGGCGGGCACCTGGGTAGAACCACCGACGTTTCGCAAGCCAGGTGGATAGCTTCCGCACATAAAGATTCGAAGGCCCCTGAGGAATCGAACTACAGCGGTGTGGGACAAGTGATTTCAAGTCAGACTCTAACATGCAAAAAAAAAAAAGTTCTTTCTTTCGTTCGTTCGTTCGTTCGTTTGTTCGTTCTTTAGTTCATTCATTTATTTACGTATTTATTTATATAATAGGACTGACAACAAATCTACACACCTTAACAATTACTAATTTTTCCAATATTTATTTTTGTGGGTAGTAAAGACGGCGGGTCGATCAGGTTACAGATTTGACCTTCTTTTAGTAATTATAACACTACAAACGTTACCATGGTCTCCTAATCAGCTAGAAATTCAACAATACAATATTGTGTTATTCATTGCGGTTTCAAAACAAACTAGTAATTTGTTTTAGAAATATGTTGTTTTTACAGTCGGGTCGTCCATGGTTGATATATTCAGCGACCGATCAAGTTAAATCGGCTGTGTCTTTTCACACCTTTGATGTTTATTTAAATCTGACCATCTTTAAACATTTAATACAATTCGCTCTTAGCGCATTATCATACGGACGGATAAACGCATCTTTTATGACTAAACGATGGGATAAACACTCCATATGATTATCATAACAATAACATGACATATGAAACATAACACCCAAGGGCACTACAAGCTACACCTGGCAACATTTAAATGGAAACGACGCAAACTTGATTCTTAAAAGAAAGATCGGGGTGTTACGAGTTGTTTTCTACACATTTTCGAATTTGCTTATCATAATTTAAAGTTTCTATCCCGCCATTTAACAACATATATACACCGTTTCTAAACCTACTGACGAAAAGATATATATGACGGTTAATGAAAACTCACCATTAACTCGTTGTGTTTATGCTGTTGGATAATTTTGCAAACCATTTGGAATAAAACTGCTGAACCAATATTTTCTAAATTTTAAGAACCTAACTTGTCTTACATGTTTATTGGTAGGCTTTTATGACAAGCAGTTACGCAGTTATTTACCTTGTCATTTAACATTGTTTACCATGGATTCTTTTGATTTATTTCTTTATTTCCCTCCCAGTTGGAGAGCATTTCAATATCAATACAATATATACTATTTACATCTTATCATTCAAACAATCAACAATAATATATACATGACAATGAGTAATTTACGGACAAATATACGCAGTAACACAAAATACTACAACAATAGACAATGAGAATTGAATTGAAGGTTGTTTAACGGCTCATCAACGCAGTATAGGTTATTTAGAGCCGCCACAGAGAGTGGGGAAGGATACATAGGAATCCGGGAACCGTGTCATACTCTTATTATCGAATAGATTCCTATGGTTCTTTAACGTGCTCGGAGGATAGACCGATACATGAGACCGCCCGGTTTACGTCCCCATCCGACGGGCGAGGCTAAGGGAACGTGTATTGCCCAAGAACACACCGACGAAACTCAGTGGCACCACGGCGGATTGAACCCGTGGCCTCCGGTTACAAATCCGCCGCGTTACCGAATGCGCCTCTCTTGCCCATAGACAATGAGAGAAATTACCACATAAAGTATAAGAATAAGTTAATATATATACATTCATGTCGGAATATTTCAATATAATTAAAGTTATTCCATGACTGTACTCGTATGTTCATGGAACATATTTGCTTACACTTATAATTAATGTGCAGGTTATTCTAAAATAATTTTCATATCCAATATGCACAATAGACGTATTTAGTCACTACCAACACATATTACAAAGTGTTAACAAATTGTTATATTTAGAGATAAACTAGTCGAATCTTTACCCAACCTTTACGAAACGAAATAAAAGATCAAGTACGGAATCATTAATTAATTAGTTAGTTTACTTCATCTAAATTAAACCAGTTTATCAAATACGTTCTTGGCCAAGAGGTCAATGACCTTGAAGCTCTACTGATAGGTTTTTGATAGCTAGATCAGCATTCCTGTGAAGTTTCATGAAAATCTGTCAAGTAGTTTCAGAGGAGTAGTCGTTATAAGTGTTTACTATATAACTCTATGTAAACAAAGATGGATGTGGCAGCCATGTTTAATGTCGAATCAAAATAATTTTCAACAAGGACTAACATCATAATTTGTCTACATAACTTTCATTTGTTCAATCATTAATATTAATTATACGAATAGTATAACGAAATTTGTTTTTCCATATTAGTAACTGTTGATAATATTGCTAGGATCAATTAGACATCAAGAGCAACATTCCTGTGAAGTTTCATGAAAATCCGTCACGTAGTTTCAGAGGAGTAGTCGCTACAAGTTTTCATTATATAACTCTATGTAAACAAAGATGGCCGCTGGCAGCCATGTTTAACGTCGAATCAAAACGATTTTCTACAAGGGCCAACATCATGCCATGCTGATCATTTTAGAAAAAGTCCCATATCAATATCACTTATAGTTTTCAAGAAGTAGTCGCTACAAACTTGTTTTTTACAAACCTATTTTTAGATTTGGTGGCCATCTTGGATTTCACATCAACATGAATTTTTGCTAGGATCAACTAGACTTCATTGGCAACATTTCTGTAAAGTTTCATGAAAATCCATTCAGTAGTTTCAGAGGAGTAGTCGCTACAAAAAAAGTTTACGGACAGACAGACGGACGGACATACGGACGGACGGACGACGGACGGCCGCACCCACGGTATAAGCTCTGCTGATCTCTGATCAGTCGAGCTAAAAATGAAACTCAAAACTATATTATTTATTATTTTAATTACATGTATATGCTGGTATAATAATTGTCATATAAAGCCCTGGTATATGCAAGCAGCGTTAAAATTATACTGGATAAATAAACTGAAACGCTAATTAAGATTTCCGTGTGTTTCTTTAATATAATTCTATAAACATCTAACCGGGCGATATACCAGTTTGACACGTCCAAAGGCTTGATGTGTAAAGGATCAAAGGAATGTGTTACGTCATAATTGTGGTGATATGAAATTGAGGCAAGTATCTACGTGACAGGCGGCATCTTCAAAGATCGCGATAAGCGTCATTGATCGGTAGTGCGCGTGGCTTGAGTAGACCCTGTATTTGTGTCTACAAATTGGACATAGACTATGTACACGATTAAACAGTAATATAAACATAAATCATTGGTCTACACTGGTGTCTTTTATATAACAGCGATGCACGCGCTTTCGACGACTAGGGGGACCCTGTTTGTTAAAAAACTTGAAAAGATACAGTTGTAATATGTACTGGCTATAATTTTAAAATGGACACGTTTATTAGGTCTGTGTTTATTGATTAATTATAAACTATTACCACTCAGTACTTTGAAACAGTTCGCATTTAACCCCCCCCCCCCCCCACCCCCCCCCCCCCCCCCCCCCCACCCCACACCCTCTTAAGACATCTTAAGATAACGACTTGGTCGCTGTATATATTCCTGCTTAGATAATGAAAACAATATTCTTTGTCAATGATAATTAAGGTGTAATAAAGGATTTATGGATATAGATTAAAACGGCATGACAATATACAAAGGTAGTTGTTGACATGTACACGTCGACATATATCTTTCTTTTACGGAAGATGTCATAAATTGAATGACCATAACCGTTTTTCTCTCTCGCCCACGATAGTGGGTAGCGAGACAAAGCAGTCACTCGATTTTTATGAAACTTTGTCAAATGCTTTCTTGGGTACATCATCACGCAAAAATTACCAAGGTCTAGTCATATTTTGCGTTATTTTCCCAAACCTTAGCCTTGGTTAGGTAACTAAACCTTGATTAGGTATATTAACCTCAGTTAACTGTATACATGTGATTGCTTCATTTTCTTTATTTGATACTTGGTCATATGTATTGTTGGCATTGGTGGACATCACTGAACGACATAAATTACCAAGGTCAAGGTCATATTTTGCTTATTGTCCCCAAACTTAACCTTGGTTAGGTAACTTAACTTTGGTTAGGTAACTTAACCTCAGTTAACTTTATGTGATTACCTCACTTTATGTCTTTGATACTTGGTCATATGTATTGTTGGCATTGGTGGACATCGCTGAACGACAAAAAATGCCAAGGTCATGTTTTGCGTCATCAGTTTTGTTAGGTAAGTTAATCTCAGTTACCTTTTTTTTTCTGATAACTTTAATTTCTTTGTTTAATACTTGGTCATATGTATTGTTGGCATTGGTGGAAATCACTGAACGACAAAAAAACACAAGGTCAAGGTCATATTTTCCATTATTTACCCCAATCTTAACCTTGGTTAACTTAACCTCAGTCAACTGTATACATGTGATTGCCTCATTTTCTTTGTTTGATACTTGGTCATAATGTATTGTTGGCATTGGTGGACATAACTGAACGACAAAAAATACCAAGGTCAAGGTCATATTTTGCATTATTTTTTCCCCAAACTTAACCTTGGTTAGGTAACTTAACCTTGGTTAGGTAACTTAACTTTGGTTAAGTTAACTTTATGTGATTGTCTCACTTTATGTCTTTGATACATGGCCATATGTATTGTTGGCATAGGAAAAACCTTGAAACACGTTTTTCTCTAAAAACTCAAGGCACAGAGCTTTCATACAAAACCTGTAGTATCAGCTTATGGTTCACTACCAAGATTGTTCAAATGATGACCCTGGGGTCAAATTCGGACTAGGAGTCACAGTTTTACATAATGTTGTATAGGAAAATCTTAAACAAATCTTCTTCTCTGAAACTACATGAGCTAGAGGTTTAATATTACGCATTTACCATTAGCCCTCTACCAAGTTTTAAATGGCGACCCTGACGTTAAATTTGACCACGCCCCAGCGATCACTTGTTTTACATAGACTTATATAGATTCAAAATGAAAACATATTTTCCTCTGAGGACACAAGGTATACAGCTCTCATATATTGCATGTAGTATAAGAGGTAAAGCTATAAGTCTAATATTTTGCACGTACCATAAGTATATAATCCTCTATCAAGTTCGTTCAAATCGTGACCATGGGGTCAAATTTGGCACTACCGCAGAGGTCACATGTTTTACACAAACTTTTATAGGGAAAAACCTTAAAAGAATTAACTTTCTTCTCTGAAACCGCAGTTATACACTTACTGAGCATAACGAGAGGGATACATCCATCGAACCAGTATCGGCCCAGGGTCCGTCCCCACTAGGGACATGTAGCACAAAGGTCTTAACTTGGAAAACGTTGAACTCCCCACCATATAGCCATATATATATGTTATAAGCAATGTGAGAATATGGACGATTCCGGAACTGCTCTGCGCAAAGTAAGAATTCTTAAAATGCCCGACGATTCCGAAATTGTGCAAGGACTATTCCGGAATTGCGCAAGGGGTTAATCGATAAAAAACATGCACCATGTGTCGGCGCAATTTGAGAATGTTTTGCGCAAAGTACGAATTTGTGTTGGGATTTGAAAAGGAATATCGTGTTTGAAACCTATTTATTTCTATTTACTGATGCTTAATTGTTTCATCCGTCTGTTATAAAAGATAAAACGTATAAAACAAAATCATAGTTTAGTTTCATAAATAATTAACATGAACTTAATTATTGAGAAAACAAGCTAAAGCCCTCAAACAATAAAGCGCGGATTTATATTACTGAAATAAGGAGATACATTATGGCTAAGAAAATATAAACAAGTGAAGCACATAGGTGCTAACGCCGGATTGCGAATTCACCATTTTAACTGAACATGTGTAGCAAGTTTCAAAGCTTTCCGGCAATTCGTTTTCGAGAAATGAGGAAAAACAAAAACTTTAACCAAAAACGTTTACCAAAACGCCAAAACGCGTAGACGGACATACGGACGGACAGAAGATAGACGAAAATCGCCAAAAAAAAAGCCTGGATTTGCCACGCAATCCGGCTAAAAATAAAAAACAAAACGCGGCACAGACAATAATATTTCTAATAACGGCTCAAATTGGGCATTCCATATATATTTTAGAGATTTCCTATGATCTCTTTATACAAACATGGGACCCTTGTTTGTTGCCATATACCTTCGTATATACTGGCATCTACAAATGAATTCAAATATTGAACATCTGTCAAATAACAAACACGCCAATTACTCAATACATGCATCAGGTGTTAAAGCTACAACTACTACTAATTGCATTTGCCTGTTTTAATCATATTTATTAAAGCATTATACTGATAAGTTATACACATATATTAAATGTCAAATTGTCTTATTGTTCAGAACATCTGTCGTCTGCCAAATGTACTAAATCAATCATTTACACAGACCGTTTGAGAATAACTTACCAGTTTATGGTATTGCTATTAATGACATTTTAATATTTGAATGATACTTAATAAATAGTGGATATTAATATACATTTTATAGACAATGAGGAGATAAACACACGTTGCATCATGCGTATACTTGCAATTCAAACATACAATTCAATTCAATTCAATATCTTTATTTCCTCCATGCAGGAGATTATGAAATGCAATAATATGAATACATTTAGAGCAACATAATTATGTCAAAATATCATATGAGAGAGAGAGAGAGAGAGAGAGAGAGAAAGAGAGAGAAAGAGAGATAGAGAGAGATTAATATATACATTTACACAGATGTGAGAGAGGTTAATATATACATTTACATAGATGTTTACATTATTGTAATATGTAGTAGAAACAATAATACCAATCGTGCGCTCTGCACTGAGCTCATATGCAAACTAATTTAACACTAGCAATATCTTGGCATATTTCGAGTTTCGCTTAACATTTGTTTTTAAAGGACAACATATTACATATTCTGAGTGAAGAATATAAATGTGTTAATACAGACACTCGCAAATCTTGATGCGAGATGATATAACTGATTGTACGATTCATTATCAATATCTGTCCGAGGTGGCTCGCAGAGGACTTTACATGTGAACGATAATGGCTCGGAAGTATCTAACTCGTATCTTAGATTAGGGCTTACATCATTATTAACGTCATTTAAAAATTTAATTCTCATATTAAGTGTATATGTACATTCTGAAATAATATGCACCGCTCTTATTAGGAAGGGTGTTTGACAAACTGGACAATATGATTCCTGTCTTATAGGCGTCTCAACCCATAGGCGAGCTATTTTATTTGCTATTGCAAGATCAGTTCTGTTGGACGGTATTGTCCAGAGTAAGGCAGGTTTTATTTCCTGATGAATCCTCCTGAACGTCGTAAAATCCGGGTCGCTGTTAACCCTATATAGCCACGAGTGCGATTCCATCGTTTGGATAGATTGTTTCACTTGATTTCGCCATATCATTTTACTTGACAATGACTGGGGATCTTTCATAAAGTCATTTACAATATATTGCAAGTTATATTTGTAAAGGAGTTTGCATATATCAGGAAAGAAACCTTTCTGTACCGTGCTCGCTGAAGTAATGTATTGTACATAACGGCGAATAATAATTGTATGGCACAATGTATCCGGAGACAACGATAATGTTTTACGGAGGAACATTAATTTGCGTTGGTCTATCTCCGAAGTTAAGCGTTTCAGACCAAGCATTGACTCGCACATATCGGACCTTGTCCTTACCGAGAACCCTTGTATCCGTTTGACTACATAGTGTTGTAATCTCTTTAACATGTCCAACTCTGTATTAGTGAGACTATTCCAGAGCTCGCATCCATAAAGCGCAGTGGGGATAACTATATTTTTGTAAAGGCTAACTGAGGTCAGCGGATTTAAGCCGGACGGACGCACCCCGAGACCTATCATGGCGTGAAACGCATTCTTGGCCTTTTGACATCGTTCGGCCGTACGGTCATTACTTTTGAGAAACATGTCCTGGCGAATACCTAAGTGGACTACAGACTTGACATTTTCGAGATAGCAATCGCCATATAACAGTCTTGGCAATATCGCATTTTTCTTGGAACCAAATGTCATTACACACGATTTAGAAGCATTTATATCAAATTTCCGTGTTTTGGCGTACACGTATACAATGTCCAAAAGCTTTTGGAGGTTATGAGGACTAGTTGCAATTAGAGAAATGTCATCGGCGAGGGTTGGATTACCAGCTTTAACTCTAAAAATATTTGCACTTTATATTGATTCTTCTAGCTGCAGATCATTAATGAATACTAAGTACAGAAAATTTGACATTACACCCCCCTGACGGACTCCACGTTTGATTGGTACGGACTGTGACGTACACCCATTTATGCGCAAGGTGCAATTTAGGGATTTATGAGAGTTTCTGATGATACGCCATAACTTCCCTGTAATACCGAGTTCTTCAATTTTTAGAAACAGTCCATCATGCCAGACTGTATCAAACGCGCCTTTTATGTCGAGGAAAGCAACGCATACTTTGCTATTATATTCAAGTAGGTAAAAATATTGTTTCGGTCATACTGAAGCCGGTTGTAATTCAGCTTAGATTCTCCTGGAACCCTTGTTGTTGAGAGTTTGGGAATTTGGCTGGTTTCATTTTCAGGTAAGAGTTAGCTCGCATGCGTATCAAAGCTTCGAATATTTTAGCGAAACACGGTAACAAAGCTATTGGCCGATACTTGCCGGGATCAGACTTAGATTTGCCACCGCCTTTGAAGATTGAAATGACTATACTCGTTTGCCATGAAACGGGAGTGGATTCGGTGTCCATTATTTTATTGAATAGCATGACTATATAACGAATGATTACGTTACCACCGTAGATTACATGCTCATTCTGAATGTTATCGATACCACAAGCTTTGCGCCTCTTTAATTTCTTCACAATTTTCGCGATGTCGTCATGGTTGATATTGGACTCTAAGATTGTAAAGTGTGCAGCCCTATTTTCCTGCTCCTTTATGCGCGTTTTTATTGATTGCACAAAGTTTTCAAGAGCGCTTTCAGTCTTACTTTCCTCGAATACTGTTTTAAAGTGGGCGGCAAATCCGTCAACAACAGCGCTTTCCGGGCTATATGTTTCTCCATCAATTATTAGCTCGTGGCATGTGACTGGACTCGTTCTATTGCGTTTGCGAAGCAATTTCCAGAATAACCTATAATCAAGTTCTGCCGCTTCATCTAATTCGGCGTACATTTGATCTTGATATTTCTCAAATTCTATTCGCTGGATTCTACGAAACTGGGATTACGCACGTTTATAATCACGATATTATTCGTTCAAATTACCACGAGGTTTACCCTGAGATAACCAGATGCGTCGGAAGTGTCTAGCTACAGTGTGAGCCTCTTTTACGTCTAGAGTCCAATACGGCTTAGCATGTTTGTTAAACTTGCTCTTTGGGAAAATGGAGCGCTCCTACAATAGCGGTCGAAATATTGTCAACTGTTAGGGAATCATACTGCGTTTCTATGCACTGTAGTTGTAGTGCTATTTCGCATTGATTATCAGCTATATGCTTTTCCGTTATTTTGTTCCATGTTATACCCACACGCGGGACTGAAAACGTATTTGCGGTTTATATAGGCACATCAAGAGTAGTAATAAACGGCAGATGGTCGGAGGAAACTACTGTAGTTTCGTCCAGTATGGTAAACCTTTTAAACCATGGTAGCGTATTTTGGTCAGCGAGAACATGGTCGATCATTGCTTTCGTAGAAATAAAGCTGTAGTCAGGGCCATCTCTTTTAAGAGATAAATTTATCGGAGAGAGGCTATTTTCGTTTACAAAGTTTGAGATAACCTTGATTTCGCAAGCGATCCTAATGGTGTCATTAATGATTTGTGCGTTAAAATCGCCAGCAACTATAACGTTACCTTGTGAGGAATAGAACGAGGTAAGGGCATGTAACTCACTAAGTGCTTCTTGAAAAGGTATAATTGCATTATCAGCGGGCAAATATGCACACAATATATACAACGGATTGCTGTTGTGCAGGTTCACCGGATGCCGATAATGCGTTCGCTTTCAATATCATCGATTCTTGATATATATGGTTGAAGGTTAGATTTATACAGGAAAGCTGCACCTCTTTTCCCACATGTTGCACGACTATATATATTCTTAGGGTTTGTCTCAATGGATAGCGCAGAATAATCTTGATGAATACTGTTTAAGAAGTCTTTAGAGTGTGAGAACAATTTGTGTTCACATATTAGGGCAATATCAATGCTGTAGTCTTGCAACACGCAAGAAAGTGGATACGCTGAAGACATAATACCACATACATTCCAACATAATAATGACAGTAACATAACTAAGTAATATATATACAATGAGCGCATACTATGAAGCATTTGGTATACACGTCTTTAGTGTGCACTAATAATATCATACAATTCAATAATCGTGACCACCAGGCCACGTGCATTGATCAAGTTTGTCACGTTTCAACTTGTCCGACCAGTAACCATGTGCATTGTGTTCATTTGTCTCGCTGTTGCTGTCGTTACGTACGTCTATACTGTCATCCTCATAATACCGATTGTCACGAGGGTTATGTTCATAAGAGTCGCGTGACCTATGCTTATAATCACTATTGTCTTGGTAGTTTCGTCTGCATAAATCATTAGGTATTTCACGAGCCCTCTGTGTATAATTTTCATCGTTCAAGTTTTTACGGCGTCGTCGGGGTTTTTCGTAGTTCTCCCTGTCATTACCGTCTGTATTTCGTCTTTTGTCGTCCCTATCCTTCGTCCACTCGGAACTGTTTACCCAACGTCTCACTATAATATCATTCGGCCAAAAACTTTCACCCAATACAATTTCGTCGTACTCACTTGGGATATTAATTCTGGCAGATGTGCTAAATGTATTATAAAACAGTTTCAGATGCGTTATTTTCATACCCTTGGTTTCAAGATAATCGTAGAAGTCACCTGCAGTTACGTCTGTTTCAAAATTACCAAGAAAAAATGTCGAAACCCTTTTCCGGCGCACGGCAGTAAAGCGACCATGATCGGCAGTAGCGCTGTCGGAGTTCTCTGCAGCCTGACTAATGCTACTGTCTGTTGGTCGATTTCTGTTGAGAGAATCCGTTGGCGGGGTTTGCCGTATCGCGGTCGCTTTACTTACTGTGACTGGAGGTGGTATTGTCTTAGTCCTAGTTTCATCGGTATTTTTTTTAGGCAGTACCATTTTATTTGTAGCATTGCTAGGAGTACTAGGCTGAGAACATGCTTGGGCAAACGTTTTGGCTCTCTCAGCCGTTGACAGTAATTTGCCTCTTCCTGGTGGAGAAGTAAGGACATCTCATGGGTACAACCATCCCACCAGCATTGGCCCCGGGGTTCATCCCCACCCTTTCTGACATAGTACACACCCCTTGGGACATAGTACCTGTGTCATAATGTGGAAACCATTGAGATCCCCACCATATACACCTTAACGCGGGTGCAGTAATTTGTGATATTGCACCATCGTCTGCGTGATCTCATTCTGTTATGAATTATAAGCTTTTTTTAAACAGTTTACATCTTTGCGAAGATACTCAGGTGAGCTATTCAGTGCCATTTTGGTCCTCTTGTTCAATATTCCACATGCTTGTAGATGTGCCGTGAATCCAACTATGGCTGTGCTTGCATTTTTTGTTGCTACAGAAGTGAGTATGTTGGCATATGCTTGTATCACGCTATCTTGAAGTGATTAGCGTTTCCATTTGCAGCATATTTTTACTGGGGTCTGTTCGGTTCATAACGTGTGTTTATGTTTTAATGTTGGGGTGTTTTGTTGGGTAGAGTTGTGTGGTTGCTGTGAGTTGGTGGTTGTTATGCCTCGGACATTGCATATATTGTGGTTGATGTCTGGACTGAGGTAAGGCGGCAGCTCATTCACCACTTGTTCGCCGAGGATCACTGGGTGTCTAGGCTACCGCGGTGAGGAAAAGGTTAATTACGGTCGATAATGGTGGCCAGTCATGACTTCCCTTGTGGCGTATCAGCCACAGGTTGGTGATGAAAGGGCATGTGCATGTGCCGTATTTACTATTATTGTTTTAGATTACCGTTTCTTTTTTTATACATATGAATAACGTATTGGATATGGTCACATCCCTTTTTAGCGAGATTTCACTTGCTTTTAATTGTTTGGTTTAATTATACGAGTTAGGTTCTTAAACTATTACTGATTTTTTTTGCAGATTATGGCCTAAAAGGTGCTGTTGCTGTTGCGGGCCACTTTTTGATTTCGAATTTACATCGTGTGTTATTTATATCTACTGTAGAGTTGCGCTGGCGTTTTGTCACATTCTTTTCTTTATTTATCTTTTTTTTATTTGCTTTTATCCGCATCTCCTTCTAAACCGCTGAACGGAATTCAACCAAACTTTGGAATGAATCACGGAGAACACGATTTGTCGTGTTTAATGTCAATAAGTGTACAATATTGACTTGACGTAATAAATTTGATTAAGTCGTCAAATTTCTTATCGACATATTGAAACATAACTAGTCAAGACGACATACAGCAACTAAACTTATTTAATTGACGAAAATGTCGACTTCAGTCTTTCTGACATGTGAAGGTAAATCGTACTAAGTTGCATTCTCTCAAGTCGAAATGATTCAAGAAACACGCCGTAAGTGAAGAAAATGGGGTGGAGAAGACGCGAAACAATGCAACAATCCGCCAATTTCGAAGTCTATAAGGAGGTAATTAACGCAACAACTGGTGACCCTTAAACGTTTCCATATATATCCATGTATTTACTACAAATAACGCCTAGATGTGTATAATTTATAGTTTCGACAACAGGTTAATTACCAATTTTCCATGTTCTATCTTTGATTTCGAATTCAAACTTTGTCTAATTAAGAACTATCGCAGAACATTAACTTTTATTATATTTAAATCTCCATTTAGATGCATAGACACTACATATGGACATCATTTTGAAAATGACACGAGAAGAATATCATCCGTAACAGTTAAACAACTACAATTACTGTTGACAAGACAAAAGCCAAGACCCGAGTCTTCAATTTCTGATACTAAGCCATTAATATATACAACATGGACGAAAGGGCTACTGACCCTCCCTGTCTTGTTCCCTGCCGTACACGAAGCGTTTACATTACATCGAACACAACTTGTCACATTATTATACATATCAATTATGGCGTATCTATGTTACATTCGTTAAGTTTAAAGAAAAGGCCATTATGCCATAATATATCAAACGCCTGTCTTGTGTCATTAAACCCGACATACAATTTGCTTTTATTTTCCTTAGCAAAATAAATGCTTTCACGATAGGTAAAAGATGTCATTAAGCATCCTGTTTTACTTCTGAGATGTGGTATTATGCAATGATTTTATTTATTAAAATGATTTCTTTGTGCGATATAACTTAAGAAACCCGGAAATACACGTGCATTTCATAACACCAATGTCAAATGCACTAACGTCAGATATGCGTGAAAAAAAATTGTCAAAATTCGACTCGTTACATGGATTATATCATATTTTGTCCAAAATGCCTCAAATTTTAACTTTTAAAAGGAATTGTTTCGTGGTACGTTTTCGTTGACCGTGAGTATATATAACAACTGTTTTGAGAATCCAAACTCTATGTGACAGAATATAAACGGCATTAACCAACCAGGCCAAACCCCCAAAACTGGAGGGTCGAATTAAGAGTTACCATCTGTGTATATTGAATCACGTGTATTTTAAGAACCCGTGAAAGTCGTGAAAAAAACTATACTGTTAATCGACATGTATACATTATTCTATGACCTGAAAACGTGTATAGTTTTGATATGCTGTTTTAGTGCATAATTGTACCGTTATATGGCGGGTTAGTTTCTTTAAATTAGGCTTTATCATTATTAATACTGAGATCTACTAAAATATATTGATTTATGCATTTACTAATATTATAGGTTATTGAATTTGTATGGCTAAATATTACTTGGAACGAGTTGTTTTGGCAATGGACGACGAGCTTGCGAGTCGTCCTGCGCCAGAACAACGAGTTCCAAGTAATATTAAGCCATACAAATTCAATAACCTTTTTATTGTATACTTTCATATTGTTTTCGATCAATGTTAATTGTATGACTATTACTTTTCATTGTATTTGTGTTATTTTTATAGCTTTTGATGGAATTCTTATCTTGCCATTCAGTTTCATTTTGTGTGGATGATTATTTTGCGCGAAAACGACGTCGACGTCGGATGACGTCATTAAAAACAACAAGCCATTTTCTAAAGTTTGTTTACCATTCGATAACGTTAAAAACAGTGGGTGAGTGACCATTTCAGTTATTTTATCAATTTTTGCCATAAAAGGTTGAAAAAAAAACACGTATTTTTTTGTTGACACTATAGGAAGGATTCCGTTATTTTTATTTGAAAGTAGTTCCTTATTTCTATTTCGCGGCTCTTAGCAAGCACGAGCAAAAGTTCCCGTGCAATATGAATGCGTGCAATATCGTAGAATATTGCACGCTTAGCTCAATGCAAACTAAACGGGACAATATGAAAGTATACAAAAATTGAGTATATTGCATCATTATATTAGATCTAGATCTAAGTAAAACCAAGAGTCTCTATCTTTATATTTTCTCCCAGATAAAAAACTGTGCTAAACATAACGACGAAAAACAATAAATTAAAATCCCCAATGTATATTCTCCCCGGTATTTCAATATTTTACGGTGTCCAGTTGGGGCCAGATACAATTTCGCATTGTCGTGGGCGACAATGCAACGCCCGACAACGCTACATCGCGATACGACAGTGCAACATTTCGATACGACAACTCGACATTGCGATATGACATCGCAACATTGCGATACGACATCACGACAATTATGTCGTATTGCAATGTCGCGATGTCGTATCGCGATGTCGCATTGTCGGGCGTCGCATTGTCGAGCACGAAAACACGACATTCTTTAAATTGTCGTAATGTCGCCAACGACATCGCGACATTATGACAATTGAAAGAATGTCGCGATGTCTTTGGCGACATTACGACAATAGTACGGAAGCGTATTCGTGCCTCGTCTTGTTGGGTTATATTGAATTTTTCAATTTGTAAGAACTCGAGTTGCTATGATATATATCAATAAATCGATATGTGTATGTCGACAAAACACGATGTAATTCAATAAATGCAAAACAAATACGTTTAAATGTTTCTTTATTTTACAATAAATCGTTTTTATTGAACTTGACATTTTTTTCTTTTCTTTATATCGCGTTGAAACATAACAAATAAAAATATATTAGTATAAAGGTATTCGACGTAACGAGTTTTATCTGTATTACACGAGATATTTATCTGATATACACGAGATATATATTTATTTCAAGTTATGTACAGTTTGTCGATAATGCGATATAAAGATTTCGATTTAAAATCTAAAAAATGTTAAAACAAACTAGTTAGCGTCATGTTTCAATTAAATCAAATTTACACTGGAATACTTAGCCTCGGTCATCCGGCCTTCCGCTATGTTACGTGTATTGGCCTGCCAAACTGTATGATATATGTCTAGCAGATATCGGTCTGGGCAGATTAGGCCGATTAAAGTGCCCACTAGCGAATAGCCGACTGTATTCGCCCGTTTTTTCACGCAAATAAAAGTCAACGTTTGTATGACGTCATGTTGTAAATAAAGTTACATGAAGTTGGGGTGGTCGTGGGGGTAAAACAAATTGCACTCTGAATAAGGCCCTAGAGCTTCATACGGACTTTCTTACCAATGGGAAACTGCCCATAGGAACCCCATCCCACTCCTGACTCTCACTGGGCCTTGACAGCTGGGCAGACGGTATCATGCATATTAAAAACAAATATACGTCTGAGCAGATAAGACCAAAATAACAAACAAACAAAAACGCCCACTGTATTCGCCCGTTTTTCAAGCTCATAAAAGTCAACGTTTGCGTGACATAATGTTGTATCTAAAGCTACATAATGGTGACTTTGGATGGATTAGGGGTAGCAGGAGGGGGTCTCATAAAAGGATAGTAACATACAATACCGTCGATCCAGCTGTCAAGGTCCAATGAGAGGGATGGGATTCCTATGGGCAGTTTCCCATTGGTTAAAAAGTCCGGGTGTGAATCGCCCTGCAGCCCAAGACTGTCTGTGGGTGAATTTCAGGAATTTTAGCTTAAATGTCTAGGGCCTTATTCAGAGTGCAACATGTTTTACCCCACACCCCAACCCATCCTCGTGTAACTATATTTACAACATAACGTCTTACAAACGTTGACTTTTATTTGCGTGAAAAACGGGCGAATACAGCCGGCTATTCGCTAGTGGGTACTTTAATCGGCGTAATCTGCCCAGACCGATATCTGCAAGTCATATATCATACAGTTTTGGCATGCCATTTCACGTAACATAGCGGAGCGCAGAAGTCAGAAGCAGGCCGAATGACCGAGGCTAAGTAGTCCTGTGTAAATTTGATTTAATTGAAATATGACGCTAACTTGATTTGTTGATCATTTTTTATATTTTAAATTGAAATCTTTATATCGCATTATCGACAAACTGTACAAAACCTGAAATAAATATCTCGTGTATATTAGATCAATTCTCTTGTAATATAGATAATACTCATTACGTCGAGTACCTTTATACTGGTATATTTTTCTTTGTTTTGTTTCAACGCGATATAAAGATTAAAAAAATAATGTCAAGTTTAATAAAAACGATCTATTGCAAAATAAAGAACCATTTCAACGTATTTGTAAAGCATTTATTGAATTACATCGTGTTTTGTCGACATAAATATATCGATTTATTGATATATATCATAACAACTCGAGTTAATATACATTGAGAAATTCGATATAACCCAACAAGACGAGGCACGAATACGCTTCCGTACAATTGTAAGAATTTCGCATTGTCGTGGGAGACATTACGACAACTGAAAGAATGCAACAATGCATCGTAATGTCCATACGACATCGCAATACGACATCACGACTTTGCGATATGACATCACGATATAATTGTCGCGATGTCATATCGCAATGTCGCGATGTCGTATCGCAATGTCGAGTTGTCGTATCGCAATGTCGCATTGTCGTATCGCGGTGTCGCATTGTTGGGCGTCGCATTGTCGCCCACGACACTGCGACATTGTATCTGGCCCCAACCAGACACCGTAATATTTACAGTAACATACAGCTATAAAGTAAAACTAACTCTGAACATATAAATCAACATAAAACAATTTTAAATGCTCGACACGTTTATACGTCTACCTCATGACAGTCGTGTGCCCCTTTATATTGTATTCACACTGTTGGGCAGATCTAGATGCAAATGATCTCATTTTCGACCAATTTATTTTTATCAACGAAACAAACGCATAATTTGCCCAATCGTTGGTATCTATTTAACCAGATATATATAATTTTTTTTTTACACAAAAGCGACAGAGAATGAGTGAAACTGGTAGCCCTACGGTATAGTACAGTAGATCTACGTGCATTTCAGTTCTAGATTTATTAATAGATTTTATCAATTTGTTTTACTGTAAACAAAACTAACGGTTGAATAAACTACTTAGTTATATTACATTTTAAAAACAGTTTGTATACTCTATGTTTTAAACCAAGATTTACCATGTTTAAGTGCGTTAATAAACCTTTAAAAAATCGACGTCGACGTCATCAATACTTTTATTGACGGCATATGCTAACGTCACATTTACTATTTAAAGTGTTTTGGAACGTTTACGCCAGCTGATGATACAATTTCGCTAGAATTTATAAATCTACCAAAGTTCAGTCTTAGAATTTTAAAATGTAATCTAGATCTAGTTTAATTCATAATCGTTCTAGATCTAGTTCAATTCATATATTTAGGATTCTGTTTATTCACTAAACAGTTAGCAAACAACTACAATTGACAATATTTACTGATATTAAATCAACATTACACATCATATTATACAGTAGATGAAAATTAAATATGCATTAATGACCATTAATTGTAACATTTTTAAAAGTAAATTTAAACGAATATCTATCCATCCATTTGTAAAGATATAAATGATGAACGGAGTGTGCGGAATACATATACGGTACAATACGGTACAGCTTTACCGTCACATAGGCGTACCCCCAATGTTCAGAGTATACTTTGGCCCCACAAATAATTTGAAGAAAAAAATGGTTAACGTTCAAAAAGTATTTTGTACATTAAGTATATAATTTTGTATTTTTTCCCTTATCATTTTTTTTTTGAAAAGTTTGGACCCCCAATAAATGAAACATACTTTTTTAGATTGTCAAATATGTTTTGCAAAATGTGTGCCCCCAACCCCCACCTCCCCCACTCCCAATAATTAAAACGGTCCTACGCCCATGCGTCATACCTGTGCATATTAGCTACATCTAATGTTTTGATTAAATGTGTTGTATATATGATATGTAATACATCATAAATATAAATAATTTCATCATTTCACCTCGTATGTATGGTAGGAATACTGCATAATGGTAATCACTGAAAACTTCGATACTCTCCTCGTTATAGTACGGAATATGGGGCTTTTGCTATTACTTTAACGCCCTCCCCTCAACCCCTCCCCTCACCCCCCCCCCCCCCCCCCACACTCATCTAATTATTTTATTACGAAAATATCTTAAAGGGACACACGCGAATTTTGAACTATTTAGCAGCATCAAAAGTATGCCACCCCCTCTCCCCACCACCAACTTATTATTTAATTCCGAAAATATCTTAAAGGGACACACGGCATTCTTGAACTATTTACCAGCATCAAACTTACACCCTCCACCTCGCACCCCTCCCTCACCCCCCCGCGCCCAACCACCCATACCCTCAACCTTATTATTTAATTCCGTAAATTTCTTAAAGGGACACATGGCAATCTTGAAATATTTATCAGCATCAAACTTATCACCTTCATTTATTAATCCAGTATCATCAAGATTTGAAACTGCTTACACATTTTGTATTTTTCACTTGTGTGTAGTTATTCTACAATAGTTTTTTTTTATTATATATTACTGGTGCAGTATATTCACGATTTAGTAACATGTAACAACAATGAGTTAACCAAATTGAAGACTGCCGTATGTTGTCGTGTAACCCTTAAAGGGACTCATGGCAATCTTGATTTTTTTAAAAACTCGCGCCGTCCCGTTACTTTTTCTAGATACATTGCATTTGTTCAATCATTAATAATAATTATAAGAATAGTATAAAGCAAACATTGTTTGCATATTACTTACTGTTGATTACATTTCACCAATAATTAATATATTCAAACCTATGGTAGAATGACGAAGGAAAGTTGAAAAATGAAAATTGCATTTAAAATATATGCAAGCAGATTATCAGTAAAATGATACTGGATTAATAAATCGAGAAGTTAAATTCAATGCTTGATAAAGACTTCAAGATTACCATGTGTCCCTTTAAAATAAATAAAAACATGAATGTAAGCTTGGCCGTCCATTATAACTGTATGAAAAATGGAGGCATTAATAACAGGCCGCGCTATAAAGTAAAGTATTTTTAAACATAACTTGCTTATTTGCAAATCATGGCCAATGATTTAATATATGAATAGTGTAAAACAAATTGCTTTTACTAACTGTTGATTGTATTCCACTAAGCATGTTTTTAAATCAGTGGTAGCGAAAGAACAGGGTATAAATGGTCAATTTTCATCCCACGGATTTGAAAACTCCAAATGTATTATCTTTTATCACAGACCTCGAAACAAATTGATTCATTTAGGTCTGTGCTTTTATTTAATTATTACTGTATACAAGCAGGATGATACTGGTTGTAATGCTTGGCAAATACAGCACGATTACAGAGTGTCCCTTTAAGTGCAACTCGTCAGAATATGTCATGCTGCAATGCCGATAATCGATACAATCAGAGATCTAAGTATTACGACTCTGATATTATCTGGTGATTTTATTTATACACAATTACCAGCACATGCTATATATTAACAAAACGTCGGTTGAAGTAGTCTAGCAACAATACACAAAGTAAAGGTGATCCCTTGATCCCTTGACCTAGTTACAAGGTTCACGTTGTGAAAATAACGAAGCGTGATTACATAATAATGCAACTGCAATCGGAACTGCTTCGTCGATTTCCGTCATTCGGGAATGGCGAAGAGTTCCGATCGATTGCAAATGAAGACCAAATCATCCCTCGGTCTTTTCCGTTCATTTCGGAGTGCAATCGGATTTCCGATACCGGTAATTGTGGGCTCGGTATAGTACGGAGGAGACCGAAGTAGCTACTGATAAATAAAATCTCACATTCGTGCCTATTTAATATTGGATGCATTAAACTCACTGGATCAGATGCTCGGCAGATCCATTCATCATTTTTTTTTTCAAACTAGTTTAATAAATTCAATATTAAACAGGCACTCATGATCCTCTATAATATTATAAAACATGATATACACTGAGTCGTTTATTTTTCCACACCAAAACTGCAGTAATACTGGCCGCAAGATGGCCGCTTTTGTTTGCATAAAAAACAATTAAACCCATGTTGCGTCTTAACATGAGGCTTAAAGGGACACACAGCAATCTTGAGGTATTTGAAATGGGTGTCTCGATTTATATATCCAGTATCGTTTTTACTTTTACCCTGGTGATATTAGAATAAATCAAATTCTAAGTTTTCACTATTTCGTGTTACTATAAATAAACTATACGTTTTAATATATTATTTGTGCAACAATATCAAAAAATCAATAAAATATGGAAAAACAAATGGCTCAATACAATTCTTATAATTAACATTAATGACTGAGCAAACGCAATTTATGTAGAAAAACTAAAGGTACGCCGCTAGTTTAAAAAAAAATCAAGATTGCCATGTGTCCCTTTAATATAAATATATTTAATCTGAAGCACACTATGATGTGTTTCTAGTGTTATTGTATAGACTAGATCGACACCGAATCTCCAGATCGCCTCCTGTCCCTTTAATAATTTTTTTTTGCTTGTCAATAAACATTTTAATTAACACAATAGCTACAGTTTATTTTTCTACTTTTCTTTTGCTAATGTTATGCCCTGTAACAGTAAAGTTTTCGGACACATGCATTTTTTAGTGGTTGTGGGTATGGGGTGGGGAGGGGTGGGGTGGGGTGATGGGGTGGATGAATCAATGATCAGATCACCGATGATACATATTACAAAGATGTCGTTGACTTGTTAACATTAATCGAGGAATACGTGCATCCTGCCATTATACAATGCACTTCAAGGTTACATTAAGACAGCGCGTGGTTCAGCAGAAAGGTTAAAGCACATGGTGATTTCGTTCGTAAAGACACATAGTTTTAATTAACAACTGACCTGGTTTAAGATTTAAGTCCTCTTTCCAACTGGTCCACTTTGATTTAATAGTAAACAATTCTTTATTCCACACATGTGTGGTACATTCACAGCTGTGTCCTACTTCCGCTGATAAAAATCGATTTCTTATACAATAACAGTGGATTACAAATTACTTCCCTTGGTACTCGCTATATAATTAAAGGGACACATGGACATATATTGCAGTGTATTTTAAAGGGGATACTCGGCAATTTTGAAGCGTTTATCAAGCATTAACATTAGCCTCTCGATTTATTAATCCAGTATCATTTTGACTAAATCTGCTTGCATATATTTAAATACAGTTGTTCAACTTTTCTTCGGTTAACGACGTTGCGTTGGAAACCTTCGCCTCTCACCGCTATATTCACGACAAACCAACACATATTCAATTTATTATATTGAGGGTTCAGTGCAATACTATTGTATCTCCTTCTTTATTCATATTCTATATGTAGTTACAATAGTTTTGCGCTGACCCCTCGATATACTCACAACATTGGAACTTACATGATCATGATAAGCGCCAAAACAATGACGTCAATAACGTCAACAACGTCAACAGCGGCATTAGGCCTTCGTCATTTTCGGCATTCCACATGTGAAATATCAACATTGAAAATATTTTAGTTTTATTTTAATCATACTTTCCATCATTTCACTGTAAAGTATATAATAAAAGGTTATACTTGTTAGTTAAAGATTAACGGGACCACGCAATATTCATCGTGGGGTTGGGACCGGTGCAAATAAAAATGTTCTATAGAAAAAAAAGTACGTCCCATGGCAAGCAAACGAAAAAAAGGTATCGTCCCATGGTTTGTCGCGACAAAAAAAGTACCTGTCCCATGCCATTTTGACCATTCCCAATGCCCAGATAAATATTGCCTGGTCGATAAGCCCCCTCCTTACCAAATGAGGTTTGCTGCAAGCTTGCAGCGAACGAACAATTTTGTTCACCATAACAATTCTTAATTGTTCGCAAATGTTCGCCACTAGCGGTGATGTTGTCGCAAACATTATGGTAATCTTTGGCGAATTTGCCGCAAACTCGCCAAAAAGCTATACATTCGCCAGAAACATTTATTTATTTGGAACGTTCACCATAACATCACCACAAACTTACTTGCAATTTTTTTTTGTTCGCCACAACATTGCGACAAATTTTACCAATCCAATTTATTTTTTTATTGCACGCCGTAACATCACCACACTCTTTTAAATTCATATTTGCCGTTTCCTTATTCACAGAACATCACGACAAACTTTTCCATTCTGATCTGCTGTATCTGAAGACTCTGTTAGCCAAAATATCATTGCAAAACTTAGAATTTATACAGAATTTTATTATTTCCAGTTACTTACTACTAAAGTGAAATTTGCATTTTATGTCAAAGGACGTACCACTTGAACAAGCAATTTAGCCAAGCGTAATCTTTTCCGTGGAACCTTATTTTTAAACATTTAATTGTGTTCATTGCAAGAACATTTTTAAATACCAAACACCATGATAACTCCAACATTTGAAACCAGATCAATTAAAATTGTATCCCAAGTGCAAAATAATATGATCAGTATGACCTCAATAGGTAGATGTGTGTATATATACGTTTGTTGGTTTGTCTAGTGTCTGGTGCTGATTCTAAGATATCCAGGTGCCTATTGGACTGCTACAGTTAGTGACATGTCCATGAACATGAGAGTAATGCAGAAATGACAGCACACGACATCTATATTAAAATGGGAGTAATGCAGAAATGACTGTGCTGAACATCTCCATGAAAATGAGAGTAATGCAGAAATGACAGCGCTCGACATCTCCATGCAAATGGGAGTAGTGCAAAAATGACATCGTTCGACATCTTCATAAAAATGGGAGTAATGCAGTAATGCACTCGACATCTCCATGAAAATGCGAGTAATGCAGAAATGACAACACTCGACAACTCAATGAAAATTAGAGTAATGACAATACTCAACAGCGCTCGATATCTCCATGAAAATGGGAGTAATGCAGAAATGACTGCACTCGATATCTCCATGAAAATGAGAGTAATGTAGAAATGACAGTGCTCGACATCTCCATGAAAATGAGAGTAATGCAGAAATGACAGCGCCGATATATCCATGAAAATGAGAGTAATGCAGAAGTGACAGCGCCGATATATCCATGAAAATTGGAGTAATGCAGAAATGACAATGCTCGACATCTTCATGAAAATGAGAGTAATGAAGAAATGACAGCGCTCGACATCTTCATGAAAATGGGAGTAATGCAGAAATGACTGCACTCGATATCTCCATGAAAATGAGAGTAATGCAGAAATGACAGTGCTCGACATCTCCATGAAAATGAGAGTAATGCAGAAATGACAGCGCCGATATATCCATGAAAATGAGAGTAATGCAGAAGTGACAGCGCCGATATATCCATGAAAATTGGAGTAATGCAGAAATGACAATGCTCGACATCTTCATGAAAATGAGAGTAATGCAGAAATGACAGCGCTCGACATCTTCATGAAAATGGGAGTAATGCAGAAATGACTGCACTCGATATCTCCATGAAAATGAGAGTAATGCAGAAATGACAGTGCTCGACATCTCCATGAAAATGAGAGTAATGCAGAAATGACAGCGCCGATATAGCCATGAAAATGAGAGTAATGCAGAAATGACAGCGCCGATATATCCATGAAAATGAGAGTAATGCAGAAATGACAGCGCCGACATCTTCATGAAAATGAGAGTAATGCAGAAGTGACAGCGCCGACATATCCATGAAAATTGGAGTAATGCAAAAATGACAATGCTCGACATCTTCATGAAAATGAGAGTAATGCAGAAATGACAGCGCTCGACATCTTCATGAAAATGAGAGTAATGCAGAAATGACAGCGCCGACATCTCCATGAAAATGAGAGTAATGCAGAAATGACAGCGCTCGACATATTCATGAAAATGAGAGTAATGCAGAAATGACAGCGCCGACATCTCCATAAAATTTGAGAGTAATGCAGAAATGACAGCGCTCGACATCTTCATGAAAATGAGAGTAATGCAGAAATGACAGCGCCGACATCTCCATGAAAATGAGAGTAATGCAGAAGTGACAGCGCCGATATATCCATGAAAATTGAAGTAATGCAGAAATGACAATGCTCGACATCTTCATGAAAATGAGAGTAATGCAGAAATGACAGCGCTCGACATCTCCATGAAAATGAGAGTAAATGCAGAAATGACAGATTTTAATTTTGAGAGAATTTATTTAAATAGTGTCAGTTTATTTAAATTGTGTCCATTTATTTAAATATAGTGAATTTGATTAAATTGTTGCACATTTAGTAAAATGAAGGTCCATTTATTTATAATTCACAAACAATTATTTAAATCAAAAACATTTAGTTAAATCATATGGATATATTTAAATCGTAAGGATATAATCTAAATCGTAAGGATATACTTTAAATCGAGAGCATTTATTTAAATAGTGTCGATTTATTTAAATCGTGGCATTTTATTTAAATCGTGTCAATTTATTTAAATATGGTGCAGTCCTGTTAAATAGTGGAAAAAAAAATTGTTTACAAACGGCGCACCACTGTTCTATTTCATAATTTCAGTCCATTATTTATTTTGAAAAACATCACCAGAACATTGCAGAGAAAAAAAGTATGCACATGAAGTTTGCTGCAAAGATTTTTACTACGTAAATGAGGTCTACGGCAAAGTAGCAGCAAACATCGCCAAATCATCGCCAGAAGATTACAGCTAAAAGTGTTATGCAAATGAAGTGTGCAGAGAAGTTGCCGCACACTTTTACTATGCAAATGAGGTCTGCGGCAAAGTTGCGGTGAACATCACCAGAACCTCATTTGCTTATGTGTTTGCTGCAACTTTGCCGCATACTTCATTTGCATGGTAAAAGTGTACCGCAACTTCGCCGCAAACTTGTCTGCCGCAGCTTTGCAGCAATGTTTGCCGCAGAGTTGCAGCAAACAGTCGCCAGAAGCCTATATTTTGGGTAAGGTGGACATTTATGGTCGGGGGGGGGGGGGGGGGGGGGGGGGGGGGAGGCGGGGGAAAGAATTTGACTTTAAAAAAGGAGTACGTCCCATGGCAAGCTAGCGGAAAAAAAGTATCGTCCTATGGTTTGTCGCGACAAAAAAAGTACCTGTCCCATGCCATTTTGCACCGGTCCCAACACCCCAATAAATATTGCCTGGTGCCTAATATATAGAGTATGGTGTCATCGAGTTGACTGATTTAAACATCGAGATGGGCAATGGGCGTTGCCCATCGAGGTGTTTAAACCAACCATAGAGATGAGACCATGCTCTATTTGTTTTGTAACATGTCCATTTCAGCTGTCTCACACACAGTCTGCCATACTCTAAATTCCAATAACTAGTAGTTAGAGTACATAGTTTATTTTGACAGGTGTTATTTTCAATTAAACGATTTACACCTGTGCAAATGCAAAATAAATGTCAGTGATCATGCTACAATACATTGTTAATAGGTATGCGGTTGCAGACAGACAGACAGACAGACAGACAGTATTGGCATTCAAGGAAAGTATGCCTTTCCGCCTTTAGGTTTCCGCTACACAGTACATTATATTGACTATATATAAATAAATGTACTGCCAAGAGCTATTCTGAACAGAAAGTTTCCAAGATAAATGTTAGATTGTTTTATGAAACAGTTATTTGCTCATACAATAATGTACGAAACCTGACACGTTGAAATGTTTTTTTTATTATTATTTATTTGAGCACTATTCTGATCATTCACTATAGAGTTTGAACCAAAACTCCTATAGCACTTCCTATATAGCCCAGTAACGCTACTTCTCAATATAAACTCGGTGTTTAGGTATATAACAAGTACTCTAAACAAACGTTTGGCCTCGTTACTAGTACTCTAAACTAGGGGTTTGCTATAAAACAAATACTACAAACGAAAGTTAGGTCTCGTTACTAGTACTCCAAACAAACGTTTGGTCTTGTAACTAGTTTGGATATATACCATGTAATCCAAACGAGAGTTTCGTCTTATTAATAGTACTCTAAACTAAAGTTAGGCTATATAACAAGTACTCCGAGCGAAAGTTTGGTCTTGTTACTAGTACTTTAAACTAAAAGTTTGCTCTTGTAGCTAGTACTTTAAACTAAAGTGTGTTCTTTTTGCTAGTACTCTAACCTATTAAAAGTTTGTTCTTGTTGCTATAATTTAAACTAAAGTTTGTTCTTGTAGCTAGTAATTTAAACTATATCGTGTTCTTGTAACTAGTACTCTGAATTAAAGTTTGTTCTTGTAACTAGTACTTTAAACTAAAGTTTGTTCTTGTAGCTTGTAACTTAAACTGTAGCTAGTAATTTAAACTATATCGTGTTCTTGTAACTAGTACTCTGAATTAAATGTGTTCTTGTAACTAGTACTTTAAACTAAAGTTTGTTCTTGTAGCTAGTAAATTAAACTGTAGCTAGTAATTTAAACTAAAGCGTGTTCTTGTAACTAGTATTCTGAACTAAAGAAGTTTGTTCTTATAACTTGTATTTTAAACTAAAGTTTGTTCTTATAACTAGTACTTTAAACTAAAGTTTGTTCTTGTAGCTAGTACTCTAAACTTGTAGCTAGTACGTTAAATTAAAGTTTGTTCTTGTAGCTAGTACTTTAAACTAAAGTTTGTTCTTGTAACTAGTACTTTAAACTAAAGTTTGTTCTTCTAGCTAGTATTTTAAACTAAAGTTTGTACTTGTAGCTAGTACTTTAAACTAAAGTTTGTTCTTGTAACTAGTACTTTAAACTAAAGTTTGTACTTGTAGCTAGTACTTTAAACTAAAGTTTGTTCTTGTAACTAGTACTTTAAACTAAAGTCTTTTTCTTGTAGCTAGTACTTTAAACTAAAGCGTGTTCTTGTAACTAGTATTCTGAACTAAAGTTTGTTCTTGTAACTAGTACTTTAAACTAAAGTTTGTTCTTGTAGCTTGTACATTCAACTAAAGTTTGTTCTTGTAACTAGTACTTTAAACTAAAGCGTGTTCTTGTAACTAGTATTTTGAACTAAAGTTTGTTCTTGTAGCTAGTACTTTAAACTAAAGTTTGTTCTTGTAGCTAGCACTTTAAACTAAAGTTTGTTCTTGTAGCTAGCACTTTAAACTAAAGTTTGTTCTTGTAGCTAGTACATTAAACTAAAGTGTGTTCTTGTAGCTAGCACTTTAAACTAAAGTTTGTTCTTGTAGCTAGCACTTTAAACTAAAGTTTGTTCTTGTAGCTAGTACATTAAACTAAAGTTTGTTCTTGTAGCTAGTACATTAAACTAAAGCGTGTTCTTGTAACTAGTATTCTGAACTAAAGTTTGTTCTTGTAACTAGTACTTTAAACTAAAGTGTGTTCTTGTAGCTAGGTTTGATCTTGTAGATAGTACCCAATCTCGAGTTCGGCAATGTAACTAGTACACGAGTATGGCCTTGTAAATCGATTGACAATCTGCTTTCTATCTGGTACTCTAACCACGAGTATGACCTTGTAAATATACGTCTAAAGCATAGTTCGACAATCCACTTTCTATCTAGTACTGTAACCACAGTTTGAAAATCCACCTTCTATCTAGTAATCTGACGACAAGTATGGCCTTGTAAATATATCTCTAAATCACAGATTGACAATCCAGTTTCAATATAGTATTCTAACCACGAGTTTGTCCTTGTAAACATATCTCTAAATCCCAGTTTGACAATCTATTTTCTATCTAGTACTCTAACCACGAGTTTGGCCTTGTAAATAGATCTCTAAATCCCAGTTTGACAATCTATTTTCTATCTAGTACTCTAACCACGAGTATGACCGTGGAAATAGATCTCTAAATCGCAGTTTGACAATCCACTTTATATCTAGCACTCTAACTACGAGTATGACATTGTAAATGGAACTTTGAATCACAGTTTGACAATCCACTTGCTACCTAGTACTACAACCACGAGTATGTCCTTGTAAATGAACTCTAAATCCCAGTTTGACATTCCACTTTTTATCTGGTGCTCTAACCACGAGTATGACCTTGTACTTTTATATCTAATTCACAGTTTGACAAACCACTTTCTATTTAGTAATCTAACCACGAGTTTGGCCTTGTAAATATATCTCCAAATCACAGTTTGACAATCCACTTTCTATCTAGTACTCTAACCACGAGTATGACCCTGTAAATAGATGTCTAAATCTCCGTTGGACAATCCACTTTCTATTTACTACTCTAACCACGAGTATGACCTTGTAAATATATGTCTAAATCACAGTTTGACAATCCACTTTATATCTAGTACGCTACCCACGAGTATGGCCTTGTAAATTGACCTCTAAATCACAGTTGGACAATCCACTTGTCTATCTAGTACTCTAATAACGAGTTTGGCCTTGTAAATATATCTCTAAATCACAGTTTGACAATCCACTATCGATCTCGTACTCTAACCACACGTTTGGCCTTGTAAATAGATCTCTAAATCACAGTTTGACAATCCACTTCTCTATCTAGTACTCTAATCACGTGTTTGGCATTGAAAATAGATCTCTAAAACGAAGTTTGATAATCCGCTTTATATCTAGTACTCTTACCACGAATAATGGCCTTATAAATAGTCTGTAAATCACAGTTTGACAATCAACTTCTTTATCTAGTACTCTACCCACGAGTTTGGCCTTGTAAATAAAACTCTAAATCACAGTTTGACAATCCACTTCTCTATCTATAGGCTGGGACCCAACTTCTCGTAGTAGAATAAGACAATGGGCTGAGGGCAACAATTTACTAACAGATTTTCAGTTTGGTTTCAGAAATAAAAAAAGTACAATCGATTGTGTCTTTATCTTGATGAATTTAATCAATAAAACTTTAAAGCTTGATAAGAAAGAATTATATTGCGCCTTTGTAGATTTCCGCAAGGCCTTTGACTTAGTATATAGGGATGGAATGTGGCTAAAACTTATCTGATATGGAGTTTCATCGAAAATAGTTAAGATGTTGAGAGCTATTTACACAAATGTAAAGGCTTGTGTTAAACTTAACGGTACACTAAGTGAGTGTTTTGACAGTTATATGGGTGTAAAACAAGGAGAACCTTTATCTCCTTTATTGTTTACCTTTTTCATTAATGACATGTATGATGTATTGCATAATGGAACGTTTGACTCGATAACAATTGATGAAATGCAAATATTTCTATTATTGTTTGCTGATGACACTGTTTTGTTTTCATATACAAAAGAAGGTTTGCAGAGTTTACTTGATAAGATGTGTGTATATTGCAATAAGTGGGGTATTGTTGTAAATAGTGATAAAACAGTTGTAATGACATTTAAAAATGGTACGAGAATTGAAAATGTAGACATATTTTATAATGGTAGCAAATTAAAAAATGTAAAGACGTTTACTTATCTAGGTGTTACATTGTCTGCAAATTGTTCATTTTATCAGACCCAAAAAGTCTTATCCCAAAAAGCCATGAAAGCTTTGTTTTCACTTAATTCATTATTTGAGGCTGTGCCACTAAACGTCTCTGAAAAAATCAAACTTTTCGATACCATGGTAGCACCAATATTACATTATGGTTCTGAAATATGGGGGTTTCATGGTGCACCAGATATAGAACGTGTACACATTAAATTTTTAAAACAAGTTCTTGGTGTACGAGCTCAAACTACTAACAATTCTGTTTATGGCGAACTGGGGAGATTTCCTTTAGCCGTAATTAGAAAAATGAGAATTATAAAATACTGGTTTAAGATAATGAAATCAACGGAATCATTAAAGCATAAAGTATTTTATGTTGATATTGGGGTGGACGGTACCGTCGTAAACGAAAATTCATGGGCGTTTCAAGTAAAAAACCTTTTAGACAGTCTGGGATTTGGCTACATATGGAATAACAGTACGGTATCAAATCTACAAATTCAAAAGGTTATTGAAAGGATTTCAGACCAATATCTACAAACATGGTATTCTGAAATTAATAACTCACCCAAGCTTGAAACATATGTCAAAATTAAAAAAGGATTTGAAATTGAAAAATATATAAATTGCGTTGCTAATATAAATCACCGTAAAGCACTAACTAGATTTAGATGTTCTGCACACAAACTTGCAATTGAAGAAGGTCGATTTCGAAATATTGAACGAAATATGAGGTTATGTACAAAATGTAATATGAATGTTGTAGAAAACGAGTATCATTTTTTAATGGTATGTCCTAAATACAGAAATATACGTAATGACTGTTTTCCAAATTACTATTGTTCTTGGCCAACTAGTCAAAAATTTGTGTCACTTATGAACACACAAGCAACTGGACTGTTAATACGATTAGCAAAATATATATATCTAGCCAACGAACTTAGAAATAGTGATAATTAGTGTTTCTATTTGCATATGTGTGTAAACACATTTGCGTGTAATATATAACTTGCATCTTATATAAGGCTCGAGCCTCCTCGCCATATATAATATCTGAGAACTATGTTATTATCATGTATTCTATAAATGATTTATGATGTTACTTATAAATACTTACATGTTGGCTACGTTACATCCATTCAATCAGAATTAGACTTAATCCTTGACTAATAATCACAATAATAGTGATAACGTTAGTGGTAATATCCTTTCGTTATGTGTAACATAGTCACGTGCATTTGTCACTAATTCCTCGTGATCTCAAAGTAAAGCGGAGTGATTTGTATAGTGCGTGAGGTCCGTTGAAGCAAATTATAAATTGTATTTAATGGGTAAACGGATAAACAACTTAAATTTTATTAGTCGGATAAATGAATGGTTAATGGATGTAACGGTAGTCAGAGTTTCTATGCATTGTTCTAAAGTCTTTAAATATAAATGCTTTTCAAATACAATCTTGATAATGGTAATAACATGTGATAAAATGCCTTTGATAGAACGTAATAATTATAAATGTTCCACTGAAATATATATATTCATTCTCTAAATGAAGTATGTATGTTTGTTTGTACTCTTCTCTGAAATATTGTGTATTGTATTCCGCCTTGTTTAGGCAATAAACATGTAAATGTTATGCCGAATAAAATATTGAATTGAATTGAAATTTAATAAATATGATTAAAACATGCAAATTCTAACCACGAGTTGGGCCTTGTAAATAGATCTCTAAATCACAGTTTGACAATCCACTTTCTATCTAGTACTCTAATAACGAGTTTGGCCTTGTAAATATATCTCTAAATCACAGTTTGACAATCCACTATCGATCTCGTACTCTAACCACAAGTTTGGCCTTGTAAATAGATCTCTAAATCACAGTTTGACAATCCACTTCTCTATCTAGTAATCTAATCACGTGTTTGGCATTGAAAATAGATCTCTAAAACGAAGTTTGATAATCCGCTTTATATCTAGTACTCTTACCACGAATAATGGCCTTATAAATAGTCTGTAAATCACAGTTTGACAAACAACTTCTTTATCTAGTACTCTACCCACGAGTTTGGCCTTGTAAATAAAACTCTAATCACAGTTTGACAATCCACTTCTCTATCTATAGGCTGGGACCCAACTTCTCCTAGTAGATTAAGACAATGGGCTGGGAGCAACAATTTACAAACAGATTTTCAGTTTGGTTTCAGAAATAAAAAAAGTACAATCGATTGTGTCTTTATCTTGATGAATTTAATCAATAAAACTTTAAAGCTTGATAAGAAAGAATTATATTGCGCCTTTGTAGATTTCCGCAAGGCCTTTGACTTAGTATATAGGGATGGAATGTGGCTAAAACTTATCTGATATGGAGTTTCATCTAAAATGGTTAAGATGTTGAGAGCTATTTATACAAATGTAAAGGCTTGTGTTAAACTTAACGGTACACTAAGTGAGTGTTTTGACAGTTATATGGGTGTAAAACAAGGAGAACCTTTATCTCCTTTATTGTTTACCTTTTTCATTAATGACATGTATGATGTATTGCATAATGGAACGTTTGACTCGATAACAATTGATGAAATGCAAATATTTCTATTATTGTTTGCTGATGACACTGTTTTGTTTTCATATACAAAAGAAGGTTTGCAGAGTTTACTTGATAAGATTTGTGTATATTGCAATAAGTGGGGTATTGTTGTAAATAGTGATAAAACAGTTGTAATGACATTTAAAAATGGTACGAGAATTGAAAATGTAGACATATTTTATAATGGTAGCAAATTAAAAAATGTAAATACGTTTACTTATTTAGGTGTTACATTGTCTGCAAATTGTTCATTTTATCAGACCCAAAAAGTCTTATCCCAAAAAGCCATGAAAGGTTTGTTTTCACTTAATTCATTATTTGAGGCTGTGCCACTAAATGTCTCTGAAAAAATCAAACTTTTCGATACCATGGTAGCACCAATATTACATTATGGTACTGAAATATGGGGGTTTCATGCTGCACCAGATATAGAACGTGTACACATTAAATTTTTAAAACAAGTTCTTGGTGTACGAGCTCAAACTACTAATAGTTCTGTTTATGGCGAACTGGGAAGATTTCCTTTAGCCGTAATTAGAAAAATGAGAATTATAAAATACTGGTTTAAGATAATGAAATCAACGGAATCATTAAAGAATAAAGTATTTTATGTTGATATTGGTGTGGACGGTACCGTCGTAAACGAAAATTCATGGGCGTTTCAAGTAAAAAACCTTTTAGATAGTCTGGGATTTGGCTACATATGGAATAACAGTACGGTATCAAATCTACAAATTCAAAAGGTTATTAAAAGGATTTCAGACCAATATCTACAAACATGGTATTCTGAAATTAATAACTCACCCAAGCTTGAAACATATGTCAAAATTAAAAAAAGGATTTGAAATTGAAAAGTATTTAAATTGCGTTGCTAATATAAATCACCGTAAAGCACTAACTAGATTTAGATATTCTGCACACAAACTTGCAATTGAAGAAGGTCGATTTCGAAATATTGAACGAAATATGAGTTTATGTACAAAATGTAATATGAATGTTGTAGAAAACGAGTATCATTTTTTAATGGTATGTCCTAAATACAGAAATATACGTAATGACTGTTTTCCAAATTACTATTGTTCTTGGCCAGCTAGTCAAAAAATTGTGTCACTTATGAACACACAAGCAACTGGACTGTTAATACGATTAGGAAAATATATAAATCTAGCCAACGAACTTAAAAATAGTGATAATTAGTGTTTCTGTTTGCATATGTGTGTAAACACATTTGCGTGTAATATAATATTTGTTTGTAAATTCAAATACATATAACTTGCATCTTATATAAGGCTCGAGCCTCCTCGCCATATATAATATCTGAGAACTATGTTATTATCATGTATTCTATAAATGATTTATGATGTTAATTTGTTCTCTTATAAATACTTACATGTTGGCTTCGTTATATCCATTCAATCAAACGAGAATTAGACTTAATCCTTGACTAATAATCACAATTATAGTGGTAATATCCTTTGGTTATGTGTAACAGAGTCAAGTGTATTTGTCACTAATTCCTCGTGATCTCAAAGTAAAGCGGAGTGATTTGTATAGTGCGTGAGGTCCGTTGAAGCAAATTATAAATTGTATTTAATGGGTAAACAGATAAACAACTTAAATTTTATTAGTCGGATAAATGAATGGTTAATGGATGTAACGGTAGTCAGAGTTTCTATGCATTGTTCTAAAGTCTTTAAATATAAATGCTTTTCAAATACAATCTTGATAATGGTAATAACATGTGATACAATGCCTTTGATAGAACGTAATATTTATAATTGTTCCACTGAAATATATATATTCATTCTCTAAATGAAGTATGTATGTTTGTTTGTACTCTTCTCTGAAATAGTGTGTATTGTATTCCGCCTTGTTTAGGCAATAAACATGTAAATGTTATGCCAAATAAAATATTGAATTGAATTGAATCGTATCGTGCAAAAGCACTTTTGGTTTACCAGGAAAGATATACTCGTGATTTTTTGCATATCAATAGCAGAAACTGTGCTATATACGAAACCACTGTATGGATTAATGGTATTCTTTGCTTTTCGCAACATCAACGTATTTTCTACGGAAGCCCGTAATTGATAAGAAAATATTGATATTCAAAGAAAAAATGTGTACAAGTTATATTTTAGCGATTTGATTTTGTTTTGTACATAAATAAGACATAAACACGCCTGATTATATTCTGTTTATGCAGAATGCAATTTTTACCATTTTGTTTTTCAATTAAAGGCGGTTTAAGGATTGAAGATGGCGGGAAGATGGGTGGAGGGACGGGCGGGCATCCACCTTTTGGCTAAAGCTTTCATGTACGTTTTTAATAACTTCTTTAAGTTGTTTTCGGTTAAAACCAACTTTACTGTGGAGCGTTATATCGTTAAGATGTCACTTTCTTACGAGAAAGGCCGTTTTCTCCTTTTCAGAATAGAGTTATGACCCCTTAGTTACTTGACAAAAATGCACATTTTGGGTAAAGCTTAGGTGCAAGTTTTTGATAACTTCTTTATCTTATATTGGATTTTAACTAAAATTGCTGTGAATCCTTATATCAAAAAGACATCACCTCCTTACGATCAATGTGGACTTTTGCCTTTTCTAAATAGAGTTATGGCCCCTGATTATATACGAAAATACATTTTTGTGTTGAGTTTATGTTGATTAATCAAGTTTTGTTGAAAATTAAACAACATTTTGGGTACAAATAGGATACCAGTAAATGTTAATAATATTTATGATACATCAAATTGTTTTGCCATTTTGGAATTTTTGGCCCTTAATTTACTTAGAAAATATGATTATTGCAACAACTATCTTTACCTGTATAGGGTTTAAACCATATCGTTTAGTGAGAAGTCAATAACATTAACATACTTGCGGATATTTAGAATCCGTTCGATAATGGTAGCTTTTAGATTTCTTAATACAGTTATGGACCTTTAATTTACCTTGAAAATAGAATAATAGTAAAATGGGACCAGCTATATCCCTTACAAACCAGGAAGTAATAATAGCACTTAGCAGGCAATGTAAGTATAACACAAAATGATCATGTATATATGAATATAAAATGCATAGAAAGCCTCAAAGCAAATACTTGTCAGAAGCCAGGACAACAAAAGAATGATGACGAAAAGACAATATTAAAGTAAACAATTAGGCGTTACCATCGCTTGCCCTATTTAGGTAGAAGCACATACATTCATTACGATATATAGTATAGAAGGATACATATAGAGAGAAGAAGAACGCCATTTACTATATGCATATACTATAACTATATTCTCCCTAGCCTTCTATACTAGATATCGTAATAAATGCCTGTGAGTAGAAGTCATCATAGGGTTCACAATCTGTCGAGTAATCGCAACATTAATTGTAAAGCATTGTGGCGAAATGTAAATGGGTCAACAACTGAACATGCAATGTGTTGCAGAATGATAGGGTCAAAACCTGTTTTGTTATGTTTGTTAACAAGTTTAACACAGATTGTATGAATGTGATAATGTTTGTACATGTAGTCATCATAGAATTCACGTTGTGACCGACCTTGTAGCAGAAGAATTCTGACAATACTTTTAAAAGTAAATTAGGGTTATGATAATAAAGTTTTCCAAAGGTTTGTCCGGATATAAAACTCAATGAAGCATTATTAAAGCTGGAGTAGATGAAAAGCAAAACAAACTTCCAACTATGTACTGGATTCCTAATTTACAACAACAGCCTAATAAAGCACACTTTATTACTGTTCCACTACAAACATATCCAAAGGTCTAACGCACTGTCTTACTGCCGTTGTAGATCACGTAACACAATATTGTGCTAAAGCTTATGACAACTCTTGGATTAATATATTTTGATCGTTATTACTTTCTTGAAAAAGAATTCAATAAGTGTCACACACATCTTTTCAAAGGCAAGCTTATTGCTCTTATTCAACATTTATTTTATTTAATAAACTAATATTTGCTCAGCATTATACTACGGTAGAATAAAATGTATTCTTTGGCATATCACTCCGCCGTTAAAACAATCAAAATGGACTCCACCATAGCGTTTCCCATAGGGTTACTGTATAGCGTTTGTTCTTACCATCACTTTCTAAAATTTCATAGCTCTAAACAGCCTACCTAAAATTAAAATACTAACCTAAATTCATCAACAATTTCCAGCACCCCATAGCATTAGTGGTGTCAAGTCGCGGAGTTGATTTCTGATAACCATTTTGCTATTTTAGCTATGGTTATGTGACAAATTATGACGTAATCGCAGACTATTTTCTAAGAAGTTGACAGACGCACATGGTGACCCTGGTAAAGATTGGGTAATGATCACTTTCATACAATCTTTACTAAATGTGTTAAAAGGAGGTTGTCACCTTATTATTTTGCAAAGCACTGCGTGTTTAGTGGTTGACCTATTTACTGTTCACCGCTTTGCTTTCCACTTGATTGTGAGATCGCCGGAAAGATTGTGGACCTATGATGACGTCTACCTAAATCCTGAAAGGACGGTAACGTTTGATGTGTGGCGGTTTTAAAAGCAAAAACAACCTTTTTTTTAAACAACATTTCCCACCTACCTTCGTTTAACAGTGAATAATTAGATGCATCATCCGGGTTACTAAAATGGATAATAAGTCACTGGTTCTCAGCTTTCCTTAATTAACTTACGTTTAAACCGGTACCCATGTTATAAAAGTTTGTCGGGTTCCAGATTTTAGTGTTATTGGCTGCCGGAACGGCACCGACTCTTATATAGCTTTAGTAATTGCACTTGGTAAGGTAGTAATGAATAGTTTCTTTGAGTTTTTCAGCTATAACCATCCTTTACAACTTGAATTCCTAGAGAACTCGTCTGAAAAACTTGAATGGTATAAACACATATTTTGTAATGTTGAAAGGTCACCATTTCACTTGCTGAAATGACGTTTTCGTAAACCAGTCTACTGAAATCATTACTATTATATGTATATTAGCGACGAAACATTCAGAAGCCTCAGGAAGGTAGGGTTCAAGCCTGCTGATTTCACTCTTTTTTTTTTTAATTTTCATTGGCTTTTATTATTAAATCAAATTATTCAATGAATACAATTGGTTAAAAGTTTATCACATGATTAAAAATAAAAAGGTATATTGACCTGAAAAACGTTTATTGACTTTTGTATATTGACCTGTGAAAAATTCAATTTCCATGAATATTCAAAATTCAAAATTTCAAAATGTCAAAATGTCAAAATTTCAAAATTTCAAAATTTCAAAATTTCAAAATTCAAAAATTCAAAAATTCAAAAATTCAGAATTTAAAATTTCAAAATTTCAAAATTCAAAAATTTCAAAATTCAAAATTTCAAAATTTCAAAATTCTCAATTCTCAATTAAAAATTTCAAAATTAAAAATTTAAAATTTCAGAATTCCAAAATTTCAAAATTAAAAATTCCATGAATAATTTGATTTAATAATACAATAATTGTTGCCTTTTAGGTTCGGTCGATATATAGAGTTTAATAACCAGTGTTTTTGAGATACGGGAAATATCTCCCGAGGTAGAGAAATGGCCCCGATATAAGAACGAGTGCGGAGAACGCGTTCTTATATCGGGGCCATTTATCTAGCGAGGGAGATATTTTCAGTATCTCAAAAACACTGGTTATTAAACTATATATTACATAATTTAAAATGATATTTTATTAATATTTCTAATGATTCACGCCTTTTTACACCAGTTTGCACGAGAACGCCAAGACGACGTTACATCATCCAAGACGGCGTTACGTCATACAAACAAAACAAGTGGAACCGGAACTCTTCGTTAATTTCCGTAATCGTTATTTCCTAGTGACGGAATCTGACGAAGACGTCCGTAAAACAATCGGAACATCATTTGGCATTTCCGCCACTGACGGAAAAGGCCGAGCAATGTTCCGTACTGGGAAATAGATATTTCTCCCATTTTTGCTCATGTGAGATAGGCATTTTCCTCATGTGAGATAACTCTATCTTACATGACATGTGACTTACGACGTCATGACGTTACGTCGACGTCGCATTATTCTGGCGTTAAATCAGCAAAGTCATTGATTTTATGCCTGTAATAAACACATAATGGGAGAAAAATAATCCATCATGAGTGATCCATGTGAGATAGGGAGATCTCACCCTCGGGATCAGAATTGCAACCAGTAACTCGGCAGAGCCTCGTCCCTGGTTACAATTCGGACCCTCGGGTGAGATTTCCCTATCTCACATGGATACTCATGATGGATTCTTATATTCCCAGTAGAGCTTTTCTATTCCCAGTATTTCCTATATAAATCAGAGACAATTATGTAATATGTGTATTTATCGACCTGAGAAAAGTGATAGAAAAGTGATATCGATCTCGGCTATCGCCTCGGTCGATATCACTTTTCTCAGGTCGATATATATACATATCGACCTCACTAAAAGGCAATAATTTTATAATAGTATTCCTTTACATTTGTCACTTTGATAACGCAATCTTGATAATTACACATGGTAACAGTGAACCCTTTATATGTGTTGTAATAATGTACACTCTAACGCACACGTGAACAATTGTATTTCTGTGGTGATGTGTACTTCTAGCACGTCGTATTACAAGGTAATTGTAATCAATATGTAAGGCATGTCAAGGTGTTTGGACAGAAAGAAGCGAGGTCGCCCACATTGATTTAAAATGCCCGGTTGGAAGAACTGGTGGTAAAAATCGGAAAGAATGTAAGAAAAAACGGCCGTGGCGTGTTTATGTCTCCGTGACAACATTTATTTTTTTCAATATTGTTTTAACACCCGTGACTTGATATATTATTATGTTAACTTCTTGTCTCTCGGCAGCTATTTTACGCTTGCGTAAAACCTTGCTTGTTTTAATACATAGAGGTTAGTAAAACCATCTCAACCCGTCACACACACTTCCAGTATATTATGAAATTGAAAAGAACTGTTTAATTATCCCGACAGGACACTTTGCAGTCAATAAGGTATATAGTACATGATTACTTTCAATCGTTCTATAGTTAATGCAACTATACAGATAGTTAGTATACGTACCAGAAGCCTCTTGTAAAAGACTGTCCGCTCATCAAGCACACGTGTCATCTGCTATAGAACACTTACCTGTAGCAAATACCTCAGTTTACTGTTATAGTATTATACTGTCATAGTATAACACGGCTCATTTTTTGGCCTCATTTGCTCGCTGAACGGTACTTACGTATTGGCTCTTTTGTCAATACAGCGTTCAGTTGACAATCGCTCGTTGAACAGCTCGTTTGTTCAGCTCATTTGTACTATACATTGCGGCTCTTTTGTTAAAGGCTCATTTGTCATAGTACCTTCCCGTGTGTGCTTGTAGCTCACTTGCTAATAGTAGTATAGCTCGTTTGCTATTAATACTATAACATACAAATACGCATCACTCTCATAGACACATATCTTTTAACGGGTTAAACACCACCAAAAGAACGTCAAGTTTAGTTTACAGAACGTTAGACACTGTCCCCGTTCGCACCCTTCGTTAAATCAAGGACAATAACTCTGGCGTTCATTATCCAGAATGGATGGTTTTCGAACTTGTCGGACCGTTCATTAATTTCATTAATATAAAGACTAGTTTAATAATATTTTATTGATTGATGTTATTTACATAAATACATGTGATATAAAAATTACAATAATAAATAACATTTACAAATGGATTGGACCACGAGTTATCACAACATCAGTTACGGTCCTTTCCAAATAGACAGAGTTCAACAAAATGGTTATATCAATATTCGTACTTGTGCAAACTGCAAATGCTCATTTGAATACATTGCTCGATCTCCAGCAAGTTATCTGGAGCTTACCCATAAATAATCATTGTGTATATATTGTTTTGTGTTGATTCACTTTGGGAGTTATTAATCAATCAACCAATCATTTTTGTTTTGGAGCCGTTCTATGCTCTGTCTGTAATTGAGAACAATTATAATACTCCTAATCATCGACGCACGTTACAGATGTTTGTCTTCAATATTGTCTAGTCGTGCCCTTAACAGTGTCAAAGTTGAAATGATCTCTTTTGTCATAGAGTTTGCTTATTATTTCTCAGTTTCAATCGCGAGATGTATAATCGAGTAAAGAAGATATAACAACTATGAGAAATATTAGCTTTTTTGAGGTAAAGTTCTTTAGGAAAGAAAGTAAATGTAGCAACCATAGTAGAAAAGTGTCCAATATATCATCCATATGCAAAGATGTATAATAAAAGGCTTCGATTACATCTGCCTAAGCGTATCTGGTAAAAGACTAAATATGAAACCTCTACCATAACAAAACAAAAACAAATCTACACATTTCGTTCTCATTTGGGATTCCAACAGTTTGTCTATAAACAGTAGTGTCATACCTAACTAGTTCCATATGTGTACAAATATTATCCTATATATAAATAAATGCTTCGAAAACAACTACATAATATTACCCTAAAAAGCATGGAAAATCAAATGCTATTTATTACAATCATCGTGAAAACAATCACGCTCCTTAGTCAGAGGACGATATCCTCTTTGTTTAATTAGAATATTACACAGTAACCGATGATATTTCAAAGGAAAGTAGGAAACAATCAGACGATCGTATTTTTGGACAATTTAGAGTAATAACTTGATAATTGTCTAACCTGTCTGAAATCCGTTTGACATAACGTTACACGCCAAACTGTGTGAAATTCTAACACAACCTGCGCAGTCTTTCATAATATACACAAAGAAGAGAGACAGCTGTATGTTATTCTACGATAAAATACAGCTGTTCCATTAATTCCCCGCGTATATTTCATCCCGTTACACGACGTCACTTGGTAGTGTATTTGAACATATTGTACGGCGCAGAACTTTGCATACGGGGGCGCCCAATGGAACACCTTGTAAACACAAAGCAGCCTGATTACCTTGACCTCCGAGATAATATATAGTGCCACCACAATAGCGTAAACAATGGTGTTATTGTTGTGTTAGAATCGAAATAATAAATAAAGCACTCGTGATTTAATTACTACGCATCCGAACTCCTAACTGTATTTTATTCACAGACAAAACACAGGTACGTATTTATTATTTCTTAAATCGAAACCAATTTACTTAATGTATTGTGTACGAAAGCTGAAATTTGAATTTTCGAAATAATCAAGGGCAATAACTCTGTAAGGCAGGTGTCAATTTTGCTCATTGCCATCTTGTCAAAGTTCATATTCATATAAAGTCTCATACTAAATAATGTGAAGATCGTAATCCGTTTACTAAAGTAATTTGTGTACTCAAGCTAAAATTTGTATATTATTTCAATAACTGAGGGTAATAACTCTTTAAAGTAAGTGTCAGTTTTAACCAAGGGTAATAACTCTTTAAAGTAAGTGTCAGTTTTACTCAGTATTGAACTTGTCAAAGGCCTTGTAGGTATAAGGCCTAACACCATACAACATTTATTGGAAATCGGAAACCGTTTACTGAAGTTATTGTGAACACAAGAAATTCGCATTATCCCTGGCATAGAACAGAACAAAATTCATAAAAGGTCCATAAAGAAATATCAAAAGATCGGACAGGGAAAGTAGCATTCAAGGAGGACAGTCAACCACAAAACACAGAAACAAACATGCAAACAGACAAACAAGAAGGCAAAAGTAATAATAAAAGCAAACGACATCACAAACACAAAAGGGTTGACAATAGGGCTACGACCTTGGAACGGTCAGTGGCAAAGTAGGCCACTGGGGAATTACACCGATTCTAGGGTGCACCAAACCTCACACTTACCCTACTGTCATCCCATTAAAACAGGACAATGTAAATAAAGAAATCCCCGCCATGATCTAATCTCTAACCAACAAGGCAGCATTAATAGGCAATATAAGTAAAACACAAACATGCTCGTGTAAATATAATACAAAAAAAAAATAGCCTAGAAAGCCACAATGAAGGTACTCATTGACTTGGCAGAAGCCAGAGCAGCAAGAGAATAAACCATTAAGGGTACGACAAGAAAAATCATAGACAAACATCAAACGCCACCGTCCCAATGGGTTTTAGGTAGGCGTCATCATAGGGTCCACAGCCTGTCCGGTCATCGTACAATTAAAGAGGAAAGCATAGTGGCGAACTGTAAAAGGGTCCACCACCAAGCATGCAGTACGTTGCAAATTGATAGGGTCATAACCTCTTTTGATAAACTCTTTAACAAGTTTAATAAAGATAGTATGAAAGTGATCATGACCAAGAATCTTACGAAGTTTATAAATCACATCACCATAGAAGTCAGGTTGTGATAGTCCTTGTCGCAGAAGAGTCCTTAAATTACTTTTATATTTGGAAAGAAGATCAGGGTTACGATAATAAAATTTTGCAAAAGGTATAAGAAGTTTATGGTAACGGTAACCCTGATTGAGTACCTCTTTAGTTATACAAAGATTACGAATATTAAAGTCCTCAACTCGAGAACAAGCTCTTGAAAAACTAATAAGAAGTTGCTCGGGGAACATCCCCATCCAAGTGGGGGTAATTAACAATGTCAAAATTAAAATATAAATTTTGCTAATTATTTCCCCATTTTCAGTCGAGAGATCTAAATCAAGAAAAGAAGAGTTATTATCAGATATATTAGCTTTATTAAGCTGAAGTTCTTTAGGATAAATATTATCAGCCATAGTTGGAAAGAAAGGGTTGTCAATGTTCGGTATGTCATCCAGATACCGAGAAGTGTCATTAAAAGCTTCAATAGCATCTGCCTGGGTATCTGGTGAAAGACTCAACATGAAATCTCTTTCATAGCAAAATAAAAATAAATCTGCGACAAGTGGTGCACAGTTCGTACCCATAGGGATACCAACAATTTTTCTATAAACGGTGGTACCATACCTGACGAAAATATTATCTAATAGGAAGATGAGTACTTCACAAACTTCATAGCAAGTCCACATAGTATAATTGTCTAAACTGCCGTTAGTAAAAAACGCTTTAATATCTTATTTAATAACTTTAGTCAAATCGATTCGTAGCAAGAGAAATATATCGAGTCCATATGGTTTTATTGCTATTATCGTTTTATTAAATACAACCTCTTCACAAAAAGACGCCATTTTCGAGAGGCCATTTTCTGCGCCTTGCGAACATACTTTGTACAGGTTATGCAATGTTTTCTGAATAAAGAATAGGTTTTATGTGGATCTGCGAAGAAATATATGAACTTAAATTCTATAAATAATATCACTGAAAGTTTGCCATAAATGATTTATTAAAAGTCACGACTGGTAAATGCGCAAATCATAATCACCGGAGTTATGCTAAATTTTAAAATTAAACTTCTGGGACTGGATTTGAGCGCCCAAAATTTACAAAGTAAGTTGTCTTGTTGTTTCCATATATTTCATTTTGCAACAATGTATCAAAATCGAAGATCACAGTTCTACCTGACTACAATTACAATATGCTACAATATAATTTCTGCTTTGAAATCTGAAAAATACTGCGTTTTCCCTAAACTCCCGATGAAGCGGCAACGTTCAAAACAAAGCTGGTAAACATACCTTTCTTTCCCTATAGCCAATTTTTATCGTTTATGATGAACAGTGACACATTGTATGATGAAATGCATGCATTACACTACTTTTAAATCGAACGTATCTTGGGTAACTAGAGGAAATATGACCAACATTGCCTGATGGTGGTAGATGGTGCTAGAATTGCGGCTTCGGTGCAAGATTTGAGCTAATGAAATATATATCTAAATTTGAGGCTTCGATGCAAGATTCGAGCTAATGAAATATCTATCTCTACATCCTGCAACTGTCCCATTCAAGTATTATGTGCAGATGTGCGCGTTTGCGCACATTTAGTAAAATAGTAAAAGTATGACAGTAAGACAAAAAGTCATGATAAGTGATAAGTAAATATGTTAGGTCTTAAGTCTTTTTAAAGACATGTTTAAAAACTGGATAAAAACGTGTTTTTCCTTAGTCTCAGGGTAGTTGTAGTTGATTTGGCCTACCCCTTGATTATAGTGGAGCATGTCAGGAAGCACACGTACATCGTTGTGTAATTTGTTTCACAGGACAATTGTCAAATGTATTAGAACTATTAATAGTCGGCGGTTGTATGAATTTGAAAAGGATGCATATGGAGGGTCATTTTCATGGTATGCTCAATATACGCTGAACATCTGAACTAAACCATGGACAATTGTTAAATAAAAAACACAAGTAAAAAAGCACACAAATAAGACAATCAATAAGACGCGCATCTGAACGAGAACGACAACCTAAATCACATACTCCAGCTGTGGCCTTACGGTGGTTTTCTAATGTCTGGGCTCTGATTTTGTAAATACTCCATTCTGGGAAGTTGTTCATTTTAACATAGCACCGGCGGTGTATGATTTGCGCGTTTACCAGTCGTGAACATGGCAGCGGCAAAGGGCGCAATCTAGATGACCGGTTTTTAATAAAATAAAAAAGTCGAGATTTTCTTTTAACAGCATTTTGATAAGAAACAAGATGGAAATGGAAATGGAGACGATAACTTCAAAGTAGTTGGTCGACTGTTTATTGATTTAACAGTTTTTGACAGACAATTTGATTATGGATATAATACATGCAGCGATACTTTAAGATTTGAAAACGTGTTCAAAGAAACAACAAGAGGCCCAAGAGGGCCTGTGGACGCTCTACTGGCTAACATGGCTCTTATAACATCAATGAAGCGAGTGACTGCCATTTATGTTTTATTGAAAGTTTCGGGCAAAAAACAGCTTTTTGACTAAATCAAGGGCCATAACTAAAGAATCTGGTAAAGCTTGGTAAAGATCAGATGAAAAATAAAGGCCCTACCGTATTAATGAGGCAAAATATAGCATTTTTAACTAAATCAAGAGCCATAATTCCTCTGTTACTGGTCCGACTGGTCCAACATAGAAAAAAAATTAAAAAAAAAAATTAAAAAAAATTAAATAATATCAAAAATTTAAAAAACAATAAAAAAACAAACAAAAAAAAACAGAAAAAAAATTAAAAAAATCAATGAATTTAAAAAAAAAAAAAATTTAAAAAAAAAAAAAAAATTAAAAAAAAAAAAAAAAAAATGTAAAAAAATTAAAAAAAAAAGAAAGCCATAAAATCTGCTAAAGTTTGGCTAAGATCAGATGCAAAATAATACATGAGAGCTCTGTGCCATGTGGTTCCAGAGAAGATGATTTTTTTCAGTTTTTGCCTATACAAGCCTTAGTAAAACTGTGACCCCCAGGGTGGGGCCAAATGTGACCAATGGGTCACCATTTGAACAAACTTGGTAGAAGACCATAAGCTAATAGCAAATGCAAAATATTAAACCTCTGGCTCTTGCAGTTTCAGAGAAGAAGATTTTTTAAGTTTTTCCCTATACATGTCTATGTAAAATATGTGACCCTTGGGGCGGGGTCAAATGTGACCCGAGGGTCACCATTTGAACAAACTTGGTAAAGGACCATAAGCTTATAGCAAATGCAAAATATTAAACCTTTGGCTGTTGCAGTTCCAGAGAAGAAGATTTTTTTTCAGTTTTTCCCTATACAAGCATTTATGTAAAACTGTGACCCCGGGGCAGCAAGATGTGACACCAGGGTCACCATTTGAACAAACTTGGTAAAGGACCATAAGCTTATTATAAATGTAAAATATCAAACCTCTGGCTCTTGTAGTTTCCGAGAAGAAGATATTTAAAAAAAAGATCCTATATAAGTCTATGTAAAACTGTGACCCTTGGGGCGGGGACAAATTTGACCCCACGGTCAGCATTTGAACACACTTAGTAGAGGACCATAAGCTGATGCTACATGTAATACATGAGAGCTCTGTGCCATGTGGTTCCAGAGAAGAAGATTTTTTTCATTTTTGCCTGTACAAGCCTATGTAAAACTGTGATCCCCGGGGTAGGGCCAAATGTGACCCCTGGGTCACCATTTGAGCAAACTTGGTAGAGGACTACAAGCTTATAACAAAGGCAAAATATTAAACCTCTGGCTCTTGCAGTTTCAGAGAAGAAGATTTTTTATTTTTTTCCCTATACATGTCTATGTAAAACATATGACCCTTGGGGCGGGGCCAAATGTGACCCGAGGGTCACCATTTGAACAAACTTGGTAAAGGACCATAAGCTTATAGTAAATGCGAAATATCAAACCTCTGGCTGTTGTAGTTTCCGAGAAGTAGATGAAGAAAAAAATACTATATAAGTCTATATAAAATTGTGACCCCCGGGGCGGGGACAAATTTGACCCCAGGGTCACCATTTGAACAAACTTAGTAGAGGACCATAAGCTGATGCTACATGTAATACATGAGAGCTCTGTGCCTTGTGGTTTCAGAGAAGAAGATTTTTTAAAGTTTTTTCCTATATGTCTATATGAAAAACATGCAAAACCTCAATATACAAACTTTGGACCCCCGGGGCACAGCTATTTTTAACCCCGGGGACTTTATTTGAACAGACTTGATAGTCTAGGCGTTGGCGATCATTTTAAAAGAAAAACTGTTGAAATCTGTCCAGCGGTTCTGGAGAAGAAGATTTTTTAAGGTTTCGACTATATATGGTAATGGCAGCCATCTTGGATGTAGCGCTGACCTAATTTTAACAAATCTAAAAAGCGTTTATCTAAGGATCATCCACGTGAAGTTTGGTCAAAATTAGCCAACTGGTTTTTGAGGAGAAGTCGTTTGAAGAAAAGTTAACGGACGGACGACGGACGACGGACGGACGACGGAAGACGGACAACACACCATCCCATAAGCTCTGCTGGCCCTTGGCCAGTAGAGCTAAAAATGAGACTTTTTAGTAGTTTTCATTTTAAATGTGGACAGTATCATAACTCGACATCTCTTTGTTCATCCGGAAACTGTGGGAGAAGTAGAGAGAATCATGAGAAGGTAAACTATCTAAATAGAAAAACATTTGCGGTCAATGTAAACACTGCTCTCGGTAAGGCATTACACTGAAATATTAAATAATATCTTATTATTTGTCATGTTTATTATACATAGTTTTAAATCAATCATTAAATATTAGAAGTTTTGAATTAAGTTTATACCTACATGGGCGTAAGCAGGATATTTTAGGCTTTACGCACACGAATAAGACGTTAGTGTGCTAATGGAGTATGGAGGTATGCCCCATGACCACTACCGATTTTTTTTATATCATAATGCAAAATCCAGCTGTCTAGCGTACCCTAGATACATTTGATATATCTATAGTCATACATTTTGTTTTTTAACAAATCTTAGTGTTGATCTGAAATACAAACGATGTGCAGCCCTATGTTGCTAAATATTACACACCTTACCATTATGCAATATAATTAATTCGTAAACAGAAGCAAGATGTTTTGACGGAATCCAATAAAAAAGAGTTTAAAATAAGTCCCTCTCCGAGGATTTGAACACACGGAGCCCATGCTAAGGATTTAAAAGACAATCGATTAATCATCTGAGCTAAACGGACGCAAGGCAATATATATTTAAAATGAGAATATGGTAAATTTCGGAATTGCTCTGCGCAAAGTAAGAATTTTTAAAATGCGCGGCATTATCGGCATTCTCAAAATGCGCAACTCAATTCCGGAATCGTCCGTGCGCAGAGTAGGAATTTGGACAAAATAGGAATATTTTGATTCTAGTTGTTAATTGTAATACTGACGGTAAAAACTTTCATTAATAATGCTGGAAGATCTTGTGGCTCAAACATTTTGCTTATATATACAATAAAAGCAATAAAGAATGTTTAAATTGCAAGTATACGCCTGAAACAACATGTGTTCATCTACTCATTGTCTATAAAATGTATATTAATATCCACTATTTATTTTAACACTCAAATGTCATAACTATAGCAATACCATAAACTGGTAATTTGTTCTCAAACGGTCTGTGTAAATTATTGTTATCAATGCATTTGGCATATGACAGATTTCCTGGACAATAAGACAATTTGACATTTAATATATTTGTATACCTTATCAGTATAATACTTTAATACATATGATTAAAACATGCAAATGCAATTATTAGTAGTAGTTGTAGCTTTAACACCTGGTGCATTTATTGAGCAACTGACGTGTTTGTTATTTGACAGATTTTCAATTTGACTTCTTTTTGTATATGCAAGTATGACGTACGCACGTGAATACATGCGTACACAGTAGCTACGCCTCGGACCTATTCCATACGCAACTAGTGTGAAAAAGATATATTTCATTCACAGTTCATTATTGCTTGTTTTGAAACTATCATAATTTTGTAAAAATACGTGTGTCTAAGTATTGCTGTTGGTAACGTACAAATGTAACCCGAGTTCGAATCGACGTTGTGTGGTTGTATTTGAGAAGGTTCTGTATTCATACACTTCGACACGTCGGTTTCCCCCGAGTAACCCGGTTTCCTCCCATTCATTAAGATTTTTTAATGACACTTAAGTATAGAATGCGGAAATAAGCACCACAAAATATACATCACATACTCGCACAAACAACGACAACAATTGACGCAAGAAAATGACGTTTTCTTGTCCAGAAAATAACCTGGACTCGATATATGTCTCTTGCTATGAATCGATTCGGCTGAAATTACTAAATAACATACCAAAAATCGATACATTTTTTCGGACACGTTTTTTCAGTATTTTGCACGAAACATATTTTCTTAGAGAAAACGGAAATTTCAAAAACACCAATTTTCAGAGTAGTTATCGAACAAGTTTACCGCTGATTTTTTTTTTTATATCAGACAGTCGCTTTAACAAGATATAATATTTTCTCAAAATCTCGTAGCACTGCCACCAGTATAAATAAAATTATGCAAACTTTCTGGAAAATGGCGTCAAAAGTGACGAACCATGCATTCTTTAAGACGTCATATCTTAAACGCCTTACTGATTATCAAACAAAATTAGAAATTGTTATTGTCCATGGGACAAAAACGTATGGCTCCCCCACTCGTCCGAACAGACATAATTGACGACTCTAGGTCCAACCGTTCTCTATTGATCTGAGATCGCTTTGATATTCAATATCCCTGTGACTGTATCTACTATCTGTATCAGTAATGCCACATAAAAAATTATGTGTGGTTCAGGAAACCCGACCGACCCTATTTTAAGGGGCCGACCCTAAACTAAAAAAAAGAATTGTTGATAATGCCAAAAAAATCGAACTCAAGGTATAGTAATTTAACATATTAAATTCATTATCAGAAATGAATTCATTACTGAGAAAAAAAAAAGCCTACCTCAAATACCCTATTTTTTTGCCAGTGTTACCTAAACCACACATATTATTTTGATGGCCTAATATCTACTGGTCATGACCAACCATCCTTCCAAGATTGAGGACCCTAGGTCCAACCATTCTCTAGTTATTGATCGGACATTGTCTAGTTATTGATCGGGGATCATTTTGACAGTCAAGGTCACCGCGACCTTGACCTTTGACGGAGTGACCCCAAAATCAATAGGGGTCGTCTAGTTGTCATGACCAACCATCCTTCCAAGTTTGAGGACCCTATGTCCAATCATTGTCTAGTTATTGATCGGACATCCGTTTTGTCAGTGAAGGTCACCGCGTCCTTGACCTCTGACCTAGTGACCCCAAAATCAAAAGGGGTCATCTACTGGTCATGACCAACCATCCTTTCAAGTTTGAGGACCCTAGGTCCAGCCATTGTCTAGTTATTGATCGGACATCGTTTTGACAGTGAAGGTCATCACGACCTTGACCTTTGACATGGTGACCCAAAATCAATAGGGGTCATCTCCTGGTCATGACCAACCATTCTTCCAAGTTTGAGGACCCTAGGTCCAACCATTGTGTAGTTATTGATCGGACATCGTTTTGATAGTCAATGTGATCGCGACCTTGACCTTTGACCTAGTGAACCCAACATCAATAGAGGTCATCTACTGGTCATGACCAACCATCCTTCCAAGTTTGAGGACCCTAGGTCCAACCATTCTCTAGTTATTGATCGGACATCGTTTTGATAGTCAATGTCACCGCGACCTTGACCTTCGACCTAGTGACCCCAAAATCAATAGAGGTTATTTACTGGTCATGACCAATCACTTATCTAAGTTTGAGGTCCCTAGGTCCAACCATTCTCTAGTTATTGATCGGACATCGTTTGACAGAGACAGACAGACCTACAGACAGACAGACCTACAGACAGACAGACAGAAAGCACAAAATCAACATGGCTCCCCTACCACACTTTTAAATACACAAATTTTATATACAGTTTCAAAACATATTCACAAGTGTGATAATTGTGATTCCACCTTCAAGCGATTTATTAGACGTTATTTTGACGTTATAGGTTGCGGTATTCTAAATTATGTTCTGACCTGAGCCAGAAGTGAAAGGTCACACAAATTAAAACATGTCAGATAAAGGCTTCAAAATACATTTTCAAAATTGTTGATTAATTAATGACTAACATTTATTAAAATGAGAGCATTTATTTTTAGCAAATGATTTTTTTAAACATGAAATTGTGAGATTAGCCCCACCCAAAAACAGATAAATATTTACTGCGTTTATGCATATCAACACATATATTTCCCCCATGAGAATTTAAATAGGGGAAACATTCTGAATTTTAACTTTTAGCACATTGGACATGGACACACCTTGAAAATAAGACACAACTTTTTGAATGTGTATGTTTGGTTTTATTTTTTATGTTCTTAAAAGCTTGCATTGTGGCCTATGGGAAAGCAATTAGTGAACTGCAACCTATAAGACTTTTTGTGAAAACATAATCTCGCATGTGTACTCATTTATTATTGAATTAATTAAACCCGAGAGCAAACATATGACACTCGGCAAGCCGTCGCATCATATCATCCTTGCCTCTCGTAAATAAGCACCAATATAATATTCTCCATTTAATGATCGCAACTTGTTTTTAAAGGTGGCGCGCCAACAACACTTGTCTGAATCTTCCTGAAATCATCCTTTTAATTTAATTTCATATTTTTATGAACAAATAAGGTTCAAAAACGCATTTGTAAAGCTTTACGAGCTAAAATTTGGAACATGTACCACGTGATTTGAATCTGTAGCGAGGCTGGATAACAGAGTCATGGCGGGGCTGTGACCTATATCGATCAGGATCACGTCTCTGCTTGGAATGGACGCTTGATGTGGAGCATGATGATGGCCGCCCACTTGTACGTTAGCATATTGATCAAGGAATATGATAACGACATTCTCAACGTCCTTTCTGTCGCCGTGATCCGGTTCTGCCAACTTGTCGTAAAGAAATTTAACAATTGCATTTAAGTCTGCAACATAAGTTCCCTCTTTAAAGCTAATTTCATATATCTGGTGACTGCCGACATGATTTGCATCGTGCGGACCATGATTTGAGAATTGATTAAGCCCTACGAAATTGTTCGCTCCAATGTCGAGGTTGTTAATTTCTTTTCACGAAATTGACAAGACCTGCGCACCTCGATCAACATCATAATGTTACGGCTGCAGCCTGTAAACAGGACGAACAATTGTACCTAAGCAATCTCTACCCAGATTTATCGTTCCTTGCATACACATACACCTCTGTCAACGTCTCTGTTTAATTCCAAGAATCTTAGCAAACGATGACAACGATGGAATTTCAAAATTTCTTGATTTGCACTAATATACTGAAGGGATAAAGAAACGCAGGGTAAACTTTGAAGATGATTCTATGTAAGATCTCGAGTATAATGTTCAATATGTTTATGTCAGAATGAAGATCAATGCATGCAGAACAAACTTCAAAAACAATGATTTGTGTCTGATAAGTGATTTAGGAATAATTGAAGGGAATTGAAGGGGACCCCCTGTAATCTGAAATCGAAATGGACTGATTGTGGGAACTGGCTCGTCAATACCGGGTATGTCCCCCGTTCGCTCTCTCCACAGCCCTGATTCGCCTAGGCATGGAGTTCATGAGTGAGTTTATCCTCCTCATTGGGATGTTGGCCCACTCTTCCAAGAGGGCTGCTCTCAGTTGGGCCAGAGTAGCAGGGGGAGGCTGGCGTCGTCGAACCCGTCTATCCAGTTGGTCCCACATTGAGGCAGTGGAAGCGGGTCTTCTTTACTGATGAGTCCCGTTCTCCCTGTTTCGAGCAGACGGTCGACGTCGTGTATACCGACGTCGTGGAGAACGTTTTGCTGACTCTTGCGTTGTAGAGAGGGATAGGTTTGGGGTGGATCCGTTATGGTATGGGGAGGAATCTCACATGGGGTTAAATCACCACTGGTTGTGGTAGCGGGCAATTTAAATGCCGCTAGGTGTAGGGATGAGATCCTCCGACCCCATGTTGTCCCCTTATTGCAGTAAAACAACCTCACATTACAGCAGGATAATGCACGGCCCCATGTAGCGAGGATCTGTCGCGACTTTCTCGCTAACAACAACATCCACCCACTGGATTGGCCGCCATACAGCCCCGACCTATCCCCTATTGAGCATTTGTGGGACCAACTGGATAGACGGGTTCGACGACGACAGCCTCCCCCTGCTACTCTGGTCCAACTGAGAGCAGCCCTCTTGGAAGAGTGGGCCAACATCCCAATGCGGAGCATCAACTTCATGCCTAGGAGAATCAGGGCTGTAGAGAGAGCGAACGGGGGACATACCCGGTATTGACGAGCCAGTTCCCACAATCAGTCCATTTCGATTTCAGATTACAGGGGGTCCCCTTCAATTCCCTTCAATTACTCCTAAATCACTTACCAGACACAAATCATTGTTTTTGAAGTTTGTTCTGCATGCATTAATCTTCATTCTTACTTAAAAATATTGAACATTATACTCGACATCTTACCTAGAATCATCTTCAAAGTTTACCCTGCGTTTCTTTATCCCTTCAGTATATTTGTCTGAATTAACTTTATATGAAATGCTTAAATTACAAAAGAAAACAATTTTTCGGCTTGAATGTTTTAAATATACAGTAAATTATGCTCAGACGTAGAATAAAGGTTTGTACTTTATCATATCACTCCGCCGTCAAAACATTCAACATACGCACCACCAAATCGTTCCCATAGGGTTACAGAACAGCATTTTGCTTACCAGTACTTTCAACAACCTACCTTAGATTACATTACTAACTTAAAATATATATCAAAATGTAGAAAATAAGTCTGGTAGTATCACGATGTTGAAGTTCTGTTCGCCATTTTGATATTTTGGCTATGGTCATGTGACACATTATCATGTGATCGCAGGCTACTTTCGTAGACGTTGCCAGAGGTCAATATAATGGCTTCAGGGAGAGATTGGTACCTAAAATGTATTTTTTCATGCGGTGCCAGCATACTATCGAACTTTTCGCATAACAGAAAAACACTTAAAGGGGCACACGGCAATCTTGATTTTTAAAAACTCATGGAATCCCGTTATTTTGTCTACATACCTTGCATTTCTTCGGTCATTACTATAAAATCTAAGAATAGTATAAAGCAAACTGTTTGCGCATATGTATAAAATTAACTGTTGATTATATTGCATCAATAATATATTTAAACGATGATCGAATAAGACGCGACAATGGAAACTCAAAATGTTATTTAATTGTATCCAAGCAGGTTTAAAGTCAATCGAGACACTTATTGCAATGCTTGATAAACACTTCAAGATTGCCGTTTGTCCCATAAACATACGAAAAAAATCCACATACATGAACATGTACAAAAGGCGTAGAACCCCATTCCCTAGTATATCATGTACTCGAAACAAACGAAGACTTTGAAGAAGAGAAGTGTTGTACTATATCCCTAATACCCTCCTTAACATGTTGGCGAACCACGTGACCTTTTGAATCGCAAACAAAACGCTCGATTCAGGTAGGTGATCGCATCATGACTTTCATAATAGTTATCAAATTTTGTTCAACTAAAGTGCACAAACCCCTCCAAAGTGAGATATTTCAACCGTCGCAAAAGGTAATTCGATTTATCTAGTAATTTCTGAGATAAGCCCTCCAAACGTCTTGGAAACAAAATAAATATATTACCGAGTACATTTTGGGAGAGCTAGTAATCTCACAAAGCACTGAAAGAACCAAATTGCCTTTTGCGGCAGAGTTAAGAGCTCACATCGTAAGGGTATGTTAGCTTTATTTGAACAAAATTCGTTCAATGTGAAATCCCGTACAAGAATCGAGCGCTTTGTTTACATGAAACCATTGCCGTGAAACCGATCAAAATGTCACGTGGATTTGCCAGCCTGTTAAAGTCCCTATCTCGCCATCAACAGGCAAAATTTACAATAGATGCACACCGTTATAATCCTACTGACGACGATGTATATATATAACTTACATAGTTCGAGAATCCAAACTCTATATACACAATCTGTACATGCCGGGAGAATAAACTCCTTAAAGTTTCTATCCTGCATCAACAGGCAAATGTTCAACAAATGTACGGGGCGTCCGTGACCGAGTGGTAACTCACTTGCCCCTCATCGCTGTTGGTTCGATCCCCCATGGACATAGTAATCTTTATGTGAGGAAGCTATCCAGCTGGCTTGCGGAACTTTTTTTGTGGTTGTTCTACCCAGGTGCCCGCCCGTGCTCGAAAATTTGCCCGGTCGTTCTCCACCAACGGAAGCTGGAAAGTAGCTGTTGGTGCGACATAAAGAGTCCTGGCCCTAAGGGGGCTCGGACCCAGTGGTGATGGGAAAATGATTGAAAAAATAGCACTCGACCACGGACGGCCCCACAATTAAACAAAGAAATTGATTAAAGTACTGAATACATCGCTCTTTTTGAACCATAGTACAAACAAATGCGCAACATTATACGATTTTACTTCGAATCGGGACATTTTAAAACCACGTGATCGCCTACACTGAATAAATATTTAAAACAATACAAAATTAAAAGGGTGTCACTGCAATGCTTAAATTTACGTACTTGATACAGTGGTTGGTGGTTTTGCAAACGATATAGCTAGTGTCACAGACGACATAGCTGGAGCCGCAGACGACATAGCTGGAGCAGCAGACGACATAGCTGGAGCCGCAGACGACTGTGCCGCAAAAAAATGTTGTTGTTGCTGTTGTTTGTGTTGTCGGTATTACAAAGTTAGGAGAGTTACAGAGGTCATCCGAACAACACTTTGTAGAGCTGTCACGTGGTCTGAGGTCTCGTCGACCAAAGGGCGTCCCAAATCTAAAATAATTTTGATTACAATTATGTTTTTATTTATCTGTAAAATACGAATGTTATTTAACGACCCATAAACACATTATTATATATATACATGAGAATATATTATTAACTTATTGTAAGTACGTATATATTTACATTTATGCTCGTCCAGATGGACGTTTGTTACACTGCTTGTATTGAAACTGTATTGCGAAAGAGTTGCAGATATGCAGTCTGGTTTAAGAATTTTATTCGACCCGCGGTGCCTGTAGGGCTGGCTAAAAGGTCTGAAACGCCTACTTAACAATAGTTTTCGTACATGTGTACAATTTGTGTCGATTCTTACTGATGGTGGGAGGTGTACAGTACTGGTTCTACCCAGGAAAAGTGGGTGGTCTGCCTCCACCACACAAAAAATCATGGCAATCGTAATATATAGCCTAACATGTTTTGAAAATGATGTAAAACAGCAAACAAGCAATCAAACAAACTTAAAATTTGGTACAATTATTATAAAGTGGCTCAATGTGTATCAATGCGTTTTCCCTTTGTTTCATAGGTTTCGTCAAAAGTTGTGTCTCGCACCTGACCTCAGTTATCTTGCGTATCGTTCTTGAATAACAGAACAATTATATTCTACATTTTCAAATATCACGTTTTTTTCAGGAAGAGATCCATAGTTTAAGATAAGCGATGACAAATACAAGTAACAGAAAAATATGTTTAGACCATGTTTCATGTGTTTTGGATAATCAAGGATGGTGCCAAAGATTTTTCTTTTATACCAGGTCCCGGGAGAGGCTGGTCGGTTACCATTTTTGTTTCAAAACTTGAAATAAGGACTTGCGCCATCATTCATTCTTGATCTTGCAGAATAGACGACTCGTGGCCCATCCTATCATATTAAATGAGAGAATACCTGTTTTGATGGAAAAGAAGCTTGCAAAAGTGTTGCCGCCACAGTCATTTTCTAAAGTCCAGGATCCGTCCGCCGCTATCAAAAGAGAAAGGGTTATCATAAACTGAATTGATTGTTGCGTATCCACCAAATGCACACCCTGAATCCATGCTTGGCACTTGTTAACCCAAGCGTTGTCAACAGTCTCCAGCGCGTGCTTGATCCATGTACAATTCACGTGCGCAATGGAGCAGTCTTAATCACGAACCGTTTCTGATCGCGCGCAGGAACGGATCCACACCCTCTCTTCTCAAAACAAAATAATAAAAAGAAAGTTTAACGCTACAAATGTGTGCTCGACACTCCTATTTTTGTAAGGTTGTGACCCTCATGTGAAATCCTGGATCCGCTACTAGTGCAATAACTAATATGCATAACATTTTTCAAATAAACATGATTGTATTTAAAATCTTTATACATGTGATATTTCTGCACTAGATGCACACATACGTGTCTGCATGGCATGCTTAGGTGAAATAAGTGAACGATTTTAAAATTTAAGACTTATCATAAGATGTTTAATAAAACAGGGCTCTGTGGGTATCTGATTCTCGCACACTTCTATTTTTTGCACGGTTGGCTTCATAGTACAGACTCCACCCGTTTTACGATTGTCAAGTTGGTATATTTATTTTAGGACTGAACACAGTGGAAAATGCTCCGTCCTAAGATACATTATATACGTAACAAATAGTTTTTATTGAGCCCACATGTTTCAAGTTATACGTAGAAACGCATTTTTGGACGAAACCAATGTAAGATTTACAAAGGCAGACGTAATGAATAACAATAAGATTTCAAAACTGCTGATGAAAGTGGCCCTGTTAAACAATATGAATGAAGCCTCGTAACAAGTGCTTTCTTGTCTAGTGCATTGAGTGAAATGTTTTTATAGAAAAACGAGATTTTTTGTTTTACAGATGTACACGAATTTTCAGTAAATGTTGACGTTAACTTCGCTTCGATTCATATGAAGAATATATGTTTATACTGAAGATATACGTATACCAGAGAAGTCATTTCTCGCGCCTTAACACACTGCTCCATGTGTTGGTTGTTACACTAAAGGGCAACAACTCCAGGATGTTGGATGTACCTCATCAACATTTATTGCTAGACTAAGTGATTTTCGTGCGGCTAGTTTTTACAGATGCACATTTTACAATATTAATACTTTCCAGTAAAATAGAAAGGGTGATAACGCAAGTATTCATTGTCTGTCCTTGCCTACTACACACGATTTTTTGCTTAAGATCTTGCACCTTGAAGACCATGTTTAGCGCGGTTAACCTTATAGTTTTTGAGTAGAAGATACGCACAGATGTACAATATCTGTTGTGTTTTTTATTTCAAATATAAAGGGCAATTACTCCTCCTGTAATCTAATCTAATTGTAAATAATTTATCTACCCTTGTTTCCTCGCGTCATGTTTTATAGTAAATCTGCACATCAAGTTTGGTGTTGTTAGCTCATATAGTGTTTTTAGGAGTAGGTGGCATATATTTTATAATATTATGACTGACATAACATTTTAAAGGGGTATAACTCGTGTAGTTTTACCGGCTTATCTACAGTAACTTGTTTACACAACATTATCCAATTATGAATATTCTGAGCCGAAAGCTCAAGTCAGCTCCTTCTCAAGAACCACTGAACAGATTTCGAAATGTGTTCTTTATTAATGATTGCCCAAACCTGGATCATCTAGTTTGTTCAACTGGTCAGAAGTTTGTACATAGAGATTTTGCATTTTTGCATAGACTTATTTAGTAAAAAACTTTAAAAACCTTATTCCCTGAAACCACAAGACACTGAGCGCTCATGTATTATGTATAAACTCAGAGTATGGTCCTCTACCAAGTTTGTAAAATGTGGCCCCATCCCAGGGGTCACAGTTTTACATAGGGCAACCTTTAAAAAAATAATTCTCTGAAATTCTCTGAAACCCTAAGAGCTAGATGTCTAATAGTCTAATAGTTTGCATGTAGCATAAGCCTATGATCTTCTACCAAGTTATTTCAAATGGTGACCCCAGGGTCATTACTTAGAAACTGTTGAGATCACCGTCCTTTAACAATTACATCGATGAGAAAACATATATTTTAACGAGTGCTTTACACTCGTGAAAATATAAGTTTTCTCACTTCTTGATGAAAAGAAATCCTATATTCACTCCAAACCAACAAAAATCTTCTATATATTACGGTGTCCTGTTAGTGCCATGTTACCATAGCATCTTACCATCGACCATCGACCTAGGTCGATTGTAAGATGCGATGGTCGATGGTAAGATGCGATGGTAAGATGCGATGGTCGATGGTAAGATGCGATGTTAAGATGCGATGGTCGGTGGTAAGATGCGATGGTCGATGGTCCATCGCATCTTACCATCGACCATCGCATCTTACTATCGCATCTTACCATCGACCATCGCATCTTACCATCGCACCTTACCATCGATCATCGCATCTTACCATCGACCATCGCACCTTACCATCGCATCTTACCATCGACCATCGCATCTTACCATCGACCTAGACATTTTTCTACGGTAACCGTGAGATCTTGAACAGCATGAGAATTGATAAGTCGATGGTCGATGGTAAGATGCGATGGTCGATGGTAAGATGCGATGGTAAGATGCGATGGTCGGTGGTAAGATGCGATGGTCGATGGTCCATCGCATCTTACCATCGACCATCGCATCTTACCATCGCATCTTACCATCGCATCTTACCATCGATCATCGCATCTTACCATCGATCATCGCATCTTACCATCGACCATCGCACCTTACCATCGCATCTTACCATCGACCATCGCAATTACCATCGACCATCGACCTAGACATTTTTCTACGGTAACCGTGAGATCTTGATCAGCATGAGAATTGATAAGTCGATGGTCGATGGTAAGATGCGATGGTAAGATGCGATGGTCGATGGTAAGATGCGATAGTAAGATGCGATGGTCGATGGTAAGATGCGATGGACCATCGACCATCGCATCTTACCATCGATCATCGCATCTTACCATCGACCATCGCACCTTACCATCGCATCGTCACCATCGACCATCGCATCTTACCATCGACCTAGACATTTTTCTACGGTAACCGTGAGGTCTTGAACAGCATGATAATTGATAAGTCGATGGTCGATGGTCGATGGTAAGATGCGATGGTAAGATGCGATGGTCGGTGGTAAGATGCGATGGTCGATGGTCCATCGCATCTTACCATCGACCATCGCATCTTACCATCGCATCTTACCATCGACCATCGCATCTTACCATCGATCATCGCATCTTACCATCGACCATCGCACCTTACCATCGCATCTTACCATCGACCATCGCAATTACCATCGACCATCGACCTAGACATTTTTCTACGGTAACCGTGAGATCTTGATCAGCATGAGAATTGATAAGTCGATGGTCGATGGTCGATGGTAAGATGCGATGGTCGATGGTAAGATGCGACGGTAAGATGCGATGTCGATGGTAAGAAGCGATGGTCGATGGTAAGATTCGATGGTCAGATGCGATCCATCGACCATCGACCATCGACTTATCAATTCTCATGCTGATCAAGATCTCATGATTACCGTAGAAAAATGTCGTAGTCGACGGTCGATGGTAAGATGCGATTGTCGATGGTAAGATGCGATGGTAAGATGCGATGGTCGATGGTAAGCTGCGATGGTCGATGGTCCATCGACCATCGACTTATCAATTATCATGCTTATCAAGATCTCATGATTACTGTAGAAAAATGTCGTAGTCTATGGTCGATGTTAAGATGCGATTGTCAATGGTAAGATGCGATGGTAAGATGCGATGGTCGATGGTAAGATGCAATGGTCGATGGTAAGATGCGATGGTCGATGGTCCATCGCATCTTACCATATATTAACATCGCATCTTACCATCGACCATCGCATCTTAACATGGTAAGATGGTAACATGGCCCTAACAGGACACCGTATAAAGGCGCACCTATCCTTGCAGATACATTGTATCGCCGTGCAGTCCGCATAGTCAGTGACCGATTGATCACAGTGGTAACAAGTCGACGTCCGCGTAGTCAGTGACCGATTGATCGCAGTGGTAACAAGTCAACGCTGCAGTTACTGTAAAACAAATAGTAGAAAGCCAGAATTTCAGACTAGTGGTTGTTAGTGTGGTTACACATATTTTTCAGAAAACGGAGACGAAAAAAGCATAAAAAATGGGATATGCGTGACTGAGGGATTGTTTAGCTGTATATGCGGTTGGAGGGATGGGCGGCATTGCAGTTTCATTACTCTAAAGATTTTAGGTAGAGAACAATCTTCATTTAACATTAAACATTTTCTAACTACACTCAATACATTTAAAAACGCAACATTTTTAATTTTCGATTATTTTTCGTCCGCTGTTGTTGTTTTTTTATTTAAATCCAGATTGTATTTTATGTTAGTAGACAATTCCCTTTGTCACAAAGGTTAACATATGGCGATAAACAATTGCATACTATTAGCTCTACTTCTTTCAGTTAAAACACACTTTGCACAAGGACTTGAATTCCATTTATAGAAATTCCAAAAAATAACAAGTGTGGCGTTTTCAACTGTACTAAGTATATATCTGCTTAAATGGTAAGAGAAACAATATAATATTATTATACTGAGTAATACTAGCTTAACAGTGATTGGCTAAGGCCTGCATTTACTTCTGGTTTTAATTCAATCATGCTTTGCGCTATATACTCACGGCACTTTTTGCAGATTCGAGGATACGCCGATGTTGAGAGTAGCTGGTCGCTTCACAAGTTCGGCATTTCTTGAACCATTAGCGCACACGCCGTGCTACTGATATCACGACAGGCCGGTACAGCCGTCCCATAGCATACCGCTATCACACAGAGAAATCCTGCAAATACGGGCATATACAATGAGACTTTTGTATTCTATTCAATTATATTCTATTCTATTCATTCAACATTATAGACCTTAACACAGTCTACGATTAGTTCGTCGTCTGTAGGTCCAAACAATGCAAAGCACTGAAAGTGTTGATGGACGGTGCCACTCAGAAAGTATTGTCAAAATAAAATTCCTAATCGGCGGGGGATAAAATGTGAAGTTATGTAGAAATGTTTAAATTTTATAAATGTCAAAGGGGAATAATTTTAAAATGAAAATATCAGAAAAAGTTGGTAACAACATACGTATACATGAGAGCTCGGTTCCTTTCGAAAACCGATCAGATTCAATCATGCATGACATAGTTACCTCCCCTTGAATTTCTGAAAAATAGGATTTCTCCAAAGACGTTTTCGGTGGCGATATGGCTGAAACAAAACAAACGCCATTGAATTAGGATAAATATATAGTATAAAAAAAAATTATAAAAAAAAGCACAAAAAAATACATGTAGTCTTTGATGAAAATAATTGTATGGTTTGATAAAGTTTAGATGGGTACATAGTTTTATTATATATATACCTATCAAATATATATATTAATTATCGAAATATTTCAAAAAGTATTTCCTACCTTACCAGTCCTTCGGATGAGACTTTAAACCTAGGTCTGCTCGCTAAAATGCTTAGTGCAATACAGCGAGGATAAATAAACGCTTATACACACACAATAATATATACATAGTACCTCCGTTTTCTTACAATGGAATACAACAACCCGTATCACACTACAGGTTATCAGTATGTCAGATTGGAATGTTGGGGATTGCCCAGCTAGTAATACATCAAGACAATGGATGTTTTAACATGAAATGTGAACTATCAGAATGTTAGTTTTGTGAACATTGTGGGTTAATTAATTAAACATTATGTCAGTCGGTAAATTCTCCATAATTGTATGTGTAATGAACACAGGTGTAGTTGTTGCAATGTAATGTACATGTTTTCATGCACGTGTAATGTACATGTGTTCATGTCTTTCCTGCTGGTGGGTTTCAGTTAATTTGACTTTATATAATTTTGTTTTAATTTGTTGTTTTTGATACATATATTCTATTTTAATGATATGTAAAGAGGTATATAATTTAAAAGGATCATTTCTATAGTAACTTGTTCTGAAGCTTGTATCACCTCTCGTAGGCACATGCCAGATCAGGATCATACTCGATGCTACGACCCTCGTGCGATCTACCTAGTCGAGGTAATACAAACTTCCAGAACAAGTTACTATAGTAATAATCCTATTATATAATCTCTTCTACTCGCGAATTTATGAACGGTCTTTGATAGTAATGTGATAAAAGGTTTCATTTAAATATCATGGTAATCGAATTATTTACTCTTCAAATGTGCATGTAATGAATGTAATTATTAAAAAAAGTTTAAATACATCAAAATCAATATTTTGCAGACAAGGTGTCCATAGATTAACAAGTGTTTTTCAAGAATAGTCTTTATTATTGGTATAAATATTGCTGATTAGTCGCGTATTCTGCTGTGTTAAGATGTGTGAATGCCACTTGAAATCTGCCTAAGTGTTTGTTTGAATTGTTACGTTATTTAATGTCATTTAATTCTTGGTCATGTCGGATATTTATTTAATAATGTTGATTTCATTACATCTGTATTTGTGCTGTACGGTACGGCACGGATTCTATTTATTATCCAATTACATCTGATATATATCCATTTTATTTATGCATGCTAATTGTTCTAATATACGATATAAATAAATTAATAAAAATTATCTTTTGTCGTTTTGTACCACAATATCCTAAATACACACTATGCATCGTGTAATACCCGAGGATATACACAGCATATGTTAGTTATTGTGGTACAAATACAATAGAGCATGAGTCTTGCACGTGTACGGACGATAACGCACTCGCGCACTCGCTAACGCTCGTGCATTATCTCCCCGTACACGTGCAAAACTCATGCTCTATTCTATACATATACATCCTTCATACGCTAATAATATACCGATAATCTCTATTAGATTCGTTACTAAATTATTCATCGCGATGTTATTACTCGAGTCAATAATAAGGTACTTTTTTCAAGTAACGCATTAAGACCCGAACATAGATACCCCGACGTATTCAACGCAATTTGCTGTTGTGGTCCAGATTTAGATTAGTTCTATTGTAGGCCACTTCATTTAATTACCTCCCTTAGTAGTAAGTCCTCCATTTACTCCGGAGAAAGGAAAACGGCTGAACGCATATGAACTTACACTTTTACACCCAACTTTCAAGGCAATAAACAGCACCAACCGAACAACAAGGTATGAACCTATTGACTTATTGTTAACAAGCGGAGGATAGAAATATATTGTTTTTATTATGTGTTTTCTATTGTTAAAAATCATTTTTATGGTCATATAGTAGCCTATGAGTGGAGTGCGTGGTTCAGTGGTAGAGCGCCGAATTTCAGATCGAAAGGTCGTGGGTTCGATCCTCGCCATGGCCATGTTATTTATCCTTGAGCAAGATAATTAATCCACATTGCTTAGTACTGGTTCTACCCAGGAAACCTGCACATAATCTTCGAAAGGGGGTGTTGCAGTATCAATAGATAGATAGATAGATATGACCTTACAATAATAGGCACGTACTATTGCATTTCCCATAGGCATATATTATAGCATTTTGGCCTTTAACCACTATTTCTAAATAGGAAGTAACGCCAGTTGTTCAACATGTCCGAAGAATTCCTTTCCTACTTAGAGACAAATTAAGCAATAAATTGGATGAACTGGAACAACAGTATTATTCATAATTTTCATTACAGAGATGTTGAGATTTTATCTTATTTTCAGTAGGTGATAAAATTTGTGTTACTCGGGTTTTATCCTTAGGTTCTATAGTAAAATAAAAATCTTTGGCAGAGTAAAAAGACGATAATTGTCGTGATTTTGATTTTGAAAGGTACATATATTAAATCAATTTGCATGAATGTGCATGAAATATGCAGGGTTTTAAAAGAATCGCACTGTAGATACCTTAATTTTAACTGTAAACTTGGTTGAACATCAAGGATAAAGACCGAGTTTATCACCTACCAGAATGTATTATATCTTATTTCTGGTCACTGATTGGTCAGTTTTTTTGATGATGCTCTATCAAAATTATGAATCGAGAAAGTAACGAGAAATCCATCCGATTCCAACTATCGACGAGGTTATGCAGGATATGAACCAAAAGTCAGATCGATATGTCCAGGCGCGTAGCTGGGTCCAAATTTGAGTTACGCACCTCCGCTAGGGGGTCCTTGGGCATGCTCCTCCGTGATTTTTGTTTTGCCGGACGATCATAAGTGAGTTTTGGCATATATTTCATAGCAATTTTAAGCTTATTTTGACTGCTTTTTTAATACACATAGAAATCAGAAGACAAATTTAAATCAGGTACGGCATACGAAACTTTAATACAACTCACCTCTCTCACCCCCTCCCCTTCAGTTTTTATTGCGATTTTCGCATTTGTTCGTTTTTTGTTTTTTCGGACATTGGCAAATATTTGTACGCATGTCCATAGTTGCGTAAGCCCAGCTACGCGCCTGATGTCTATAGCAAGTTGGACATACGCTGGGCTTATCATCAGTTGAAAATTGTACCGGAATCCCAGGAAATAACAACATTTGTGACTCACAAAGGGATATATTGATATAAGCGGTAACATTTTGAAATAAGCTCATGCTGTGCTCCTGAAATATACCAAAAAGTCATGCAACAGATGTTGCAAGGTTGTGAGGGTGTTCACAACATCATGGATGATATTATTGTTCATTCATCCAATCTAGAGGTGCACGATAAGAGACTTGAAAACGTTATTGAAGTGCTAAGGGATAAAGGGTTTATAAAAAACCCTGATAAATGCCAATTCAATATGTCAAAGATGGTCTTTATGGGTCATGTGTTGTCGGAATGCGGGGTAGGGCCTGCCGAAGTAAAAGTGAAAGTAGTTCAAGAAGTGTGTGAACCAAAGAAAGCGACCGAGGTCAGCCATTTTTTAGGCCTGGTTAATTTCAGTGCTAGATATATTCTAAATTTAGCTACCGTATCCGCGCCGCTTCGAAAACTCACGAAAAAGGATGAACCTTTTGTGTGGGGTCCCGAACAGAAAAGTTCAAAACATCATTTCAGAAACTTAAAGAGTTGTTAGCTGATGCTAATACTCTGCGTTATTTTGACTACAGTAATTGCTGATGCAAGTCCAGTAGGGCTAGGTGCTGTATTGGTTCAAAAGCAAAACCAGGAGTATCGGGTAATTGGTTACATGAGTAGAAGTTCGAGCGAAGGTATTCTCAAACTGAAAAAGAAGCACTTGCCATAGTTTGGGAGTGCGAACGTTTTCATATCTATAGGTTTGGTATGGATTTCGAGATTTTAAGTGATCACAAGCCACTAGAATGCATCTATTCGCCAAAATCGAACTCTTGTGTACAAATAGAAAGATGGATTTTACGATTACAACCATATCGATATGTTGTAAAGTACATACCGGGTCAGAAAAACATAGCCGATTCATTATCGCGTCTTGGCTGATTCGCCAAAGAGTCTTACCAGTAACCGAAATGACAAATGTCTTAAACTGCATAAAATACTTGCATATGGACACTAACCATTACGAAGCGATGAACTCAGTGTCAACATTTACTTCAACATCTTATTCAAAATAGACAAAACTGGTTTGTCGACAAGCTTTGCGGACAGATATAGATTGTCACTTACTGCTACTTTTATCAAACAATGGACACAAAGCCCTCAGAAATGAATGAAAATCGCTAGATATAACTTTAAGTGTGCCAAATGTGCATTATCGGCCAATTGTGTATACCAGGTGTCAGGAATGGCTAATTTTGTGTTCACAACCCTTGACAAAATAATTAAAATTAAATATTTTGCTTCATAAAACTTAAAAAAATGTACAAATCACTAAAAGAAATATAAGAAATGTCAAATTATACCATCCATAATTCAACATTTTCATACTTTCATATCATTGTATTAGTAAAAGAGTATGCCTACTTTCACCCTATGCAGAATCTATCTTAAAAATAGACATTCAAACTTGACTGAAGTTTGTTTTTTCTGGCTAAATTGTTAGATACATTCAATATGAGAAAAATGATGTCATTCTTTTTTTTTTTTAGAAAACAAGTCTTTTTCTTCTAAACATGAGGGCTTAAAAGAGCTTTGGCTAAAGCAAAATTCCTTCGATGTTTACGAGTAAACCCAAAATCTTCAGAATGCCATATCTCGACAACCGTTCCAATCTTTTGCTTTAAATAAAGCGATTTTGAATTGATTTCATCGAGAACATGTCATTTTTAAACAGTTGCAGCTATGTTGAAAATAATATCTACTCAACTTGTGATTTTCAGGGGTCAAAATAGCAGATTTTACTATAAAAATGTCTCTGTTTTTGTATAAATTCAAAATTTGCTTTCAAATGATTTAATTAACATTATTTAGCAATTTCTATCAGTGAAACCATCAGGAAAATGCACCTGTTAAGTTTAAAAATGACAAAAAATAATTCTGATACTATCCTCCCCAACTCCACTTTTAGGGCCATGCCATGTTTTACAATATGCTCATTACAGTAACACCAGATTGCCTGTTACTGTGTATTTAGTCTATTTTTTTATTATATATTTTTTGTACCATCTTTACAGGTCATTTTCATGCAACAATGGAGCCAATAAACACAGTTTACAGTACTGATCTATGAAAATTCATTAAAATAAAGGGTGTGGGGGTAGAAACAAGTTTTAAAAAACATGGAAAGGTATTTTTTTTGATCAGTTAAGGCCTTCATGAAAATCTAAGGCAAATACATTACCGTTTTGCATTTTTTTAGTTCTTTTGGCAAAAATGCAGCAAACAAGTTACTGCTTGAAATTCTTCGAAGATGTTCTGGTGTACAGATTGCGAATATGGTTGTTGTTTTATGAATGACCCGCAAACAGTTAAAAATTAATTCGCTGTGTATTCGCGGCTATTTGCGAATACTCAGCCGGAATAGTTGCTGCGAACAAAATGTTCACCATATATTCACCCGATGTTCAAGGTGAATGGCTACCCTATTTGTATGTAGTATTATCAATTAACAAATTTAACATCATATGAACATTTCTTGATAGTCCCGGAGAGAAACATATATTTATAACCGCTACTAAGTTGTATGTAAAAATAAGTATTATTTGCATGACGTAGATACTACTTTTACGACTGCACGGGGAAATTAGGTAACTGTAAATTGTATAGCTGCACAACTATTGACAGATAATTGATAAATACATTTACCTGTGGATTAATTTACCTGTTGAAAGTTTTCAACGTCACCAAATAAAATCGTATTCTCGCTTTTCACCGATATTGCAATGTATGAATTGTAAATTTGAATTGTTGTGTATTAATTTCGATTTAAAAAGGCCTAAACATGTTCATGAAACAAAAAATGCCCGGAGAACTTTCACACATGGACAGGCATTCCCTAAGGGAAAACATGTTTTGCCTGTTGATAACATTAAGTAAATAAAATATTGTTGTTTTACTCTTCATTGATTTAACATTGCGGATTTTATTTACAAATTTATGTTTTACATACACATTGAAGCGTCTCCGTGGTCGAGGGGTTAAGACGTTGCGTTGTAAACATTCTCGCCTCACTGCTGCGGGTTCGAATCCCACTGGGAGATAGACTTGCAAGTGTGAAAGTGTGGATTCTTACGGATGGCGGGAAGGGTACAGTACTGTTTCTACTCAGGAATAAGTGGATGGTCTTGGTCTTCCAATAACAATCGCCTAAAATGTGCTGGAAAATGACGTTAAACACCAAACAAACAAACAAACACATTAAAACACAGCAGAGATTAATGGGTGGCGAGTTGTCCGTCATCCTCTGTCCATCCGTTTGTCGTCCGACCGTTAACCTATGCCCTGTGAATACGATAGTGACTTCATTTTTGTTTGATTTAACCAAACTTTGTCAGTATCTTTATATAAATAAAAAAAGGTCCGACATCTTCGAAAACCAGCGATATATGCGATTAATAACACCAGACCTACAGTCAGGTGCCAAAATAATGTCCTCATAATGGCCGCCAGTTTTCAACGTTATTTATACAGGGGGCTATTGAACTGATGATATCTTCAAAACCAAGAAATGTAGTTACCTGATATTTTCAGTATTTTGTAATGCATCCATTATCTGCCAGTACAGCCTTCATTCTTCTTGGTAGCTGCTGGTAGAGGGATTTTATGTATGTTGGAGTCAATGATCTCCAGATTTGTAAAATGTTGTCAATAAGATCTTGTTTAGTTTTGATTTCACCCACTGTTTTTTGAAGTTTATTTTTCAGTGTTTTCCATACATTTTTAATGATATTAATGTCTGGGATTGTGGGGGCCAATTCATACAAGGGATATGGTTTTGTTGTTTCCAGTGTGTTGTTTCCTTAGAGGTGTGTACTGTTGCATTATCCTCTTGAAATATGAAGGCCCTTTCGGGTGGAAGTTTTGCGATGACAGGCCACACATGTTCGTCAAGTACTTCATTATACTTTCTAGAGTTAATGTTACCCTCAACTGGCCCTAATGTTTCCAACACCTTCATATGTCAGACATCCCCGGAACATCACACTCAGCAGCGGCACAGACTTCTCTTTGTAAACTCCTAAACACTTTTCCTCATTAGTTCTCCAAACATACACTCTCTTATCTTTACCAATGACTACTTGTGTTTCATCTGAAAATATCACTCTGGACCAATCTTCTTCAGTTTTCCAGTGAATATGGGATCTTGCAAAGGTCCTCCGTTTCAGTCTATTTAGAGCTGCAATGGTGGTGGTCTTCTTAACTACTCTCCTATAGTATCCATAGAAATGCAATCTTCTCTGAACTGTTCTTTTTGACAAGGAA